>OZ004327.1:4616404-4944313 GCA_963924455.1 Pelagia noctiluca
CATATACCTTATTACTGGGAAAGATCCTTTTTAAGCTTGGCTTTTCTGAGCTCGGCCGGGAATCACTAAGCAATACAGGCCGGTAGGAAGCGGCCCCCCCCCCAATAATTTCCAGACAAAAATTTATGAAATAGTCCATATTTTGTGAAATTGGAAGGAAAAATCAGGTTGTGTAGCTTCATAATCCTTTTGGTGGGTCAGACTTCTGCACCTATTACACACACATTCCATCCCATCCCATACAGTTGGTCATTGGGGCTTTACCACCTGTTTGATTCAATTGACAATAACGGCTTGTTTTTATATTTCTGTAAGAATTCACATTTAATTGTTGAAAGATCTGACAGGGAAGATTTTTCAGGAAGCAATACTCTATGGAAAACAGTGTCAGAGGAAGCAGGGAAGTGAAAAACCTGTCAACTTGTTTTGTTTCTGCTGTTATTTTATTGGTAGCTTCAAATTCACTGAAGAAAATCCTGTTTTAAAGCCACATCTCTCTCTCTCTCTTTCGCTTCGCTCTCTCCTATGACACACGTTATCTTATACCTCCTGTTTTCGAAGCATACGCAAATAAATCTATAGGCTATTGAAGTAACAGCGCGACTAAATTAAACTAGAAATCTCCCTCGCTATAAGCCATGGCAAAAAGACCAGAAAGCAACAAAATAGTGGGGTGATGTCCTGGCTGAGCTCTAAGAAAGTGTAAGTATAGAATGAAGTTAAAAAAAGATGTATTCGTTTTATGCTTTATTATTCTTTATTTTAACTGCAATCCTGATCCCCCAGTTTAAACTAAGACTTTTTTATTTTCAGCTGGCCCATTGCACCTGATCAAGAACTTGAATCTGGATCCGAAGATCGTTTAGCCCGTTAAGGACAGACCAATCTCTCAGTATTGTCCAGGAAAATAGACCCAGCACAAGTACACATCGAAATGAGATATCAAGACTATAAAGTAAGTTAAAAGTAAGGAGTACTGCTGCTACGGCAAACAGACCATCTCTGTCACACTCTTCAGAGTCCCAAACAGTCGGCTGGAGAAGGAAATGCGATTGCACAGGATGTTATCAAGGTCCTGTGCAAAGACAGAAATGATCAGTACCTGCAGTCTACCACGACGAACAACAGGCTGAATCATATGATGATTTTGCATGTGCATAAAGACAAACTTGATGATTTGGACCTAATTAAGGTGGCGTGCGAGTTTTTCGACCCCCATTGACAGCAGAAAACAAGTTTTTGAAAAATTTTTAGACTCAGACAGGGTAAAGGAAGCTGAATTCCACCACGTTGGAACACAAACAGATGAGAGATTGCCGACGGAATGCATTGGCTGATTTATTTCGACTTATTACTTTAACTTCTCGCATAATATATCTAATATTAACTTGCGAAACCGAACAAATAACAAAAGCAGAAACATTGTATCAAGAAAAAATGGGCGTTTCCAGCAATGTAGAGGGCCTGGCCCTAAAAATGTTTTTTGAGGGTTGCGCTCCCAAACCCCCTAAGGCTCGTGGTGCCTTCGTTGCCAAATCTTGCCACCCAATCTCAAAAACCACGCTACGGGTCTGTATTTTGATATCAGCTGCCACAAAGGAGAGACTCGAGGAATAACAAGACCTCATACAGTAAAAACCCGCGCACAAGAACACCTATTTTGGCAGTTCAGGCTGATTTGGTTCTTATATTAAGGGTTAGAATCTGCAAAATCAGCATGTAAGTGTTCTTAACTGTTCTTAAAACAAAATTCTTGAAAAAGGAACATTACTAGACTACCAACTATACACCACAATTTTGATTTATTTTAGAACCACTCCAGACCTTACGTATCAAACAAAACCATACAAATTCAAAATAAATGTTTGTTCTGCCCCCTTTACTCAGTATCCTCATTTAAAGAGAGCAAAATGTTCAGAAGCAAAGTTCACAATACAAATTTACTTATCGACTCAAATCGTAGTTTTCCAAGCCTTGTGGTGAGATCTTGAAATCATCAGTGCCATCCGCTGTTATCATGCAGCCAGTTTTCTGAAACAACCTCTTGAAAAATGTCTGATTACAACACAATTCAGACCATGCTTTGCCAACCCCTTGGGTCATCAAAATCCTACGGTCACTTGCCAAGAGTTTATCCTGCCATTTGTCTATATTTTCCTCCTCTTCTAGCCACGTTTCCATTGCAGCACCAATTTTCAGCTTCATCATTCTCCCACGTCCTGCATCAATTGGCTGGAGTTTGTCTGTATGATTTTCAGGTAACATATAGACTATTGTATTCAGCTCATCTCTGCATGTCTGATGAAACTCTTTACTCTGCTGGAAGCCAACATTGTCGGCAAACAGAACTTTTCATCGCTGCCTTTTCCAATTCCGGGAATAAGGGTACCTTGCACCCACTGTATGTTGATTTCCTCATCCATCCATGCATTTTGCTGAAAATAGACATCAACTTGCTTGTCATACTTTCCCTTCTCTGCCATGGCGACACGCCCCTTTCCTCTGAAGATGAGGGCTGGCTTCACATTTTGTTCCCCATCAGCCCTGATACAGAGCTGCAGGGTAGCCTGCCGTTTATCTAGACCTGATGAAGGTTGCGAAACCCACACTTGCTTTGCCCCTAATGTGTCATAGGTTGTCCCTCGTTCATTCACAAATTGGAAAGCAACCTGGTCGACATTGCAACGATTTTTAGGCGCCAAACCTCAAATACTTTGGGTCAGCTTCAGCTTCTCCTCTTTGTGTTCAAAGATTTTCGCAAACCCCTATGAAACTTGAGGATCGTATCCCTTCTATCGTCTGCACACACCTTCTTTTTATTTGTTCTTCTTCTGAGTGCTATTTAGTGCCTCCTTTTGAATCTCTGGAACCAATTGCTTCTTATTGGTTGATGATTTCAGCGAATCCAGTAGGTCAAGAGTTTTCTTTTTGAATTCGATGGTGTATGACTTCCGTGTGTCCCTTCCCTTTGGATGGTTGCTGCGACCTTCAACTTTACCTTAGGCAACACATGTTAATATCACGTGGCACATTCTCAAAGTTTGGACTCACATCATTGACAAGAATGGTTGATGTGCTGATAGACTCTGAGCTGTTGCTGTTCGGTTTCTGTGCTAACATGTTTGGATGTTTGAATCGCACATGGCCGTCCAGATACTGTTGACCTTTGAACGACCTGTCACAGTGTTTGCATTTAATGCTTACCAGGTTAACTTCTTTTTCTAATGTGGTTGTTATGTCATACAGCCTCCTATCTTTCAACTCTACGGATTTTTGTAACCCGCAATCAAATAATGTATGATTCATCTTGTAGAGCAAAATACGAATCAAATGATATAATGAATCCCAGGAAAGAAAAAATATGTATCCCAATCCCAGGATGCATTGTACTGTAAAAATCGCGCTGGCCTCAACCTGGGACTGGCTGCAAGGAGACTGGGCTCTACAGTTTTCAAAAACTTCCATTTTGGATTTTGGATTCTTCATTCTTCAAAATTTCTTCAAAATTCGAACTTAAAATGGCAGACGAATTCGAATTTTACCTGCAAGCAAGTGTACGTGGTTACCATGCCTACTTTAAAGAATCAACTGTACATGTTGGGGATATATTAGACTGCGAGATTGAGCCAGAGAATGACCACGACAGATATGCAGTTGCCTTAAAAAATGAAGATGAGAAAATTGTTGGACACGTTCCAATCGAGTTGGCAAGGATTTGTCGTAGGTTTCTGTCAGAGTATGGACAAATTGAGGCAGAATGTATTGGCAGCCGATTTAATGCTGGACGAGGCAAGGGACTTGAAGTTCCTGTTGATTATAGGTTTGTTGGAAATGCTCTCTATTTGAGAAAGGTGATCACAAGGCTGCAGAAAAAGCAGGAGAAAGAAGACATGGATTGGAAATTAAGTGGTATTACAAAAGTGTAATTAAGCTTGGGAAAACATTCACACATGGCATAGAACTGCTTGTTTATCATAGGAAACTGTAATGTACATTAAAAGCAGACCTGGCCATGAGATTTTTAGCAGGCGGGCAGTAAATTGCCCTCCTCAGTGTCCAGAGTGTTGTCAGGTGGGCTATTCTTTTTAGTAAAACAATGCTTTAAGACAGATACTTCCTCAAAAATACAATCAAAGACAGATCTGTAAGAAGCAGAGGGGCTATAGCCCCCCAATAATAGCCACAATCAGGGTCTTTTTACGTGCAGTTCTACACACAAAACGTGCAGTTCTAAATTTCTATTTGATTATTGCTTAGCCCCCCCCCCCATCCGTGAATCCCTCCTACTACAGTGCTGAAAGAGGAGGGCAATAAATCACAATAGCCCGCCTCAAATGGCCAGGTCTGATTCAAAGCCTTTAAAACAAAAATAATACAACTTTATACATGTAAATCTAAAATAGAGTATATGCTTTTCTTGAAATATGTGAAATGCTAAGCTAAGTATGCAGAGAGTTGTAGGCTGTATTTTTTGTTTGTGAATTAGTTCCTTTTTGTAATTTATATATGTCGATGTTGATCAGGATCAATTAATTTTTATCTGCACAGAGGCGATACATGCATGACCAAACCAGCATACCTGCAACTTATGGAGCCAGAGCTATAAGAAGTTCAGGTATATGCATTGCTTTGTTATTTCAAACACATGTCAAAGAGTATATTTACAATTTAAAAGTATTAATTCAGTAGGTTTAAGTTACAGGCATTAGTGAGAGTTGGCAGAAAAGAACGAATAAAAAAACAGAATTAGGCCAATATTTTTATCATATCTATTAAGATGCCCAAAGAAACACCTCTATGCTAGGCCATAATATTTTTATTAGGCACAAGTTTATACATAAATCAGAAGCAGTGGGTCTAGTTTCCACCATCCACCAACAAAAACTAGATTAAATCAACCAGTAGAAGATCTTGGACCCCAATTTTGGTCCTTTCCGACTGCAAAGAAAAATTAGGCTTTTTTGGGCTGTCCAATCAAAAGATATATTTTTACCAAATACTTAGTTATATCGGTGTAGCTTAGAAAAAGGCGGTGGAAAAGTATGACTTCCATTGTGGCCTAGGCAAGCCACATGGTATTGATGGTCAAACTGATGATCAAATCGTTATCCGTCCCCATTTTATTTTTCTAATTTTTGTTTCTTTCCTTTTTCTTTTGTTTTCATCTACTTTTCATTTTACTTTGATTTTTTTCTAACTTTTCCTTATATTTTTGTATCCACGCTTCTTTTTTACTTTTTTCTACTCATATTATTTGCAATTTTGTTATTATTCTTTTATCATTATTTCCTTTTGTTTTTATTTCAATTTCATATGGAAAATGTCTTAAATAAAATAAAATAAATTGAATTTTCATTGTGGCCTATGCGTGCCAATGTGCACTTCTATGACCTTAGTAGTTGTGGTACCTTATTAGTACATAGGCTTCAGAGAGGTGGGATGGTTCTTTCCTTGTTGGCCTACGGAACGCCACAACATGTTAAACAGAATGCAATAGAACAAAGCAAAAAAGAAGACAACATGGGACAAGCCCACCTAAGGGTACAACAACTGTCTGCATCTGTTGAAGGAAAAGCACAAAAAAACACAAGAATTAGCCCACTCACAATGGTACCATTAATGGGAGATAAAACAATGGAGAACATAAAGAAATCGTGTATTCAGTACTTTCAATTAGATGACGAGGTTTACAGTTGTGATATACTCGCTGGAGAGAGAGGCCCATCTTACACTGCTTGAAGTTAGAAAAAATTTGAAGCTTTTGCAAATTTGATTCGTAGAAGCTGGAGTCAGTGGCTCAACAGCAGCAAAAAAAAAGACAAGGAAAGAAAATTACAGACAGAGAGAGATTTCTGAAGTGCTGGAAGAAGTGCAAATAGGTCAGAGGCCTAGCTCGTTATCAATGCTTAATAGTGGCAGAGAATCTAATCATGTAGAGTCTACAAAAAGGTTCCCACTTAGAAAACTCATCAAACTTGGCACAATCGTTCCTCGAAAACACAATGTTGTAACTATAAAGGTTAACGCCTTGATGTAAATCGCAAATGTTTGCATGACCTATTTGTTGTACAGCTATCTGTAAGCATTGAGAAGTTTGCTAGTGGTGGATCTAGAGATGCCTATTTAGCAAAAGGTATCAAAGGCCTGGAAGAAAAATTTGTTGTGAAGCGGTAGAGACATGACCGTATTGAAGATAAAAAGAATTTTTTTAATTCTACTGAAGATCATACCCGCTAAGCTGTTCAAATGCACACAGTTGGTTTATAAGCCTGTCCAAGTCAGATATCTGGTATGGGCACAGAATGAGCCAACAAGAAATGTGCTATGCAAAAAACGTATTGCCAGCAAGAAAAATGGCGCGAAAAATAAACCACTTTCTGAAATTTGTACTAAAAGAGGTTGATAGCGCTGGGCTCTTCAGTGAATAAAAAAAATTTATGAAAACGGTTTGGAATGAAAATCAAATTGAGATCAGATTGACTCTAAATTTAACTAAACTGATAACAATTTAAAACAAAATTTATTTTACCCTGTGGTAAGTTAAAATGAAATTTAAATAAAATTAGGAAGAAAAAATTAATTATTGAACACAGTATTTTTGTTGCATGTGATAAATCATTAAAAAATGTAGATGATAGCGATGGGCCACCATACAAGTTACCGGACCATTACTTTCAGAGCAGAACAGAGCTATACTTCATCTTCAGATGTGACATAAATACGAAGCACGAGGCTAAATGTATACTTACAGAGACCAAAGACTACATGAATATGAATTTTATTTCTATTATCATTAATGTTAGACCACGTAAACACTGATATTATTATAGATATTTGCAGGCTAGCGTGTTAAACATAAACTCACTCAAGAAAGTCCTGACTCTTAGGAGAGGCAGAGAGAGATATCAGTCAAAAACCACGCAAAAGTACTAAAACTACATGGATAAGATACATGAAGTCCCAACTAAAAACAAAGCTAGGGTTAGAATGAGAGAAGGCCAAGAAACTTTCATGTGACAGCAACCTATGAAAGGGTAAGGCTAAGGAAATTAGGCCTTTGTGGAGACAATGTTATGAAGAGACCATGATGTTATAGAGGCCAGAGTGCATTTCATGTATTCAGGCCCAAAGACCTTTGGCTAACAACTTGCTTAAATAATATAATATATTGTTTTTCAGCATGTATCACAGAATCCTTGGCATAGACTTAATATTGAATGCATATTGATTATTATTGTATGCGATATTGTGGATATTACAATTCATCACTTCCTGGTAATGCTTCACCTTCAACATCATTACTAAAACCAACACCGCATATACCTTATTACTGGGAAAGATCCTTTTTAAGCTTGGCTTTTCTGAGCTCGGACGGGAATCACTAAGCAATACAGGCCGCTAGGAAGCGGCCCCCCCCCCCCCCAATAATTTCCAGACAAAAATTTATGAAATAGTCCATATTTTGTGAAATTGGAAGGAAAAATCAGGTTGTGTAGCTTCATAATCCTTTTGGTGGGTCAGACTTCTGCACCTATTACACACACATTCCATCCCATCCCATACAGTTGGTCATTGGGGCTTTACCACCTGTTTGATACAATTGACAATAACAGCTTGTTTTTATATTTCTGTAAGAATTCACATTTAATTGTTGAAAGATCTGACAGGGAAGATTTTTCAGGAAGCAATACTCTATGGAAAACAGTGTCAGAGGAAGCAGGGAAGTGAAAAACCTGTCAACTTGTTTTGTTTCTGCTGTTATTTTATTGGTAGCTTCAAATTCACTGAAGAAAATCCTGTTTTAAAGCCACATCTCTCTCTCTCTCTTTCGCTTCGCTCTCTCCTATGACACACGTTATCTTATACCTCTGTTTTCGAAGCATACGCAAATAAATCTATAGGCTATTCAAGAAACAGCGCGACTAAATTAAACTAGAAATCTCCCTCGCTATAAGCCATGGCAAAAAGACCAGAAAGCAACAAAAAAGTGGGGTGATGTCCTGGCTGAGCTCTAAGAAAGTTTAAGTATATAATAAAATTAAAAAAAGATGTATTCGTTCTATTCTTTATTATTCTTTATTTTAACTGCGATCCTGATCCCCCAGTTTAAACTAAGACTTTTTTATTTTCAGCTGGCCCATTGCACCTGATCAAGAACTTGAATCTGGATCCGAAGATCGTTTAGCCCGTTAAGGACAGACCAATCTCTCAGTAGTGTTCAGGAAAATAGACCCAGCACAAGTACACATCGAAATGAGATATCAAGACTACAAAGTAAGGTAAAAGTAGGGAGTACTGCTGCTGCGCCAAACAGACCATCTCAGTCACACTCTTCAGGGTCCCAAATGGTCGGCTGCAGAAGGAAATGCGATTGCACAGGATGTTATCAAGGTCCTGTGCAAAGACAGAAATGATCAGTACCTGCAGTCTACCACGACGAACAACAGGTTGAATCATATGATGATTTTGCATGTGCATAAAGACAAACTTGATGATTTGGACCTAATTAAGGAGGCGAGCGAGTTTTCCGACCCCCATTGACGGCAGAAAACAAGTTTTTTGAAAATTTTCAGACTCGGACAGGGTAAAGGAAGCTGAATTCCACCACGTTGGATGAGCGATTGCCGATGGAATGCATTGACTGATTTATTTTGACTTATTACTTTAACTTCTCACATAATATATCTAATATTAACTTGCGAAACCGAACAAATAACAAAAGCAGAAACATTGTATCAAGAAAAAATGGGCGTTTCCAGCAATGTAGAGGGTGCGCCCCCAAACCCCCTAAGGCTTGTGGCGCCAAATCTTGCCCCCCAATCTCAAAAACCACGCTACGGGCCTGGTAAACATTGTTTAAAGATTGAAACTAACCTTCCTGAATTAGATGATCTGTTCTCGCTGCAAGTCTCATTTTGCATTTGGTAAAGTGGTGAAGTTTAGTAGCGGTCAGAGCTGTTCACTTTCGCACATGAAAAACGACAGAGGCGAGAATAGACAACGAGAAATTTCTCCAGTGCCGAAAATCCGTGTGACGTCAATCTGAAAAGCACCGAAAACTTTTTAAAAAACAATTCAATTCAATAAAAGTTATACAAATGCTTTTTGTGAGAAAACGGTTAGAGATATCAAAAAATAATTGTGGATTCGTTCCTTTCAGAAATTGGCTAAGGACCCCTAGCCCCCCTTGGAAAAGCTGCTAGTCTTAGTAGGAAAATTTTTGGATTGTGCCCTCCTTAGAACACCTTACCCACGACATCCCTTGAAATAGGGCGTTGTCGAGACTATACAAGGAAGTTTAAAAACAACTGACCGCAACATGATAATTCCCTGCTGCAAGGATTGCCATAATGGATATGGCCAGATTAAGGAGGGTGTGGTTTTAAAATATTCTATGAGGGTTGCACTGACCAATGGCCAGTAGGCCACTCGAAATTATTTTTTCATTTCTTTCCCAGATTCTTTGCAATATTAACAGAGCTAATAGCCAAAGCCCATCGACAGCTCGTAGGTGTCTAGAAATAAAAAAGCCATTTTTTATATGTGCAACAAAGTTGTTCTAGACTACAGTTATAACAAAAAAATCAAAAAAGGTCTTGCATACTTACTGTTCTCTGCTTTGGCCAGCTCTTTGTCTGTATGAACGCCCGTCTCTATTTTTTAATAGTGGTGGTGTCATAAGCAGCCCTGCAGTATTTGTTATTGCGTTGTAGTCTTCGTGTTGGGTGATGCAAGAAATGTCTTCACCACCCTCAAAAACAATTTTTCCCCAGCCTCTAATACCTCTGTGCAGCATCGATGCTCCCGAGGTCCAACCAGGTGGTTTGTTTTGCATTTACCACAGGCTCACCTAGAAAAAAAGGAGACATTATGGGTCAACAAAGTATTTTTCACAGGTCAGTAACCAGTGGCGGTACCAGCCTTCATAAAGTGGGGGAATAGGGTGTGATCAAGACTTTTAGGACAAAGACCACAACCTTACCACCCTCAAAAAAGTTTCTCATTGGATTTGGTCGATAACTGAGGACTATCTTTGAAAAAAGTGGGGTGTGGCTACTTCCCCCCTGGCACCACCACTGTCATTAACACTCTGAATACTTCCAACCAGTAACATTAAGAATATTCTTTATTTATTATTGCTTCGTTCCCAAAAAAATTAGGCCCTGTGTTGGTAGGGCCTGTGAAAAATACCTGTCAATGGGTTGTTTGCTTTGCTTACCAAATAATGGTCACACCATAAGTTGTAAGGCCAACAGGGGGGTCAGGTCAGCAGGGGCATCGGCCTAGAGCCCAGGCCAAAAAAGGGGCCCATCTTGTACAAATAGGGGCATTTCCATGTAAAAAGAGGGTTGTGACCCCAAAAAAGTAAATAGTTACTTGCAAAAATGAATTTCTGGGTCGGGCTTATTCGAGGGTGTGGCTTACTTATTCATAAGTTAGGCATTTCTGCAAAAAAGTTCAACTAAAAACGGTACTTGTACACTTTACGTGTGATTTCGTTCTTTTTTCGTGCGATTTCGTTCTTTTTTTGGGGCCCTGTTAACATCGTATGACACTGTCTTAGGAACCTTTTGGTATGCTATTCATAGCTATTTATACACTATTACAGCTATTATATAGGGGTGGGCACGTAAAGTGTACAAGCACCCTCAAGGAAGACATATTTTCTCAAATTCCAACTGCGTGACACGAAAGGCGACACTCTTTTTTCTTCATATCTATGTAAGAATAAATTTTATAAGAATATTGAGGCTGAAAAGTGTCAAAAAACAATACCCCTAAACTGGAATTTAGTGCGAAAATGTCTGAGAAACACATCCTAAACCAATCTTGAAAACTAATGGAATTCCCTCTGCCTGTGTTGTGCAAATCAGACAGTGAGAGAGAGCAGCCTTGGCCTAAATTGTAATTTAGGCCTCTCCTATCCCAGGCGTGTATTAGGTTAGGCTAGCTGGTGGATTCAAACAAAGGTAGGGACTTTCGATAATAAATCATTATAAGGTAATTTTCATAAATGTATTTCAACTTACCAATCTTCCACTCTGATACCATCTGGGTCTTCCCCAAACTTGAATAACGGTGGTTGACCAGCCACGGCGAGAGGTTCATGTTGATACGGAGCATTTGCTTCCAGATCAACAAAGCCGTAATCTTCCTCTCCTTCAACTGCATCGATCTCATAACTTGAGCTTGAATCTGATCTTTCACTCAAGGTTTAGCTATATCACTTGAAGAAGCCTGGTTTATAGACTAATATCTCGACTATTCAACGTAGAAACTGTCTGAAAACTGGTCTTCCTATCAATTGTCTAACGCTCTTGCAGCTGAAATGCTCAGATTAGCTCTCAAATGTCTAAAAATGGACATTTTCCTAATTTCAAAGATGTACCTTTCCATACGGTCACATACCACTTTAATTTTTACGATATGGTGACATGATAAAATATAGAAGAAGAAGCAAGGGGAAGCAAGAAGAAGATGAGTACGAGGGAAGATCGGAAAATTATTGAGATGAGTCTAAAGAGTAGAAGCAAGAGCTGCAGTGACATTTCCAAAGAGTTGAAGGAAGACATTGGTGTTGACCTGAGTTTATAAGAACAATAAGGAGAAGGCTCTTAGACTTTGACCTCAAGTCCTGTAGAGCAAAAAAGAAGGCGCTCCTTTCAGAAAAAGCAAGAGAGAAGTGCCTGCGATGGGCCTGAGAACATTGCAACTTCAATTGGAATAATGTCGTATTCAGTGACGAGAGCAGGTTCTGTCTGATTAGTGATAGACCTGTCCATGTGAGGAGAAGACCAGAGGAGGAATACCTGCCTGAATGCCTGAACACCACCATGAAGCACGGAGGCGGTGGTATTATGATGTGGGGCTGTTTTGCACGGAATGGAGATGGGTGTCTCTACAAAGTCGAAGGGAACATTGATGCCAAACATTATCTACAGATAATGAAGTACTGTGTTTTACCATCAATGCAGCTTCTTTTTGGAGACAAGCCTGCCATTTTCCAACAGGATAATGCTCCTTGCCATACGGCAAAGTTTGTAAAAGAGTGGGCAGATGCAAATGCTGTTGATATTCTGTCATGGCCGGGCAATAGTTCTGATTTTAACTCTATAGAGAATGTTTGGGACTATCTGGCCAGGAAAATGGAAAAAGAAAACTTCAAAAATGAAAAGGAGTTACAGGAGAAGTTAAAAGGGGAGTGAGAGAAGATTCCTTTAGCCTACCTTGAGAAATTAGAAGACAGTATGCCTAGGCGCATTGAAGCGGTGATCAAGGCAAAGGGTTGAGCAACCAAATATTAACATTAAAAACTTAAAAAAGACTCTTTTTGTTCATTTAAATGATTCATTTTACAAGAGTGAACAATTTAGAACATTTCTGCCTTTAAACCTAGTCATGGATGTCAAAATTAACATAATTAGAAAGAAATTATTAAATTTGTCTTTTTTCTAAGGAAATTTTGAAGTGGCTCATTAATCTTTATTTTGAGATCGGTGGTTTTGTCCATGGTTATTTAGAATGCATTTTTCAATAAGGAATTTTGAAGATTCATAATAGGAGCCCGATAACTCATTGCAGAGAACCCCTAAAGTAATACCCATGAATGCAAAAGTTACATGTGAGTTTTTGGCTATTCTTCACAGTAGATTCTTTTCCCCACGGTATATCTTCTGGAATCGTTTCCAGGGCCAAGGTAAAGCATCTTCTTTTCAATATTTCTTCATTTGCAGAAGAAAACTTTGTTCTTCCTATAATTTCCGAAATATATTTTAAATCTCAATAAACTAAGGATCAATAAATATAGCCCCCACTTCAACAACTTCAGGATGAATAAGTATCACCAACTGATCAGCTGGACAAATCAACATGTAGTAAAAATGAGATGGAGCAAAAGTCTAATCAAAATTGGAAAGCCTTTAATTTGTCGTTCAATTCCATTCGAAATTTGGTTAAGACAAAGTCCAAGATATAATTCAATGGCTACATGAAGCATTTATGAAACGACCATACTTGAATTCAGTAGATTGAGCACATTCACCAAGAAAATGATCTTTCAAAAGATCTAGGGGCTTGGTACCTTTGGGAAAACATGGCCAAACCTCATATATTGACATATTGCTAGATTGCCGAGTTTCTCATAGGCTCAAACAACAGAGTCTATTACGAGTCTTGGTTTGAAAACAATTTTGATATCAGGGGTCAGGTGTAAGCGGTTCATGTAGGATGGAGAGAAAAGTTCAGCCTGATAATTTGATTGCTATTGCAATGCTTTCACTTCTAAAATGTACTATTTCTTTATTTTTCCTTCCATTTTCTCAGATCCGTCCATCCAGTTTTATTCATCCTCGTGATTTCCTACCATTGAAACCTTGCTAAAACCGATCAGAGACGTTGCAGGGGAGGGGGGGGAGCCTTTTTTTCTGGGGATATGTTGAAGAAGACTAGGACATTTCTCATAAAGGACTTGCTTAAATATGTTCTCTGTATCCCTCCAGATACGCTAATGTATTTCTAAATAGGTGATGTAAATCCTTTAATTGCGCATTGTTAACGTAAAAGCCAGAGAAACTCAATAGTTTCCACAGAATTTTAAGCTAATGTTCTTCACATATAAAATTGATCATATAAAAAAGAGTGTAATATTGCAAACTTTTAAATTTTTATTTCTTCTCTGGTCCCTCTTTAAAAAGTACCTGCTCTAATAAGCCCCCTTCCAGAACCTCAAGATTAAATTAGCCGGCCACCAGGGGCTTAATAGAGCTTTAACTGCAGTCATCTTTATTTGCGCGGAGGGAAATTGAATATAAAAAGGCCATGGAGGAGGCAATCCTCAAAATTTCTTTCTGCACCGACTTTATATAGAAAGATGCTTCAAATCGTAAAACTCAGAGCAGAACAACACAAACAAAGTTTGACAGAATCCATGTAGAATCCATGATAAAGATACAAATCAACTTGGTCTGACAATCCACATATTTTTGAACACAAATTTAATCCAGGTAAAAGGAAAAATGTTTCATATCTTTCAAAATGAGATGTTACCTGAAATCAGCTTCAAGTGTCAATAGTGAGAGCCAAGAGGAAGAAGATAAAACTAGGGAGAATGAAACCAATCAGGAAGAGGGAATGAAAGAAGAAAATGCAAATTAAATGAGAAACAAATTTGATCTTTTGACAAAGCAAAGTCAGGGTTTGAAGGATTCAGTTAACCTACTAGATAATAGTTTGATTCAAATTTTAAGAGCTGTCGAAGAGGTAAAAAATAGCTTGACTGATCATGAGCAAAAAATAAAAAATATTGTCAATCAACTAGAAAGAAAATATGAAGATAAACTGCAAGTATATAATGAAGAGATAAAAAGAGAATTCAAAAAAACGTAACAAATCTGAAAAATTCATTGAAAGATAAAACAAATGACATTGAAAATAAATTACATAACAAACTTCAAAATGTTTAGGAGCTGTCGACAAAAGTTATAAATTTTGAAAAAATATGAATGACCAAGAAAAGAAAATTCAAAAGCAAAATGAACAAATAAGAGAACTTGAATCAAAATTTCAAACTTCAAAATCAGAAGCAAATCAAGACAGAAATCAACCATTGCCCAACTCTGGTGCATCAAGAAGTTACTCAGAGGTAGCAAGCGACACTTCAGCAGAAATTTCAAGACAGTCAAGACCAGCTGAAAAGGAGCAACATCAGGATAAAAGAAACTATAAGAAACTATTAGTCTTAATGGACTCGAGCAGAAGTCACCTTTATAGAAACTTAATGTGGCATGGGTCAATCATCCAGCCATGTGGAAAAATTAATCAAGCTATAACAATTGTTAGGTCACTGGAGGAACATCCTCATGGTATATTAATTCATACAGGGGTAAACGATATTGAAACATCTCCTCCTGATACAGTTTATCAAAACCTTGAAACCTTAATAAGAGCATGTTTGGACACTCTACCGAACACAAAAATAATAATATCTGAGACAACACCAAGAATGGATATGCTGGATAGAGAAGTATTCAGAATAAACAAACTTTTGCATGAACATTTTCAAAATTAGGTCATTATCATAAATATCATAAAATCATCACTCTCTAAGAAATCCGAGTTTAATGAGAGATAACAAGCATGTGACTGAAACTGACGGGACACTGAAACTTGCTGGGAATGTAAAATATGGGATAAGAAGAGCTTTTAATATTGAGAGGAAAACCAACCTACAAATAAAAAGTCAAGAATATGGTTATTACGCTAGAGGAGACTAGAGGAAACCAAAACGCAATTGGGAGTCAAATATCATTTCTACCGAGGAAAGACCAAGAGCTATGTTTCTAGCACCAGGAAATCAATTCGCAGAAGCAAGAAAAAATACAGACCTTAGTGACGTAAATGACCTTCTACTTAATAAAAGGCTAGCTAAATCTTTGTAACGCGACAACTTATTAGAAGAGACTTTTGCAGCTCTTGAAGCTAAGAGTGAGTTTTTTATTTTTTATTTTTGGTAATTGCAAGTTCCCTCTCCATTTTTTTTCTATTTTCTATTTTTATTCTTTATTATTATTAACATTTTCTTTATTTTTTATTTTTACTTGTTTCTAATAGAGCTTAACCCTTTGCCCATCTAACTCATTAGTTACCATACAACAAAATTTAAAACCAAATCTTTGAAAATAACAGCATGGAATATTGAAGGAACAAAAAGTAAGCCTTTTGATAACAAACTAGGTGACAAATTGTTTTTATCAACAATAAAAGACTCAGATATAGTATGTCTGACAGAAACACACAAAAATGACACTTCAAATCTTGAAATATTGGGCTATAGAAAAATTTGCCCTGTGAAACGAGCCAAAAACAAAATCAAATCATCAGGTGGCATAGCTATCTTTGTAAAGCAAAGCTTGGTAGGGGCTATTTATCCCATAATACTTTTAATAATACAGATATTATTTGGATTAAACTTAAGAACGAATATTTTAAGGAAACAACAGATTTCTTTCTCGGAACTGTGTATTTTAGCCCAGAAACTTGGTCACAGAAACTTGGTCACAGAGCATGATCGTTCCTTTACATAAGAAAGGTAACAAAATGTTAGAGACAAACTATAGGGGAATAGCATTGCTGTCATGTATGGGGAAATTTTTTAACGTTATTATAAATGAAAGAATGACCACTTTTGCTATATCAAATGGATTGATAAAACATGAACAATTTGATTTCATTAAAAGTAATAGAACCTCTGATTGCTTAATGATATTACATTCCTTGACAGATTACTTCATGAATAAAAGAAAAACCAAACTTTATGCTGCCTTTATGGACTTTCAAAAAGCATATGATATGGTACCCTGTGATATATTACTAAATAAGTTATACTCTGTTGGGATAAAGGGGAATGTTTTTGGTGTTGTTAAAAACATCTATCAAAATAAATTTTTTTTTATTAGAATAGGAAATAAGCGCACAGACTTTTTCGATATAAACATTGGAGTTAAACAAGGGGTGCATTCTCAGCCCAACTTTATTTAACATTTTTTTGAGTGACCTTCCTCACACTTTCAACCAAGAAAAATCCAAACCAGCAGAGTTAGGAAATTTAAAGATAGCTTCACTTTTTGGGCGGATGATATTGTTATTCTATCAGAAACTAAGACTGGTTTACAAAATTTGCTGGATCAATTAGAACAATATTGTTCAAAAAATGACATGAAAGTGAACGTAGAAAAAACCAAATGTATGATATTCAATAAAGGCGGAAGAACTATAAAAAGTATTAAATTCTTTTATGATAAAAAGGAAATAGAAACAGTGAGTTGTTTTAGCTATCTTGGATTCATGCAAACACCATCTTTCAGTATTAAAAAACTTCTTGATGATTTATGTTAACGTGGTCTCAAAGCATATTTTAAGTTAAGGAACTGTTTGGGGAGTCACATAACCTTCAGGAGTCACATAACATTAGCCATAGATCTGTTTGATGCGCTGGTAAAGCCTATACTTACATATGGTATAGACTTCTGGGGTTGTTTAAAACAGGCATTCCGTGACATGAATCCAATAGAAAAATTGAACATATAGCTGTGTAAACACATCTTAGGAGTAACAAAATCCACATGCAATGTTGGGTGCCGGTGTGAATTAGGTCGTAGTCATTATATTGTATATATCAAATTTTAAAAGAAATATAAAAAACTTGATGTGAATATTACACGACCCTATTAATGACATTTTCGTAATGACATAGAAAGAGTTACAAAACATACTCATGACTCAAGTACTAGGAGACATTTGGGAATATACATACTTGAACAAACTTGATAATCTATCTTGTACACACACTGTTAATAAAATATTCCAACGTGTAGTTGACATAAGTGTGCAAAACACACTAACAACGTTACAAAAACAACCAAAAATGTGAACATATTGCTTATTTAAGAAGGCTGTTAAACTAGAAAGATACCTCACAGAGATAAATAGCTCTAACACACGAATATTTTTAAGCTAATTTTGACTTTCTGACCACAAACTAGAGATAGAAACTGGAAGATATCATAGACCAAAGAAAACACCTGCACAACGTCTCTGCGAAAACTGTGGGACAATAAAGGACCAGATACACTGTCTCATCACCTGTAAGATTAATTCATCAGAACGAGAACAAACCTTTGCCAGAATATCAATCCAAGATAAGATTTTTACCATTTTGATGAAGTAACCAAGTTTACTTACTTGTTGCAAAACGACAACCTATGCGATCAAAACATATATTCATTAATCGTCAAATATTTAGAAAATTGTTATGCAGCAACACTATGAAAAATCACCTTTATTATTATTAACGGTTTTTTTCTCTATATATTTATGAAACATCTCCGTTCTTTACATTTTTAAACCTTGTTCTGTTCTTAGTTGTAATGTTAATTGCTGTTGTTGTATTTCGTAGTTCTGTCATTAGCTATAAAGATACAGTTTACATTGTAATTAGGCTCTTGATGGAATAAAAAAAAAAGAATTCAAACAAAAATCGAGAATTAGGATAACCAGGATTTTTTTCTATCTCCCTGTGGTACAAAGGTGTGAAGTTCTGTGTGGGAAAATAACAACTAAATTCAAATTTGATAAGGAGTGGCATAATACAAAAACAAATTTTTGCAGAAAATGTTTTTGGTTGAAATGTTAAAATATTCTACTTCATGTCTACAGATGCTGGTCACAAGCAACCATTGCATCCTATCTTCGATGCAACTATCCTTTTTTCGCGACTTTCTGCATTTGAATACAAAATTCTGAAAACGAAAAGCCTTCAAGAGAAATTCTCAGGAAGTGTAATGGGCCGAAGGAAACACGCTCTCCATCACAGCTGTTACGACCGGGAAGTCAAGTCCTTTTAGGCCTCGTTTTGCTATTCCTTGCAGAAATTTTATTGTAGCTTTGGTTATATTTAAGATATTAAAAATAAAAAACAGATTCAGATTCAGTATTAAATTATCTATAAAAATGAGTCCAAATATTTGCGTTTAACATAACATGGAAATTTAAAACAAATTTTCAAGTTGACCTCACCAGTTTTTACGAAACGCGACAACAGAATTCGCAAAATGGTAACCGACCGCATTGCCAAAACTCAGTCCAAAAGGAGGTTAGTTGTTCAATTATTGTTTGAAAATTGTTAAGAAAACATAATTAGATACATTTGATATATATTTATTGTCCAAAAGCTCTTAAAACGTTCACCAGAAAGGCCTGCTTCCGATAACTTGTCCTCCATTACGATTTCTCAACGTAAAAATGGGTGGATGCTGCGCGTTGCTGCGCAGCAGCAACAACGAGACACGCGATTTCGCCCTGTTTTTGCTCCAATGGGGCACCTAAAAGTGGCTGGGGATCTTGCCAGAAAGACTTAAAATGAAAAATTAGACTTCTAAATGAAAGTTTATTTAATAAGGGACAAATTTATCCCGGGCTCCGCAAATTCTGAAAAACCGTTTGGCTCTGCGAGTTCGTTGAACTTTTGAAAACCACGTTTGTATTGCTCAGCAACCGAACCCAAAACGGAGCCTAGGGTATCATTAAAGCCTCGTTTTCAAGCTAAATTATGCTGAAAAAATGGAATAATTATCTTTTTTCGTTTAGAATCCCCGAGCAAAAGTATGGACTCGATTTTCGGCCTAGGCCGAAAAAAAAGTCGAAAACACTACCCGAATTTTATTTTTTTTCTCGTAAAAGAAAGAAGGAATTAAAACAGCAATTCGACAGGTGTGTTAACTAGTGTTTTATCTATTTAATGATGCTAAACTTCAAACATTTCTCAATCTTTAAGTACCTAAAATTAATTTTCAAAAAACTTATAAATTTGCAAAATCAGTGCGCGATGTCTGTTGTCGCGGAAATTTGGGCTGACTTGAGTTCCGCGAATACAATGGGGCTTAACAGCTGTGCCGTGTGGACATAACTTTATAATTTCAATGTCCCCCGAACAAGATTCAATAATGCACTATCTTTCAACGTGCTCAATCAACATTTAAGAGCAAGCTAGAAACAAGAAACCAAGGAGCCTGTTAGTTACTGCATTTGGCTTTAATTTGGGACCAAAATCAAAATTTTCCTGCAGGGGGGTGAAAGTGTTTATAACCCGAAGCCTGGACTCAGGGGTTTCAAGGCAAATTACAGTTAAAGTGCCAGACATGTCTCGCACCCTGTACATCCAATTCTTGCGATATTCAAATTAAACTAAGGAACCTGTAAACTATTGCTATTAGCTTTAATTTGAGATCAAAATCAAAATTTTCCTGCAGGGGGGCTGAAAGTTATTACAACCCTAAGGCCTGACTCCAGGTTTCCAAAGTGGATGTTTATTCACTTTTTTAACATATTGGTCTCTTAACAAATACACGCTTTTTTATAAAAAAAGTACTACATAAGAAAGACGTACGTGAATTTCTCGTAGCAAACAATAGCTTCTTCAGTACTGAGATCATTTGAGACTTTCTTATAAAAAAGCGTGTATATCCTGACAAATTAAATGGTATCTCAATTTCTGAACGCAGAAGAAGTAGTTGTTTTGTGGTTTTCAAAAGAAAAGCTACGTAACCACAGAAGTGCATATGCAACAAATATAACTTAAAGGCCCTACACAGTTAAGTTCATGTAAAGTTTGCGATCGCCAGATAGAAGGAAGTTTTCAATTAAAATTCAGATTTCGAGAAGTTTCTTGCGTCCAATTGCCGGTCACATATCATAAAATATCCCACAAGATTGCACTGCGAATTGGAACATTACTATTAGACATCACCATTGTCGCCAAATTCGCACAAGAGATAGGAGTGGATCCTGAGAGAGATGAACATTTAGACACTGGAGATGGCTTTAGAAAGATAATGAGCCTCCTATCTGAAAGCCGTCAAAGCTTGGACAAACAGTTCTCAATTTTGAAATTAGCAAATATACAATACTGCAGAAGATGCATAAGCACCGATGGTTTTATTCAAAAGGAGAACAGTTTGCTGCTGCAGGTTTTTGACAGTGATAGCAATACGGTCTACAATCGAAAAGATCTAATTTGGAATTCTACAGCATGTAGTTACGATTTCTCACCTGATATCAGCTGCAGTAATTGTCATACAAAGGCATCAGACAGCAAGTTACTAACATTCAAATGTTTAATCGAGCCACCAATAGTTATGCCCATAACACTCGAAAGGTTATGTGCTGGAACGACTCTCCCTATCAAAACAAAAGTTAAATTATCACTCGAACTTGATATGGTCAGATTGGTGGGTGGAACAGTTGTTGCTCAGGACCTTCAATACGCATTGCACGCATTGGTCAAATGGGAAGGAAGGAGATCAACCTCTGGACACTATGTAGCATACATTCGAGATAGCGAGACTACTGTTAAGTTGGTAAACGATATATGAATTTTTTGAAATTAGCTAACAAAATCGATATCGATTTTTTCGCTGCATTAAGGCCTTTAAGTATCAAATTTACTTTTATTTCATATTAGCATCCAATAAAATGTTTGGATAAATCTTTATATTCTGAATTCATAAGTTCTAAATATTATTTCTGAATACTTTCAGGCTACTTTTGAAACCTCCATACTTGTAGCTAAAACAGCCTTCTCCTGTAACCAAACTATCGATATTATTCCTCTGGATTGAATATCCTCTGTACTATTACAGAAGCTCTACAAATACCGGTTGGTTAGTGTTTAAGATCCCCTTATTTTCATGATGCGAGGAGATTTTCCTTCTTGCTAAAAACATACATTGCCTGCGCATATAGATACTTTTTCAAGACAGAAATCTTTCAAGCCCTTCGAAATGTACGTCTGCTTTTTCTTTTCATTCCTGATACCCAAGTTACGCTCTCTGTGATGTGGCTGTGAAGTTTGAAATGAAATAATCAATGAATTCAAACTAGAATTGAATTCGGTAGTTTTGTTGCCAAAAGGCAGTTGCTCGCCCTCTAACAATGCCACCAAAGATACACCTATGGAAATGGAGTCCGTGGATGTTAATGACCCTACCTAGATTATCGTAAGAATGCAGACAAAAGATGAAAAGTTCTCTTTACTGACATCAAAGCTTGCTTTGCAGAAAAATTACAAAGTACTTGCTTCTGGTTGCAGACGTCAAGAGTCTTGAACAGAAGAAAGTCGTTTGTTACGTTACAGTGGCTCTAAAATAAAAGCTTTTTGTTTGTGGTGCATATTTTTGGGCAATGTTGAAAAACGGCGATTGAAATCTGTCACCATTTGTGCCAATTGGATTTTGCCACTGGAAAAAAGCCATTGGCAAGAAGGACAGTTAACTTCCCAAACAAATGCAGAGTGAGGCATATTATGATGCAGCAGAGAAAGTTCAAGGCTTCTTAAAGACCTCTGGGTCAGGAGGAAAAAATACAGCTGTCAAAGCAAACTGCAGAGCAATAAGATGATAATTAGCAAATTGCAGAAAGCCAACTGGTTCCAGTTTGCACTTTCTAAAACACTCCTGCAGTATGGAAACACTCATCCTAGCCTTGCATCACTTAGGAATCTTGGTATAGCATCACACCCTAAAACAGTGAAAGTACCATCATAATCATTCTCTTAAAGCCATATGCATGCATTCAAGAATTTTTTTCAAGATGCCATACAACACCAAAGAATGCTGATTTTCTTCATAGACATTTATCATAACATCCATACAACGAGCATGCCATTGGATCAGAAGCAAACAAATTGTTGGTAATAGTATTCAATAATGTAATAATATTTCAATGCTACTGAACAGAAAACAGCCTAGGCGGCTAAGAATATTGATATTCTGGAAAATTTTATGTCCACCGTAAGCTAGTCATAAATATTGATGAAATGCTGGACTGGATAACACCAAGTATTTTGATCCAGGGGAGGGACCACTTAGGCTTTCTATACACGACTACCCGCCAACTGATATTCAGAAGATGAGGTCAATGGATAATTCAAAACTTGTTGACAGTTTGGATACCCCTCAAATCTCTGACAGATATCTCATCTCAACAGCAATGACATATATGACAGAAAGTGGTCTTGCCTCTTAACTAGACCGATTCTTTCTTCCATCTGTTTGTTACTGGTTACTACTCAATGTTTCAGTTGGTCTACTACTGTTCTTTGAACGCTTCAAGGATGTAGAATATATGTGCCCTTTAAAGCTCTTTGCCAATTATTGTCCATTGGTTCTTAGTCTTTACTGGATTGAGTTGAAAACCGACATACCATTCAGTTTGTCCATTTCATTCTTGACTGTTGGTTGATGTTGATTACTTTTAAGAGAAGCCACTACGATTAGGCTTTCCTTATTCTGTTGACATCATTTTAACACTTGAAATAATTGGGCAATTCTCTCTTTGACACTCTCTTGAATTCACTTACTGATGCACTCGATTTGATAGCTCTTCAGAATGTTTGTAAGTGTCCGAAGCTTATCCTTATAATAATAAGATAAGGGAATTGGATTTGAAAGATTGAATTTGTCAGTTTTGTTTGCCTTTTCTTATACAACTAATCTAGCTGATGTAATTGAGGGATGGCGTAATTGAGGAAAGGCGTACTTGAAAGTTTGTCATTTTCATCAAAGTTAGCATTACCATGACAAAAAAGGCTATTTCTCAAAGGTAATCAATGCACACTTGAAAATGCCCAAATTTATTAAATGCAATACGGAAAAAGTCAATAAACACATGCGTCTTAGAACGCAAATTTTCGATGATCAAAGGATATTGTTTCTTATCTCAAATGCCATGCTTTTCATCTTTTCAGCAGTGATAATTTGGGAAAATTATGTTGGGAAGCAGTGTAGGAAGCGAGTCTGTATGTCAGAGTCTGTAAATTTGTGTCAGGGTTACACATTTAGATGTAAGAGTGTTTAAAGTCGTACAAGAGATACTGAAGTGAATACTTGGAATCTATTTAATTTGATTTCAGTAGATGGACTATTGAAATGCTAATCAATCTTAAAATTTATGATGTTTATGTATATTTTCGCTTGCCTCTTTTTGATGAGGCAAGTGTCTGGACAAAGTTTTGTGATTTTTCTCCAAAGTTATGAAACTCGATATATTGATCAAAAAGTGGTGATCATGAATTCAGACATAAGGTCCAGGCCTACTAAGAATTGAAAAATTACTTTATTTCTAGGAGAGTATTAATTTGGTATTTGTTTGTATCTTGCTCATGATGGTCTGTTTTTAGGCTACAGCATACCGAAAGGACTCTATGATCGGGAAATGAAAAGCGAACAAGGTATAAATTGGCATGTCACAAGAAATAAAGCATAACTCTGCAAAAAAACAACATGTGTCTGTTAGCCTTAAGGATTTGTGGGTTGGCTATAAGACTATTTTGTTTCCCTTATCGATTGGCTTGCTAATGAAGTTGTTGGTTCTAAGGAGCATCCCTCTCTGTTTTTTGAAGTTAAGAAAAGTGTTAAAAGGAATGTATCAATATCATTCGGGATGTTGTTAATGTATTGCTCTGGGGATTTTTGTTTGTGTTTTTCTTTGTGATTTCTTACGAAATATCTGTTTATCAGAGTTGGTAGGGTTCATGAGGAAATTAGAGTGAAGAAACATTCTTCTCTTGGAGTTAGAGAGTGCATCGAATATGGTTGGGTATAAGTTTTTCATGGTTGCTAGCATGAATAAGACTTATTTCAGTCTGAAGCTGAATCTCTTAGCTGCTGTGAAAAGGTCCTTTCTTAACGAAATTTTGATATATGGGGATGAATTGTTGGTGGTAGAAGTAAGATTAGTAAATGCCTGTTAATTCATCGTGAAGAAAAATGTATGTTAGGTGGCTGGATGGTTTGTTGTTGGGGTGTGTGTTGGACAAGAATGTTATTGATGGATGTGGATGGTGTGGTTTGTGGTAACAGAAGTGGTGATGGCAGGACTAGTGGCAGAAGTAGTGGTTGATGGCACGGACTCACTTGCATATTTCACCCTAGAGCAACACTCTTAAGAACCAGTTTTGGTAGAGTTGTTGGCTGAGATTTTTCATTGTTGTCCTATTCTTCATAGTCCATAATCTCGTCTTCCTGTTTTAAACGGTTTTTGTTGTCTTACTGTTGGTCGTATCTTAAGGGGAGGAGGAAACAAATTGTTAAAATGTTAAAAGGGTTAGTTAAAAAATAGAAATTATATTATAAAGCTAGGTGAAGCATAATTAAGTAGGTGGCTGAAAACAGTGGCGGCACGTCCAATGGGGCAGCTGGGGCAGTGCTTTACCTGGCATTTTCACAAAATGATTTTTGTAGCCATTTTATCCTTTGAAAACTTTCACAGAATTACCATTATTGGCTTAAATTCAATTTCAGATTTCATGCACGCTTTCCATTTAAAACATAATACCGACTTTGATTCCCTTAATTCTAGGAAATAGCTGCCCAGCCACAAATCACTATTGAATAGACCAAGTGACAACATGGTTAGATTACATAATAGATCAAATTATCCACGAGACATTATTTGACTCGGGAAACACAAACCTAAGATTCTAATCTCATGGGGGGCTGACCCCGCGTTAGGTACTCTCTCACCAATCACTTTCAATAGTTTGGTTTTGTAACATTACTTCTGACTAGCCCGTAGCAGTAGACTTTCTGTGATGAGCAGGACACCTTTGAAAGTGCCCCAAAATTCAATTCAGTTCAATTCATGAAAGTCCAGGAGCACGTAGCTCTGATAACGCAAATCATAACAATGCAAGTCTGAGATGACAAATAACATTGTCTCTCATCACAAATGCCATGCAGTTCATATATTCAACTCTAATCTTTTGTGTAGAAACTTTGGGCAAGCAGCGTAGGAAGCGAATCTGCAAGTTCTTAATCAGTATAAAATTTTTAGAAACAAGATTATAGGAATTTTAGAAAGAGACCGTAGTATGTTTTTGATCAAATTTTGGTTTATCTTAAATCAATATCGTAGATGGCCTATTAGAATGTCCGTTACTCCAATCAATTTATCATCTGCCCAAGAAAAACACGAAGTAAAAAAATCAGGCCCCCGCTTTTTTTACCTGTGCCACACCTACAAAATTTCTCACACGCGGCGCCACTAGATGAATTTCAAGAATTTTATAAAACAGTTGGTTAGTGAGGGGTAGTGCATAAAATTGGCTTCGAATTTAGCAGTTTTCTTTGTTGGTAAATGATGTTATGAAAAGATGAACAAGGTACCTATCTGTGAAATCTGTTGACTTGCGATTTGGGCCTATTTTATTTAAGACCAGCCTTTCTCAATGGACAAGGCATCCCAAAAACTGCAATTAGATTTCCAATGCATTAGCTAGACAAGGAAGGCAAGTTTATTCCACTTTGGTCCAGTTTCAATAGTGGAATTATCAAATCAAATTAACTGACCATAACTGTTTACAAAGTTATAGGTAGGTCTGGTTCTGGTCTAATCTAAGAAGAAGGGAGGGTAACTCTTAATGAGTTAGTTGTCGTTCCTGTGTTTCGACCTATATATATATATAAAACTGGGATTAAAACTGAACCAAAAGTACGACAAATTGGCAAGGTTTAATTCGCACTTAGAATTTCTATCGACATGCACAAAAGAAAAGCTCATCCCACGTGGGTTCCGCATAGAAATAGACCCGTCAATCGGGAACCACGACGAAGCCTTTATGAACAAATGGTATAATAAAGTCAACAACTTGTCAATAGAACTCATGAAAGACACAGCAGCATTTTGTCAAGAAACAATAACAAGTACCGAAGCTGACATAAAAAACCTTGAAGATGCAATTAAACAAAACACTGACAAAGAAGAATACAATAACATCACTTCTACCATAAAAACCTTCCACGACCAAACAATATCGCGTCTCAAAAAAACAAAAACAACCAAATACAGGAAACTGAAATGGAATATTACTCAACCAAATACTTCAACAACTAGAAAGACAAAACAAGAAACACAACAACACAACTCATATCCACAACAACATGCAGCGCAACCTAAACCCCGTTCTTTTAACAACAAGCAAACATCTCAACAACGAACAGACCAGCCGGCTACACCTCAACCAACTTTTGCTGAAATACTAAAAAGGAAAAACGACAGAAGATCAAGAGCAAAGCAAAATGAGCAACAGAATTATGCGACAACCCAACCACGTATAACCGAATCAGACAGACGGGCAACAGCGGCAAACAGAAACAACGCTCCAAAAAACGACCAAGTCCTCCATCCTCAAAACGAGGGTGGGGGGCTCTATCTACTCATCAGTCAAACAGCAGATGCCATCAATTGTTTAAACGAGAACTTCGGAAGATTGCTAAACACAAGGATGACCCATTCAGAAGAGTGGTAAACCTTAGTAACTATAAATTTACTTTAAATACCTTTAAATTACTGAACAAGGGCCTTAATTTCTGCCCAAAACCAAAACCGTATAACAACGAACAACTAAGTAACGATTTTAAAGATTTCTTTCGTAGGATTAAATTAAGAGCACACTTCGGCATAAGCGAATTTCAACCGGACATAATTCATATTCTAAAAAATAAAAAATCCACCTGGACCCCCAATAATACTGACCCAACTGTTGATACGTTTATTGCAGCTATTTCCAAAGACATTAAAAACGAGCCAAAAAAGAAACTTTCACGTGATAATTTAACGAAAGGCGAACGAAAAGCTTTAGACAGCCTACTTAATAACGAAAATGTTATAATAACAAGAGCAGACAAAGGCGGAGCTGTTGTCATTTGGGGTGTCCAGCAATACCTTAATGAAGCAAATAAACAACTTTCTAATGCTAATTTCTATCAAAAGCTTAATTTCGACCCCTCTGAAGACTATGGCAAATTAATCATTAATTCCATTAAAAATTTGAAAGAACAAAACCTGGTAAACGACGAGCTTGCTGACGCTCTCATACCTGAAAAAACTAAAACTGCTAGATTCTACCTACTACCTAAAATACATAAAACAAACAATCCGGGAAGGCCAGTTATTTCATCAATAAATTGCAACACCTCAAAACTTTCAAAATTCGTTGACTACCATATCCAGCCATTAGCAAAACAAGTAAAATCATATATACAAGACACCACCGACTTTATCAACAAATTACAATCCTTAGATACTTTACCTGACAATGCACTTCTGATAACAATGGACGTACGCTCACTATACACAAACATTTCGAACACAGACGGAGTAAACGCCTTGAAAGAAGCTTTAGACAGTCGTGACACACAAGAACCGAAATCCGAACTCATTACTACACTCATGAACCACATACTCACACTAAATAATTTCACTTTTAACGGAGACAACTACCTACAAATCAAAGGGTGTGCCATGGGAACCATTGCTGCTCCATCATATGCCACCATCTTTATGGGCAACTTCGAAGAAAAGTTTATTTACCCCGACATCATGACTCATTGCCTCTTTTACTGTCGATACATTGATGACATCTTTCTGATCTATACCCTGCCAGAGACCTACTTCAATACCTTTATCACTGAATTAAATAATAAGCATGAATCTATCAAATTTGACCATGAAATATCTAAAACACAGATTCCATTCCTTGACACCCTTGTATACATCGATGAAAACCGCAAAATTCAAACTACTCTCTACAAAAAACCCACAGACACCAGCAATTATCTACACTTTCACTCTTCACACCCAAAACATCTTAAAGAAAGTTTGCCATTTTCTCAAGCCCTCAGATTAAAACGCATCTGCTCGGACGAAACAGAATATCTGCAAAATTGCTATAAAATGCAGGAAAATTTCATCAAAAGAGGCTACAGCAAACAGCTCATAACACAAAAAATAGAGCAAGCCAACACAAAATCACGCACTGATACATTAACCTACAAAACTAGAAAATCTAGCAATCGGATCCCACTCGTGACAACATTCAACCCAACCCTTCCACACATTGGCAGTATACTAAAATCACGCTGGAACATACTACACATAAAACCTGATATCAAAGAAAGCTTCCCAGAACCACCCATAATATCGTATAAAAGAAGTAAAAATCTTAGAGACATGATAGGTAACAACAATATCGTAAACAGCAAAGTTCCTAGAAATTTCAAACTTAATAAACAACACGAAATCAAATTCTGTAGACCTTGTAAGACCAGTAAATGCCTTTGTTGTAAACAACTCAAACATACAAATCAATTTAAAAGCTCTAAAACTAATCAAACATATAAAATATTTCATGAAACCAATTGCAAAAGTAAGTTCGTTGTTTATTTACTCGAATGCAAAAAATGTAAATTACAGTATGTTGGAAAATCCGAATGGCAATTTAACATCCGTCTTAACAACTATCGCTCACACATCAAAAATTGTGACATCAACAAATTACTACCAGTAGAAAAACATTTCCTTCTTCCCAATCATAATTTCGAACAAGATGCTATTTACACTATAATAGAAAAAATTGAAAATACGGAGCGCGAAGATGCGAAAAAAATACTCGAAAAACGTGAAAGTGCCTGGATGACTCATTTACAAACCATCTCCCCGAACGGTTTAAACAGTAGACTTACTAATACATTTTTGAAATATTGAATACACATGCAAAAAACAAAGGTTTTGCTACATTATTTCGTTCAGAATACCTAATCCGTTTCTCCTTCGTAGCAAACCACCATCTCAATTTAGCCTCCTTTTGGAATTCGCTTGTGACGTCAAAATAATCATGGAAATTTAGCCTTAAATCTAAAGTAGAAGAAATTAAAGTATTCTCTTGAGGACGGCTCGACTAGCCGAAACGCGTCGAGAGCTTTAAGAATAAAAACATTTTAAAAGTATCCAATTCGTCTCTCTTATTGTTCAACTATATATATATATATATATAAGGGAGAATGAACGCGTTAAAAAGTAGACATGTTCTTCTGTAACTCCGAGTTTCGTGCTCACGCACTCATTAGACAGACTATACCAATTGGTACATACAGATTGGTATAGTCTGTCTGATGAGTGCGTGAGCAGGAAACTCGGAGTTACAGAAGAACATGTCTACTTTTTAACGCGTTCATTCTGCCTTATAACTGCTCTATACTAATATATATTGAGCACTTTAGCCAGGATAGGCACTCTCTTCTCGTGTTAGATATATATATATATATATATATATATTATATTTCACTTTGATAACTTATTTGCATACAAGATTCCTTTTACCAAGAGATTATGAAAATGCCCGCCAAAACAGTTCCTTTTTTGGAACAATGTCGAATAAAGACTTGATCTCTTCTATGCCAAAAAGAAGCTATACTACCATGACTGATTGAGACTTGAAGCTATGAAGCTGAGATAGAGCTAATAGCAAACATCGAGCACTTTATTACTTGATTTTTCATTCTTACATACAAGTAATCAAATTGCATAAAACTTGACTGATTTCCGTAAGTCGAAGATATGGAGGTGTGCAGTGCTTTTGCCAGTACCACAGGCTTGATCGAGGTGCGTTTTGCGAAGTTCTTGAACTTGTTGGTAATCTGATAACCAAAGAAGATAGCGTAACGAGGCCATCAATGAGTCCCTCTAAGAGGCTCTCTGTTACCTTTCGCTTCCTTGCCACAAGTAAGTGTTGTAAAATCTTTTTGTTAACAGGGCTCCTTCTTCTCAGCAAGGTATATAACAATATATAACAATGTGGCTAGGCCTTAGGCCTACTATGTCTACCCAGTTTCTCCATACTTCTTCATCAAAATCAGCTTACTCAAGAATTGAAATATTTATTCTTAAACCTTAAAATAATTAAATTCACAACAAACTATAAACTATCGTACCAAAGATTGCATATCCACGAAAACTTTCATTGCAGGCCTTGTGCACATTAATATGGTTTTCCTACCTAGGAATTCTCAAGAATTCTTAAGATTTCTGGAGAATATTTTCAGTTTCTTAAGAATTCTAGTCGAGATAAATTTGCAGTCTTTCATATGGCTCAAGAATTTTTGAATAATATAAATGCTTCTCAAAAATTCTCAAGAGTTCTTGAGCATTCTTGTGATGTTAATGTGCGCTAGGCTACAACATTGGGCTACCACGTAGGTCTACTGGGGTAAAATAGGTAGTGTTGATTGCTGGAAAATAGTAAACCCGGAACTGATAAATCAACATTCATTATGCTAAGGGGGTAGTTAGAGCAATTCTAGGTAGAGGAAAACCCCGAACAAAGATTTTGGCAAAATTTATCTAGATTTTTCACCCTACCCATTTATCCTAAGCTTCCCCTTTTTACCCCAGTAGACCCCAGTCATTGGGTTCCGAAAAATTTAAATTTCTGATAGAATTGATTTTGCTGTTGGCCCTCTGCAGCTGAAAAGTAAAATCATTTTACAGTGGGGCTCCAAAATCATTCAACAAGAGGGGCAGCCCTCTTTATTTATGGTTTTTCGAGTTTGGTTCAGCAAAGGCTTGTTAACTTTTTATCTGGATATGAAGTATCTTAAGCTAAGCAAAGTAATGTTGCTGATAATAAATTGCTTTTAAACAATAAATTTCCCAATTATTTGCAATGTGATGTCTTCTTGATTACAGGGGAGAGCTTTAGAAGCTTGGCATTTCCAAACAGATTAGGAGAGCCAACTGTTTCGGGCATCATCAAAGAAACATGGGAAGGACTACACAAAGTTATGAAGGATCAATATCCAAAAGTATATTTTCTCCTAGAATATGACCTTTTTGTGAAAAATGATATAATTGATATAATATGAGTCAATGAAGAGGTCACAGAAAACAGTCACATCTATCTCATTATTACAAAGATGTAAGTCTTGTTGAATAAACATAAGCGTCATTCTCAAATCTCTTTGAGTTAGTGACATTAGGTGCATTCTGGGTTGGGACACTCCGTCAGGTTCTTGTGATTTTGGTGGGGCCCAGTCATTTTCCTGATGCTGATAGCCCATAGAATGAGATGGGTTTAGCAAATTCAAGGGCCTTGTCTCATACTGATGAGTCATAACTGCTGTGGGGGTAATCGTCTTGCTTCATTTTCCATCAAAATGCCCATCTGGGCTTGAAATTAAATTCAATTTATCTTATACTGTGGTACAGCTCTAGTCTGTGCAAAATGTAGTGGTTGGATTTTGTTTTCTCCCCTCATTTTTCTTACTTAATTTGCTTGATATTTATTGTGCAAGACTTTTTATAAGTTTATCCTCTTCATGCTGTCTTTTGCCAGATGATTGCCTGGCTTTGGAAGTTTTTGGTGTTAATGAAGAGGTTCACGTCTCACTTGGCTCTGGGGTGTCTTTCATCTGTATAAGGGATTCTACCTCATCATCCAAATTTTTATCTTCATTGTCTATTATGCTGGTGTCAGAAGTATTCAGTGATAATGGCTGAAAAAAATAAGATAAAACACACCGTAAAAGTTTCCCAGAGATTCATAGATTCCCAGTGGCGTTCCGTGAGTTCAAAGAAAGGGTATTCTGTAGATAATTTTTTCTGACCATACCCAAAAATTCTAACAAGGACTGGGCCACGCCCTAATAAAATTTAATGGATATCAAATTAGTTGATTTTCGCTGCTTTACTTTAGCTTAAATGCTAAAAAATTAGGAGTAGTAAATTTATGCAAATAAAACTTCATTTAAAACATAATATCACTGTAATATCACACAAAAAGTAGGATCAATATGTTGTGAAACAACAGCAGCCATTCCATGACGATTACCATTCGTGTCTGTGTCTCTCGTGATGTTTGATTTTTCACAGCTTTGGCGCAGCGGTGCCATCACGGTAAAACAATGGATCCCTCGCTTGCAAGTCAGTCGTTATCAGAAAGCCGTAAGAATCAGTCGAACATTTTAAAGGAAGTATTTTCATGTTATAAACCGTTGTATAAACTTGTAGAGCCGAGCTGCTCTTGTGTTGAATAGAGCCGAACTGCTCTTGTTACGTATAGAGCCGAATGAACTGCTCTTGTTAAGAATAGAGCAGAACTGCTCTTGTCTTTGAAACGTTAAGATTTTGATAGTTGAAATAAATTGAGTTTCTTATAATTTGAGTTTCATTGATTTTCGTTGTCTGTTGCTGAACCGGCTGAACCCACAAGTAAAACCCCCTTGGAAAGTGGTTTTACATTTGGTGGCCAGTGTGGGTCTCCTTCTCAAGAACTGATTTCTCTTAAGTCTTGAGTACTCGTACTCGTAACATCTTGTAAAACAGCACCGTCACCGTGACCTGTTTGGAAATGGATATGCCTTGCCGAAGAATGATTGATCAAATCGCAGTTACAATTCATCATGAAATTTCAAAATTGCTTGAAAAGCCTCAAGAAAGAAGAAGCCACGAACTTAACAACTTTCGTGCAGTGAATGGGCTTCCCATCTGCTTTTATTGCAAACGACTCGGACACGTCAAAAATATTGTCGAAAATTGAATAACAATCGGTTTCAGTCATCAAAACGTGAGTTCCAAGAAAAGAAATTACCCGAATCAACTGATATCAAGACCTATGCTGTTGCTTGCATTCAAAATGATGTCTTGGAATCCACTGAAGAGACATCCGAAGATTTTATAAAAGGAGATATTGGTAACAATTATGATCTTGTTGCAGAAGTTGGTAATCGCTTCAAGCAATTGCAAATGATCGCAGATAAGCTGAACATTACCATTTCGAGGGCATGTAGTAAAGATCAAAGCTCAAAAGAAATAACTGATTTTGAAGCAAGTTTGTTTAAAGGAGCAATGCTCGAAGCCATTCAGACTTTCGACAGCATTAACAGCACGCTCGATATGCCTAAACACCCTGCACAACGTTACCCGTCATCTCATGATATGGAAACCCCTTTTGGTGGTGATTTGCCAACATGTGATTACTTGATCGTTCCTTTCCACCAAGAAACAATCCACCGATCTCATTGTTGTCAAGTTACTTAAAGACCGAAGCCAGGAGGCTTCGTTTTCAAAGGGGAGAGCAATGTTGTGAAACAACAGTAGCCATTCCATGACGATTACCATTTGTGTCTGTGTCTCTCGTGACGTTTGATTTTTCACAGCTTCGGCGCAGCGGTGCCATCATGGTAAAACAATGGATCCCTCGCTCAGAAAGCCGTAAGAATCAGTCGAATATTTTAAAGGAAGTATTTTCATGTTATAAACCGTTGTATGAACTCGTAGAGCCGAAATGCTCTTGTCTTTGAAACGTTAAGATTTTGATAGTTGAAATAAATTGAGTTTCTTATAATTTGAGTTTCAATGATTTTCGTCGTCTGTTGCTGAACCGGCTGAACCCACAAGTAAAACCCCCTTGGAAAGTGGTTTTACAAATTTCCCAAACACAAGCCCATACAGAAAAAAACGATATTCTGATAAGACTACAAATTAGTAACTATCACCTATAGAACGGATGCTTTGACAAAGAGTGAGAAGATTTCAGGCCTATTAGTGTGGCCTTATAGGCCTATATTGCTTACAACAACAAATGTAATGCATAAAATATTATTTACTTAACTTCAAGCTAGTTGCTTTCTGCCTTTTGCAACTGCAACATTAAGGTTCTAAAAGTTTCCCTTCTTTCTTGCTTAGGCTATTTGACAAATCTGTTTCTTCCCTTTGTTCAATTTGTTTATGTTGTTTAATCGATATGGAAAACGCGCCTCGTGAACTTGAAGGTATTTACCAACTCAGTTTGTGAGTTAAATAACAAAGGAAAGGAGATTGCGTGTACGGGTCTTACCGCGCCAATTTCAAAAACGAAATTCGACATGAGGTGGACGCAGGATCTTAATGTGCGTCTTTTGCTAGTACAAACTTATAGGACTTGCTGCTTCAGTGATTTCGCCAACATGGATTTTGATTGGCTAAAGGTGCTTCAAGAATCCCTTTGGGGAACTTAAGTCAAACACTTAGAAAAGTATCTGCCCGCTCTAAAAGCAGGTTCTAAGAGTGAGGTCAACAAATATTCCGCTGAGGCCGCAATAGCAACCGCAGTACATTCTCAAACAGACATACAGACAATTAGCAACTTTCAAAAAGCCGCCTACTGGCCATAACCTAAAGCCCTTTGTTTGCAGAGAAACTGCACAACACAAGAAGACGAGAGATGGGTTTGCGAGCGCATAAGGAAAACTTATTTGATGGCAATGACTTCATAAATTTTATGAATATGGTTTTTAACAGAATGGAAAGCAATAGATGTTTTATTATATCTATAAATGAAATGATCTGCATAAGAAATTTAGAGCATAGAAATAATTTTTTATGTTGAAACGCTAGGGTATTCTCTAAATACCCTGAATACCCGGACGGAACGCCACTGTAGATTCCATCAAAAACAGAAGAGTGGCAGGAAACAGCTCAGGAATTCCAATAAAAGTGGAACTACCCATGCTTCAAGCCAATGGGCAATTGATGGCAAACACATTGCTGTACAGCAACCTGGCAACAATGGTTCTGACTTCTTCAATTATAAGAAGTTCTTCAATGTATTGCTCAAAGCATTGGTTGATGCAAATTATAAGCTCTTTTATGTGGATGTTGGGGCTACAGGACGTAAAGGGGATGCTGGCGTTCTCAATGACTCAACACTAAAGCGAGCCTTATTGAATGGTTCTCTGAACTTGCCCGAGCCTGCCATCATTATGCCCAACAGCCAAATAAAAGTATTGTATCATATAGTGGTATCATAAAATGCAGCAAATAGTAGACCAGGTATTTCAATTGTTAATAGAAAGTGTTTAAAAGATACTTGTTAAGTAATTAGAAAGAGTAAGGGGGGGAGGGCAGAAATACCTCAAAGGTAGAGCAAAACCTCTGTTTCAAAATTGTCAAACCTCTAAGAAATCTCTTCAGAACTGTAAGAAATCAAAATATATCATGCCTTCAATTCTATCTTGGAATAAATATAAATACAGAAACTAAATATTCAATGCTTTGATTTTTCGTTTTATTGAATTTAACTAAAGAAATGATAATTTGTATAACATCGAGTTTATAATATTTTACAACCTTTATCAAGTACAGCAACCCAGCCATTTGTTGCAATGGCAAAATACATTATTTTTACTTTCACTTCAAAGGAAAAGCAAAAGTCGTTTCATATATATAGCGCGACCCCAGTATAATAAGAAACTCCACACTATAACCAGAAGCAGAACTCAAAGAAAGCGAAAAAGAGCAAGTACTCTCTTTCAGCAGAACTTAATCCGCGATGGCAAGGCGCTAATTTGCGATGTTATTTGATCAGCTTACGCGCCCGTCCACTTCTGTTTTACGCGTAGATTATGACTGGACGATTCCCTTTTATATTCTTATCAATGTTCTTTTATATGAAATTTCACTTTTTACAGAGGAAGGGTCAATATCAGTGGATATGGTTTTGGTTTGTGATTGACTTTTATGATTTAATAATGCAATACATCACTCTCCTTCCTTCACTTTCCAACCTTTATTTATTTTTTTCCTTCTTCAGGTCATGATCTATCCTGAAACAACATATTTCTTATCTCCATTGTTCTACTATTTCTTACTACATTGTTACAAAACCTCATACAACAACTAAATGAAACGCTCGGAAAGACCCTGACCTCACGACTCACGATTTTTGACTCGAGGAACAATTCCCTGCCAAAACTTTTCTGCCTGCAGAATTGGCGCCTAAATTGAGACAACATTCACCTGTGATCCAAGACTAAACACATTGATCCGCACTTTTCTTTTACCCTCATATCAAGAGTACTTAGATACTAAGATTAATCCTCTTGATTACCACGCTTTAGGCCCTACAATTGAATTATATACTATTACTTCCTAACAAGTGGACCAATATTAATTATAAATCAGTTACAAAATACAATATGTACAAAGCAACTACATATCATTTCTATAGGCTGTAGCATTTAACAAAACGTTTAAATGTTTAGTTTGCTGTTGTTTGGTTCTTATTGGCCTTCCAACTTTCAATTGTGATTTGTATTTTTTCCAAGCTGTTTTTTTAGTATCTAACATTCAATGATATTTTAGGAGCCTTTAGTGCGAAAATCGTGATAGGATCCAAGATGCTTGATACTCCCTTGCAGCACAAAGCATAATTCCTTAAAAAAGTGTCCGTGTGAAAAAATACTAAAATTCATTACACACCTCTTTCTTCTCCCTTACGAACTGTTAGCAGTTGATTCAGATAAAAGAATCCCAATGAGTCAGTCAGGAATCCAAGTGGCTAGCTGAATAATATTCTGCAAATTCTAATTCATCGGCCATGCCAACTCCTCGAAAGATAAGAAAAGGCCTTGCTCTACTACTATCATGACAAAGTTTACCAAAAAGAAGTTAACCCACATATCGAACGATGTGGAAGAGGCCCTGATGCGTCTCGTGCAGCAAAAGCGCATAGAAAATCGAGGAGAAGCTGGCGAAGACTCCTACTTTGTGCTGGATTCTCATGACTCGCATGAAGCAATAAAACAGAAGGGCAATAACAAAACAGAGGATGTAATCTGCCTAGATGAACCTATCAAATATACACCTCTTACAGATTTTATGGCATTAAAACATGAAGTCGAATCTTTGGTGAAAGCTGCACATAATGACAAAAAACATGGATACGCAAGTAATAACAACAACAGTGAGAGCCTTTGTAATGAGCCAGTTTCAATACTGCCCACTGGCTTGAATGTTCCATAACAAGCATTTGAATACCAAAATTTAATAAAATACACAAAAGGGCCTTAAGAATTGCTTATAAGGAATTTGATTCTAGTTTTGAATGCCTATTAGAAAGGGACAATTCCGTGACTATCCATGCCAAGAACTTACAAACTCTAATGACTGAGATGTTTAAAACACACCAAAATATAAACCCCAATTTCATGAAAGGAATCTTTAAGGAGAGAGAAAATATGTATAGCCTTAGAAATAATAACGAATTCGAAATACCGAAAATAAAAACTGTAATTTTTGGGTCGGACACTGTTAGATATAGAGGACCTCAACTTTGGCTTTCCCTTTCTCAAGATATTAAAAATGCGAAATCAATCCAGGAGTTTAAATCGAAAATAAAAATTGGAAATGTGACCAATGCTCTTGCAAAATATGTAGGCAATTTGGAGAAAAGTGCAAAATCTTGGGCTTGCAACGACATACAAGGACACACCAGCAGCCCATGATTACATCAGAGCCATCATGGCACTTCCATTTCTACCATCAGAACACATCATTCCAGCATTCGAGCACCTTGAACGGAGATCAACTGCTGCATTTGCTGGTCTGGTGCAATATGTGAGAGATACCTGGATTCAGAGCAGCAAATGGTCACCAGACACATGGTCAGTATATAATCAGCCTGTACGGACAAATAATGATGTGGAAGGCTGGCATCGTCGCCTGAACAACAAGTCGGGAAGGAGCTCGATTCAGTTTTATCTGTTGCTCCCTTTACTATATGAAGAGTCTCGCTTCGTTACCCTTCAGGCCAGATTAGTGAAAAATAACAAGTTACAAAGGTACCAAAGAAAAACTTTCCGTAATCGACAAGGACGTTTTTTTGAACTATGGAAACAATATGCGAAAGATGAAATTAGCACTTTTTCACTTTTAAAAGCTGTTAGTTATTTAAATGGACCAAATGAATAACTGCCTATTTCTTTAATCCTTTTTTTAAACATATAACGTATATAAATATAGAATTACTTTGATCTTTTTAATTATATCTCATTGTTGTACATTGTATTCCTGATAATATTTAGTATAATAAAATTTCTTGTTCCTCATTGTTACAGCATATATACCTTTATTTCGATATTATATTTCATCATTGTATAATAAAACCTTGTTTTCAATTAAAGCCAGTTTTACGATAGATTTTGTTGTCTCTACACGTTATTTTTGTTAATAAGAAAGTGATTTATAAAAAGTAGTGCTCAACTTCTCAAATATTTAAGAAAGTTCAATACTGGATCCTTGAAACCTATGTACTCTGTATCCGTTTGTCAATTTGTTTGTCAATTTGGAATGGCCTAAATAGCCTAACTAAGTAAAATGTTTTTGTAGAAAATTTGCTACGAATACGACAGTAGATGAAAAAATATCCCAGTAGAAATGTATATACGACCAAATGTAACAAAAACATTATGTGGGGCGGGATGACTTATGTGGAGGGGCGGAATGACTAGATAGGGTGGGGCGGAACGTACGTGGGGCGGAACGCAGGTGGGGCGGAATGTCTGGAAAACTTTTATCCGATACCTAGGGTTTTTATAGAATAACAGCCTACCGTGATTTTAATTTTAGTTAAGGCATTTTATCACACTTTAAGCTATGGAACTTTATATTAGAATTTTAGCTCTGGTTTTTTAAAATCTGTATATATATTAGATAGTTGGCGTTAATTAGCGTTAATTTTAGATAAAATGTAGCTATGTAAAGCCAACTTTAAACAAATTCATTATTATTATTAACTCCGCAGCTACTATAAAGAAGCACTGACTTTGGTAAATGAAGTGCCTCAGTTCTTGTTTTACACCAGCCTCTGTTACTAGCTACCCCCTTCTTTAGGTTCCTGCAGCAGAGCATTCAGAGCTTTGGTTCTATGATGCAAATACGTGAGTCTGAAAATACACTCTTTTATAAGAAAAAGTTGATAAGCATTCGAGTTCAAAACTTAAGGCAAGATCTTAGAGCATTCATACAACTTTTTTATATGAACATTTAAAAAAACGTGAGCCTTTAATCTTGCCGAAATTTAAGAGCAACCTTGGCCTAAAAACAAACTGAAGCTATCTATCTTAAGATTAAGATATAATAATAATAGATAACTATACTAAGACTTAGAAATAAACAGAACACATGTAAATGGGTGACACCCTTGTGTAGCAGAAAGGACAGGAAAGTAAAAAATATGGCTTAAAAAGCATTGTAAAAGCAAGGACAATTTCAGAACATTTCAGCATGAAAATGGAAGAAAAATTGAGCACAGACAACTTCAAATAAAATTTACAGGTTTTTACTGCTTCTTTTAAAACTTTTAATACAGAGCTAGTTGATCATCATAATAGACGTAGAGAATTTCTGGGCTATCCCTCCATAGAGCAGGATCAAATAATGTTTCTACACTATGTTAGGATGGTAGACTTAAACGCAAGACACTGGTGAACATGTAGATTTCCTATGTTAACCAAACCAGGAACGTCTCTACAAAAGCGTGCACAGTGTAATATGGCGTATGGTTTGGACTCAAACTGATGATCTTACTATCAAACAATGAAAATCAACAGAGCTAAGCTAGTATACCAAAAAAACTCTACGAATGATCAAGTAATTAAGAGTATAGAGATAGTAAATACATTCGGCCTTATCAATGCTGTTTCTGACACATTTTTGACATAATTGTCAGCAGCTATCATAACAAGCCTTTTATATTTAGCAGGACCATCGTGGATAATGAGGATTATTGGCTTGTCACGACAAGTGATGACTAAACATCCAATCAAATCATTCACCTTGAAAGGCTATTTGGTTGAAAGTACTGTGGAGGATCTTCAGTTCTGTTGGATGGGGGTATATGATCAGCCCATAAGTATTGTTACGGATGTCATCAATATATTGAAGGCCTAGGGGGATATCAAAAGTACTTAATTCTCCTTAAATTATTAAATTTTTTCAATAGACTTTGGTGCAAGCCTCAAGTTACTTAAATGTTTTGGATTTTCGTTCCTTTACGGGGATTTCGGGTGGAATAAAGAAAGAGGCCTGTGCAAGGAAGGTGCCACACTAGTTAAACCAAGAAAGTGACACGCTAGATGCCCTTACTAAACTATCCATTAGATGCGATCCTTAATCACTGCTTCCCCTCTGAAGCTATTCAAGCCTTCATCCCTATTTCCCTGTTAAATCAATCAAATGTGCAGGTCCCCTGAATTTGCTTCATCGAAAGAAAGTTTTTTATAAGTAAGTCTCGAATGATTTTAGTAGTGAAACATTTATCCAGTAACTCTGAGGCTGGCCCCAAAGTCCTACTTATTGAAAAAAATGTAAGGAAATATTAGTGCTAGGCCTTGTTGTACTCTTTTTATATAAGAACCAGTTAATTTGATTTGAATCTGGCTGTTCTTAAATATTTTTCAATTTTAACCCTGAAATGTTCTTAAATTGTTCTTACTTTTGCAATGCATTTGAAGTCAGCTTTTGCTATGGCTATGTTAATTGTTGCTAATTGCCACCTTTCTGTAACACTGATAGAAGTAATTCTGTGCAAGGAAGGGATGTTTTCCTTTGTCATCGTTGTGGGAGAAAAGGACACATAGAACAAAATTGTTAAGGTATTTTGTTGCAAAAGGGCGAAACAGGTGGAACCCCTTCCGTAAATGATGTGAAGTCAAATGTTGGTGCTAAAACAAAAGTCAGGTTGTCTAATGCATCTCCCATCCATAATAAAAAAGACCTCCTGTTATTGAGGCCAAGGTTAATGGGCATGCATTTATTTGTGTTTTGGACACTGGAGCTTGAATCTCATTAATATCTAAAGAGAAATGGGAATCTTATTTTTCAGATCAACAGCCTGTACCTGCGGAAATAGTAGCCGAGACTGCAATAAGTAGGCCAATGGGTATTCTTGGAAAAATTACCCTTTCAGTCCAAGTAGGGGGTTTAAGAAGAAGAACATGAATTTTATGTTGTAGAAAATCTGGGTTCAGAGATCATTTTGGGTCTTGATTTGATTTTGGAAATTAAGGCAACTGTTGATTTTAATGAGCAGCTTAATGAAGTTTACTGATGGAACAACTGAGCCAATTTTATTGCAGGTCATGGGTTTACAAAATAGAATGATGTTGTTTTGCAAGAAGATGCTGAGGTACCAGGAAGGCACGAGGCTGTTAGAGGAGCCCTTCTAAAAAATCCTTGTGTTTCAGAGTGAATTTTAGAGCCGAATTTTGATTTGATGGATAAAGCTGTCATGGTAGCCAGAGCGTTGGTAAAGCTTATTCAACAGACAGTTCCAGTTCAGGTAATAAACCCAGGAGAACTCCCAATTGAGCTTCACAAGGGTCAAACTGTAGGTAGGTTGAAAGAAATAGAGTTGGAAAGAGAAGACCCTGTGCTAAGTTATGATGAAAATTCTGATAAGTTTGATTTTGATTTAAGTCACTTGCAACCAGAGCAACAAGCTAAAATGAAAAAACTTTTCAACCGAAATTGCATTTCATCCGTTCTGATGACGATTTGGAGTGTGAAGACCTTTTAGAGCCGATCGAACAAGGAGAGCAACCAATTAATTAGAGCCGGATCAGATTGTCAGACCTTGCAATCTACGAAGAAATAGGAGGGAGCCTGAGAGATGTGGTGTCCCTGTACAAGAATATTTAATGAAAGACGAAGCATAGATAGACTGCCGTTATTGTATATAGTTAACCAGAGAGAGACAACTCATCAAAGATTTGTACATATGCTGTGAAGAAAGAAAAAAGTGAAAGAATGGACAAAAAAAAATGTAAAGAACATTTACTTAATATTGTTTTTGTATATGATTTCATTTTAGGTTGTTTATGGTGTCATGGTTAGGTAGCATTTAGAGGGGGGGAGTGTTGAGAGTTTTGTGAGACTAGTCTTGCGGAGGAGCATGTTGCCATGGAGATCACTATCAGGAATTTGATCGTACTATAGAAAAACAATTGCGCTTTTTATGAAGGAGAGAATTAGCAATGAGAGAATTTTCGCTTTGAGTTGGAGATTTGGGAATGGTTATTGTGGGAAGTATAAGTTTGTTGAGTTTATGATTGTTCAGTAAAAGAGGATAAAAGAAAACAGAAATTCAGTATAGCCAGAAATATCGGAACCATAATGAAACGAACACATAGATTACTTAAGCTTTTCGTCTGACACTCAACAGAGTAATACGTCAGAAAGAGAACGAAACAGAAACCTAACTGATTTATATACCCAGATCTGGATCGAAATAGGCCAATCAGAAAAGAGGTGAATGATTGGTATGGTGTAGGAAAACCAATCAACACCCAAGATACAGTGAGCTGACCAGTAAGATTACTTCAAGAGTCAATAAGATTACTTCAAGAGTCCTAAGGCGAAAACAAACTCATTCTGTCTACACAATAGGGGATCCCTGGTTTTTATGTAGACTGATTCCAAAATAGCTAAGTGAAAGGTAGATCTCGCTCTGCCAATTATTCGAAAGCAATTCTCACTGTAGGCTTTAGCACCCTCTGGGTTGTTGAGCAAATGTTGACCTATAGCAGAGTCATGTTTTAGTGATCTTTTTATTTTGAGGCGCAAGATGGTTGTTCTCGTTGCGGCACAGTTTTGTTGCGTATGCTAGACGGCACGTGTTGTTTAACCCTATCACATAACCGCTGAGATGTACCTGGCATCACACCGGCACGAGTATTTGTATACTACAAGGCTGTTTTGTGTGGTAGGCACACTATCTTTGCGGATAGATGGAACTATTTTCCTAGAGGAGAAGACGAGACGGGGCTGACCGTGGCGTAGCACTTAGTTATGGCTTTCTTAATTTGTTTTTCAAACCAGTAATAACACATTAACGAATAATTGGTAACAAAGATCAACTTCTTTGAACCTAGGTATCTTTTGATCGTTTCCAGAACTTATTTCAAAATCACCGAACTTAAATCAAAAGCAAATTGACAAGACCCAGTCTTTTGGGAGTTTCATACTTTTTGTGGGGTGTTGAAGAAATTTCTTTAGCAATCGCTCTCTGCCAAAACACCTTGAACGCTCTCCTGATTGGCAATGAACCTGTTTAGGCCCTTTGTAACCAGATGTAACAGGATTGCTAAAATTCTCCTCTTCATCACAGTTATGTCACCAGCACTATCTTTGATGGTCTGGTCATAATCTTTTTTTCAATATCAAGTTTACAGGTCGAGACGGTCCTTAACTGCATACATTTCTAACAGCTTTTACAATTTATAAACAACATTAACACAACAGAAGGAATATTACAAAAATGACTAAAGTTAAAATATATACAAAACTAGACACAGAGCTAGATGAAAAACTTACCTGGGTTTACATACTAGAATTGAGTTCCTACGTTATCGAAATATTTCGTCCTTATTTCAAAAAATGTCTTACAGAAAGTTTCCAAAATCAAAGTAACAGCTATGAAAGTTTCCAAAATCAAAGTAACAGCTATGAATATCTTGGTATTACCCTTGACCATCATCTGTCTCTGCAACAACAAATTAATAAGATCTATAAGAAAGCCTCAAGTGGCTTGAAACTGCTGCAACGAATTCGACCACATATCAGCCCACACGTAGCAGAAAAGATATACAATGTAATGATAAGGCCAGTCCTTTTATATTGCTATCCAGTGTATATAAGCTTGGGTAACAACGCCAAAGCTAGACTGCAATCATTACAAGACAGAGCCCGTAAAATCGTGGCCAGTGTTAACAACATATCCCTAAAATGGGACAGCCTCAAGCAAATGCGAAAGAAACGAATCTCCACTGATGTTTTTAAATCAATCAATGGCATTTGCACGGAGTCCCTAAAGAACATCTTCAAAAAATTCGATCATGGCAAAAATACACGTGGTAATGGGTCTCTTCTCGTACTACCAAGAGTGAGATGCGAATCCGGAAGGAAAACTTTCGCTTTTCAAGGAGCGACTATCTACAACAACTTACCAAGTGATATAAAGAAATGAAAAATATTTTATCAACTTTAAAAGGAAAATAAGAACACATGATTTTTAAAATCCAAGCTGATTGCTTCTAAGTTTTTACTGTTTTACCCTTTACACTTGTAGCTTTTATATTTTACTTTGAATACTTTAAATTAACAGGACCCTTAGTGATAGCAGTAAAAACTTTACTGAAAAGGTTATCCTGTATAAATATGACACATTATTATTATTATTATTATTATTATTATAAAAGTTTTGTTGTTTCATAATCTTCTCTGCTCCTTAGCCAAATGAACATATCATGTTCACTTAATGATGTTGTACTTGGAAAATTCCTATAGGTAATTTCTAGGATTTTCCGTCTTTCGCTTTCGTAAAGAGGACACGATAATAGTAAATGTATTTCAGTTTCAACTTGAAAGAAGTTTATTTTTTTACAGTAAAGGCAGAATCTCTCTTCCCCTGAGTTTTGTTTTTATGAAAGCCACCTGCTTCAATTTGAAGATTATGGGCACTTACCCTACGTTTTGCCAGAGAACTCCTAATTTTGAAATTGAGTAAAAGATCAAGATATGGTTCAAATTTAAAATTCCTTTTAAAGGAAGCGTATAAATGAAGTTTTTTATCATCCACTTTAATTTTTATAATAACTGACGCTTGAAGGTTTTCTAACTTTGGCTTTGATTATTGTGCAATTATCTATAATTTGTATTTCATAGCGATCCTGTAAGTTGGGGACTTGGGAGACCCAGTTTGAGTGACCTTAGTCACAGTTTTATCAATAGGATTTGAGATACCTTCGGTACTTGAGATGACGTCATGATTTTCTGTAAGACAAAGTGCATCAGTAATATTCACAAAATAATCGTTTAGAGATTCAGCTACTTCTTTTTCTTTTGATTCTATTTTTTCCTCCTCGACCAGAGTAATTTTTAAATTTGCTTTGTTTTGGTCAGAAATGAAAGGTTTAACGGTTTTCCATAATATTTAATTATCAGTGACTTGAGAAATATCTAAGTTTCTATAAAAATTTCTTTTTTCAGTCCTAAATAATTTGACACACAAGTTTCGTTGTTGGCGTAAAGCCTCCCAATTTTGAGCTGTGCAGTTTTAATTAAATTTATTTTTCAATCTTGAACGCATCATGATAGCTTTACTAAGGGTTCGATTCATGAAAGGACCATCATTTGGCCTTGCATATTTCTTTTTCATTAGGGCATGTTGATTTAAGACTTTGTCAAAACAATTTTGAAATGAATCATAATTCAGGTCCGTTGATTTGATTTTTGCAGCTCATCACAAAGATGTTGTTTAAAAGTTTCTTCAGAAAAATTCTTATAATTTCTTTAATGTATAACAGTGGGTCCAGGTTTTTCGTATGTTGTTTTCAGAACTGTAATAACCATTTTTTGGAAATCAGAAAGTCCTGTCTCAATTGTGGTGGTATTTTGAAAGTTCCTGTATTTGTTGGTTAAGATAAGATCAATACACCTAGGATTATCTACTTTGAAACAAGTGGGCTCCTTCACTAAGTTTTTAAGGGCATAACCATTCATGAAATTATGGACCATTTGATCCGATTTCTCTGTATTAAAGTCACCTACAAACAGATAGTTATCATATAATGATGAGCAGCTTTGCCTAGTTTTTCAAAGAAATGAGCTTGGGAGTGTGACAGGGGTCGGTAGATGCTAAAAAGTTTCCATTTCTTGCCCCTTAAATTTATTTCAAAACATACGCATTCTATGTCGTTATCAAACTTGAAGGATTTCAACTCGCTTGTTGGGATATCACTTCTGACGTATATCAAAAGACCTCCACCTTGAGAGTTTCTATCTAGCTGCAGTGGCTCAGCCAACCCTTCAATAAAAAATTGATTTTTCGGAAAAGAGTTGTCAATTTTCGTTTCTGCAACCATTAGAATATCAATATTTTGCAAGACTACCTCGCATCAAATTTATTCCTGATTGAATTTATATTCAATTAGCCAACAATAATGCGACCAATGTTTTTAATTTCAGTTTATTTAATTCAGCCTTAGCGCCCTTGAAGTACGGCGTGTCGTCAGCCATTGATGATACAGTGGATTCAAAAGCATTGGATTCCGTTGTAAATGAAGAATTAGCCTCAGAACCTGAAACATTTCCTAGGTTGGATTCAGAAAGAGACACATGGATCTCACCCGAGTCAGAGGAATCCAACAAGTGAGTGTCATGGGAAACATCTAAAGGAACGGGACCTGTAACCTTATCTTCAAATGATAGCTGATCAGAATCAGAGCTGTTGCAAGCCCTCTGCGCATTCAAAACCTCAGAAACATTCTGTCAAAAATACCCTAATGCACGTAAAAAATTATTTGTCAATACTCTTGTGCCCTCGGGGTTAAGATGAAGTAAACTACGGTTAAGATGAGTTGAATTAATGTTTTAACTGTCTATAAAGTTTAAATTTTGTTCTTGGCAACGGCGTATAAGAATACAATTAATTTCACAAACCTTTGTGTTCTAACGATCACCTCTTACAACAAGACCACTCAGAAAAACCGCATTACTTCCATTTTGCAATAACTTGGCCAGCTCAATAACTTCAGTTGCAATGCTCTCTGCCGAGAATTGGCCATGGACGTCATTCGTTCCACAGTGTAGAATTATTCTTTCAGGATTTCTTTTCATAGTTGGGCAAGCATGACTATTCATACAGTCTGTCGTTGCTCCACTGAATGACTTTACAAAAATTTGTTGTTCATGTCCTGTTGCTTCTTTCATTTTGTATCCTTTAATATCCTTTATAATGGAATCGCCAATTATTTCGGTCTTCATGGATTGTGTGTCCGCGTTTTCCTGTCTTTGTTCAGCTTGAAGTGCTCTTACATACCTTTATTTATTACTTTTTCTACTCTCCTATCGAAACTGCAGTCTTTTCCTTCGGTAGACTTTCTGAAACTTTCAAACGATTGTTTGCTTCTGCTCACTGATGCATATGTTTCTTCAATGCCAGGGCGTGCCAAAATCTCAAAACTGTTTGCACGTCTTTCAATTGGTTCCCACGAGGGCTTCTACATTTGAGATCTAATGGAATGTCTTAAGTTCGGTAAAATAAAGTTATCGTTGATGTTTTTCTCAATATTTGACCTACTTTGATTTTCGTGTAAACTCTGCCCTAATTTATCAAAATAAGGATTTCCTATTTCGATGTTGTTAATTAATAAATTTGTATGTCTAAGTTCAATTCTAAGAGACTCGTTTTTCTTTTTTAAAAGTGCAATTTCTTGTTTCAAGTCTCATTCGCTTGTACCTTTGGCGGCTTGGATTCCTTCGTAAGCCTTCAACAACATTTCGACTTTTGCCCGCAAGGAAAGGAAATCACTGTATGTGTATGGTGTAAATCTTTTCTTGTTCGTAAATTCTTCTTTCTCTTCAGGATTATCTCGAGGACTATCTTCACTCTCATTTTCATCTTCTGCTCGTTTACTGCTGTTGGCCTTTGAGCTTTGACTTTTGTCTTCAAGATGAAAAATGAATCCTTGCCAATGGCGCCACGGTTTTTGATTAGGCCATTTTCTACGAGGCAGTTCAAGCCAAATTCTATTTCTTCTTTAATGCAGTCGAAACCCTCTTTTAAAAAATATTCAATAATTGTTCGGTTACAGGGTCTGTGGTGGTCCTTACCTCTGATATTGGTGATAGCTTTTAAAATTTTCTCATCCATCTGTTGTGAATTATTGGAGCTATAAAATGTACGTCTGCTTGCTACGAGTACCAAACTTTATTTTACAGGTGGCAGTTCTAGAATACCCCACCAAACATAATTTTAAAAACGACAACCAACGTGAAAACAATAAAGTAGGTTGTTTAGTCTTGTGTTTGTTTGGCCTTGCCCTTGTTGGGCGCCTGGTGGTGCATTATAAGTAGAGCCTAAAATATAGCCTATTTGCCTTATTATTTTTACTAACCAAGTATTTACATTTTATTTTCCACATTACTGAAATAAATCCTTCTGGAAATTTCCCAACTGTCCTTTTCCATTGATTCGAGTGTAGGAAACGCTTGAAATCATCAAAATCCGACTGTAATTCTGCATGAAGGTCGGCGAGATTCTTCTCGCTAGCTCCTTTTTCAGTTGCTTCTGTTTGTGTTTCTGCTACCTTCACGTTGTCTTGTATAATTATATCATGACATTTTTTCCGGTAGGAAATTTTATTATTGCACGGTACTGTAAAGACAAACCCAGCTGCAACTGCATTGTCCAAGGCCTTTTTCGTTTTTTCTTCGTTCCAGTCGTATTCCTTCTGACATTATTCTTTGCTATTATCAAAGTATTGGCCGACGTGTCTTTGCCTGAGTCTATCCAGAGTGTCCATAACTCTTTTTATTTCGCAATTAGTATCCATAATTTCGTAATAATAACTCGTCGTAATAACTTTTTAATTACACGTCGCAATAATTCGTAATAACTTTTTGAGGCTTGGATCCAGTAGATATGGGTATTTTTCCTCGAGGCTTCACTCTTCTTTTTGGACACTTAGTGGACTTGGGACCATGATGGACATCCCTATCGGTCCCCTCTCATCTGTTATTGTTTCATTATCACTTGATACAGATATTGTTTGAGTCTCTACCCCATAAAGTTTGTATTTATAACATACCCACGGTGTTAAGTCCATGTTATATTCACATTCGCAGTGATACCAAGACTTACACTTTGAGCAACAAATCATTTGTGTTTGTAGATCAGGTAAATTGCAATGGCAGTAGAAAGTAGGTTTCAGTACATATTTAGTGCCAGTATTTAGTACTCTGGGAGAATCTAGAAACCTAACTGTTTCAAGGCTAATGCACTAACAAGTTTACGCCTAAGGTCTCTTGGATTAACATAAATTACCTGAGGGTCTATACTTCGACAAAGGCAAAGAGCAAAGAAAATTGCGGCAAGTCCATTGTCGTTGTCTTTCAAAACTGAGGCAGTGTCAGCCACATGAATTTCGAAATTAGAATTATCTGGGTTTCTTCCTTTACATTGCCAAGATTCTTCTCACCTCCTACTGAATAGATATATCAAGAAAATTAAGTGATCATTAATTTCTTAAAATTCTAAAAATCTTGAAATTCTTCAAATCTTAAAACTAAGTGGTCATTAATTTCTCTATTGGCTCTTTATATGCATTTGCAATAGAAAAATTACATAAATCAGTATAGGCGTAATGTAGTCATCAATTATCTAGCGTGGAAAGTATTTTTTTATGGCTGGCATCTAAGTAAAAGAGCGAAACAGACAAACATGGTAATTGAAACATTTGAGATTCTTGTTGAGATCTCCAAGACCTCATACATCTCTAACGTTTTCAATCGTCTTTGCTATGGATTACTATCTGCAATGACAAGAGAAACCTTAAATCACTCAAGACGAAAGTATCCAATAAAGGTTGCAACTATTAACGTATACTGCCAGACCATGTCCACCACTGTGAACCGAATGTAACTTACTTCTTCTTTCGGAATGGTTCTACTTTTCAACAGTTGTTCCATCGCTGAAATGAAAATGATATAGATATAACATAAAGCATGCTCAGACAGATTTAAGACAGGTACGGTCGAAGCCTAGTTTAGGACACACGGTTTGGAGAATCGGTTGCGGCAAAGGGCTACCAATGAAAAGTATCATTTACAAACAATGCATTGTTCAAAGTTGCAAATTAATTGCTTCTTTCAAGAAAATAAACTTACCCGTCTGATTAGAATCAACATCGGCCTTTTTTGTCACTCTATATTCCTTAAACCAGTCTAAATAAGCAATTGATTGAAATAATTTTGTCCCGTCAATACAATGATATAGTCATTAACTGCCCAAGTTAAATTGAAACTACTTCTTGTATATCATATTCTATAGGAATTTCAGGTTTTGAGAAAGAAAATTATATTAATCTGTTCTAATCCATTCGAAAGACGAGCAGGAAAATACATACAATACAGGTCTACCCTCCAATTTGACAATGGAATGAAAACTAAAAAGTCTATGATATTATCAATGATGTAAGGGAGGGGAAATATTTTGTGAGACATACCTTCGTAATCCCTGTTGGAAAATTTCTTCCGCCTCCTGGAATCTTCTTCAGCAAATAGTTTTGCTGCAAAAATCGAACGAAAGTTGTTACCAATGCCAGCACTCAAAAATTTAAAATTATATTACAGCAAGTTGTATAAAAGATCATAATTCCTTCTGGATAAAATCAAATTATTACAAAAGAAATAAGGTAAGCCTTCTAGGTCGAATGGCAGCAAATTGCATAAAAATCATTATGCGAAGAACAAATAAGGAACAACAATTAGGACAAAAATATTTTTACCTAGTCGTTTCCTTTTGAAGCTGCTCTCTGATTTCTTTTTTCGAATTTTCTCATTTACAATCTAAAAGAATATGGATACAAGTGAGATCTAAGGTCGATCGACATGTCGATGTAAGGTTTAAGAATTTGCTAGACTATAGGAACTTTCAGAGCCAGAGACTTGCTGGGTTACACCACGTGGTATGACAGTGCTTATTTAGGGCATAACATTGATATCAAGTCTTACCGCTTTTATCCCCTGCCATTTAACTCAGGCATTCTAATCCTCACGACGGCATTTTTGATAACGTGTGCGTTGTGACTCAATTTCTTGTATATGTACATCGTCGTTGGGCAAAAAAGAAGCAATTTAATTAGCGTAATTCATAATCATGCCTCATTTGAATATTGTTCAGCAGTGAAAGAAGAAAAATGAGTAAAAGAAGACAACGTGCTGCAAATGGGAATGAATACATTATCCACGTGTTTCTAGACTAAGCATGTTAAAGCGAAATGAAGTATCCCCGTAGTAGCCCTGCCATTTTGGGATATGCTTCTTTCTTTTAAAAGGACAAGCTTCAATGTGTAGTACTGACGTCACTTTGCAATCTGGTGATGTAAAATTTACAACAAGCCCTCTCAACAATCTGCTTTAGAACAGCACAAGGGTGAAGCAACAAATTTCATACATACACAAGTGTAGGTAGCTAAATAGCTACAAAAATGAGACCTTAGTCAGACTTGCATACCTAAAGGATTATGGTGTTTTAACTCTCTCCAAATCAATGCTGGGCACATTGATTCTCTTGTTTTGGGTTTCGATGTGAGTAGCAACTCGCTGCTTTGATCGAGCAGAGATTGCACTTGCTCAGCGATAACGGTCATCAACAATGGTAGACCCTTGTTTTCACTGATATGAATACTATCTCTACTGGACCAAAGCTGCCGGTCGGTATGAGGAAATTCTTCCTTCATATTTAAGAATGATATTCCCAATCTTTGGGATACTCCCTCCATTTTTCCGTCCTACCCCTCACGCTGGATTTCATACTTGTCTAAACGGGGTATTATAGACACGGCAAGGATCTAGAATAATAAACAAATATTCCTAAATTTAAATATCACATCGATTCAGAGAATTTGAAAAACGTTCCTTGGGTATTATGTTGTGCCCACAATAGTAGCATTTAGATACACCACTAAAATAAAAATAAAGGATTATTAATTTACCTCCCTTGCTCTCTATAAACACAAGTATAAATCACCATTCTAAATTACCATTGACTAAAAGCTACTGAGGAAACAAAAATAAAAAAGATTGAAATGAACAGAAAAAGGTATAATTCTTAGTAAATATGCGAATATTCACTACGATCTCCGCTCCAAGTAGCAAATAGCCTCCAGCGTATACATTTATCAATGGTCGGATCTATAAACTATATATATTGCACACAAACATTAGAATTCAATTTATTTACTACAGATGGAACTGCTGGTACTTGAGCGATAATTTTGACTTGACAACAAACATTTGACTTCTTACAGAAGAATATTTACCAAACTACACACAAACCTTACTTAGACTTTGAACAAAATTACTCTACTCAGCATAAAAATAACTTAACAATGAATATTGAAAGCACTTGTCTCTATCTTCTACAATTGAATCTCTACGATTCAAACACTCAAGAGAAACAAAAATTTGCTATGTTACGAAAGGATTCGAGTCACCAGATTCAATCAATATCTGAAGCTCCTAGGTATGAAATAAATATTCAGATAATTAGCAGTTTGTTTCAAGCGATTTTGAGTTATCGATACTAAACTGTATATCACAAATTCTTGATATTTATATAGATATATACGAAGTCTGTGTTTCGGTTTCCTGTAAGACAGTGCTCAATGCATAGATTCAGAGCATAATATATACTAAGGAGGAAAGATTCAAGCGCGACTAACTCAACATCTCGACAGGCCTATTTCCATATAAATATATAAATATTAAGACATCCGTATTGTTGTTCACTTAAGCAAGTATCCCTATAACTTTTGAAAACGCTATAGTTTGTAGGTTTTGGGTTTCATTTTATACTTTATAGATGTCTCTTAGTCATGTCAAGTCAAGTTTGATAGATAGAAAAATTTGAAAAGATATTAATTAGCCGTTTTTATAATAGCAACATTTATACAAAAAAGTACCACTCATTTGGTAATGGAATTCTAAAAAAGCTTTGGCTTTAGAAACCATTTCACATGATTAGAATGTTCTCTAATGTCTCCTTTAATGCTTCTACCAATGATTCATTTTTACCAATTTTCGAGGGAATTTTTTTCCCTAAATTGTTGAAAAATTAGATTTTTGGCGATTTTCAGGAAAATTGATGAATATATTTTTAAAAGAAATCAATTGAATAGGGGATTTTCTTTGGTGGATGCATTAAACCAAACACTAGTATAGCAAATAACAAAACCCGGTTATCTTTAATCGTTCTTGAGCAATGTCCGTCCAAATGTTCATCAAGGTGGGAAATCAGATAAATTTTTAGAAACATTTTTTTGCTAAATTTTCACTGATTTTGTTCGGCATTGTTAGTCAAACACCAAAGAAATCCTCTAAAACTTGCCAGCACCAAATTTTCCAGTCTCTAACTCCTTTAGAGTGTCTTTTCATCACTTTTGTATGCTTCTTAGCTGCTTTCTCCACTTCTTTCCTCTATCAGAATTAAGCGATTGAACTTTACGTTTACTTTTGTTTGCGCTTTCTTCAACTAAATGTCAATCCATTCTCGGCTTGCGCTCCTTGTTTCAGAGACATTCTCTCCAAGACATACTTCTTAGATTTCTTTCAAAAAAAAGGCTTTACATGGTAAGCCTGGTAAGGCTTGTCTGCTTACGGGGCAAGTAAAAAACTTGATAAATCCACAAACAGGGCAAATGACCTCCATTGTTTGGCACATACCATTTTTCTATGAAACTTCTATGTAGACTGACAACTGTGAATTTCATAACAGCCCTCCACTGGGCATCTTGAGAACTCTGAGAACACGAGTTTTAGCACTTGAAAGTAGGTTATGAAAGTATAATCAAACTGCTCATCGTCAAACATATTGCTTTGATTATCATCTGCTCCTTCTTCTTGTGAAAGAATGGCCTAGCTCAAAGCATCGATTGTATTGCATGCTGTTGTAGGCCTACCTCTCCATCCTCAGTCGGTATGCTAATTTTGCTCTCTCAACAGGCTATTTGTCAGTTACCTTTTCAGTAAATTCATTTTCTCTAAACTTTGGTACCTTCCTCTGATTGAGAAGAGCTCGCTTGTTTCCCATTTTAGATAGTTAGGAACTCAAATAATTCTTTAACTGGAAACATCTTCGCCATTCACGTTCAATCCACCATTGCAAGAGCTTTGATTAGTGCGGAAACGAGATAGTCACCCTCTGGTCCAGTTACAATACTTCTCCACAGTCGATCTGAAGGATTCTTTCAAAACTCTGCCTTTTGGAGGATGGAGGGGGGAAAGAGCCCCTAACAACAACAAAATTGTTGCCAAGGCGGTTGCTTGAGAAATTTGAAAATACTCCCCTTACTAAAATGTCTTTATAGTCACCAGCAAACAAAATTTATCCAATAAATGATATATTTTCTTGATAAATTGAATGATAAATTTTGCAAACTGGACTCTTCAAACATTGAAACATATGGAATGGTCAAGGAATAAATGAAATTTTTTATCGCCACTCGCTTTGTCATTAGTTTCCTAATGTTAATGAAGAACTCAGTTAATTAGCATATTGTGATGGCATCAGGAGTTCAGAGATATCTTGATCATAAAACATATTTGCGAAAAATTACCTGGTGTGAGCTGAACATGGCATGTTACTGATGCAAACCTCTTCAAATTTGACAACTGGCTCTTTTGCAAACTGGTTGACAGACTCTCATCCATCTACAAGCCATGAACCCCCCCCCCCCCCTAGGTTTAGCAGGAAGCGCTAAATGTACCAATCATTTGTTTTCCTCACTTCGCAGGCTGTGCAACCCACATGGAATTGACAGGATTTTCAGCCCCAGAGTCATGTTATTGACATAAACAAGATGATTTAGGCTACATTTTTTATTCAATCTACAAGTTTTCCAGTCAATTTAGCATAAATGTTGGGGGTTGTTGACGCAATTTCTTTGCGCCAAGGTGGAGTTATCAACATCCCTACCCAACCCCCATGGTAGGGAAAACAAATGATTGGTGTATAAATGTTAGGCCCGTAGGAAGGGGGTGGCAAGGGGGCTCATGCCCCCAAAAAATGTTCAAAATAATGGTGCCACATCACAAGTATAAATTATTTATTGTTCTCCATTGTCTTGAGAAAAAGCCCCTCAATCTGCAGCTGCTTCCTATGGCCCTGATAAATGTCATAATCTTCCTGTAGATATTGATTTAAACATGACCCACTCCCAATACCCTTTAACCCTAACTTGCTCTATAACCCTAACTTACCCAAAGTAACCTTTAGCTTATCCTAATTTGTGTCCAAGAAGCCCCTGCCTCCCTATGTCAGGTAAACTCTGGCACCACCCCTGCTTCAAATTGATGACTGTTGAAATTTTTCCTTTGGTCTTTTGTTTAAAAAAAAGTCATAGAAATAGAAATAGAAATGTATATATTTGAACACAAATTACCTAAGTACATTTGTTTGCTGCTGTTTCAAATTAAAATTTCATAACATAATTACAAATTTATTCTTATTTTTTGAATGTGTTCAGGATACTAAGAAAAAATCTCTTAGAGACTATCTAAGCTTAGTACCCTGTAGGTGTTCCCAAGATGTCCAGCTGGGTTTAGTGTGTTGTCAAATGTTTGGCTTGCTACTTTTATTGTCAAATTCCAGATTTTTCTATATTTTTACTGGCTATTAGAAAATTGTGTATGAAAAATTGAGAAAATAATAAGATATAGTTATTTGATATAAAATATTACCTAATGAAAAAAATATTTATCTGCATTGTTTGAGATTAAAGATTTGATGAGATTAAACCCTAAGTATATAAATCATTAAATTTGAGATTTAGTATCGAAAAATATCTCATAATTTTTCCTGCTGGCATGGCCATGCTGTGATTGTCATGTAAAATGTGTCTCATGATAAAAGCATCTAGTCAGAATGTGTCAAAATGTGTGATTTATATTCTTTTAAGAAATAATGGAAATGTGGGATGGCTTTAATCTTGTGTGGAATGTAGTTATTCTAAAGTTTTATTCCTGTGTATGTTATGAATCGTTGTCCACGGAAAATCCTTCTTATAGGGCCACTCCAGCCAAAAAAAAAATTCTGAGATTTTTACGTTAAATGGTAGTTAGTCGTGAGTTTGAAGCTATCATAAAGTTTTTTTTGAAAAATATTATATTTTCTTGCTTTAATAGGCGTCCAAAGTTGAGTTTCACCGAAAAAAAACGAGCAAATTTTTTCGGTGAGGGTTGCCCTTGTGACGTCACAAAGGCACCCCCTTCGCCTTTCCGATCTATTGTAAAACTGCCTTAGAGAGATTTGCAGAAATTCGCAATGTTTCCGTTCGTTCGCGCGATTCCGAAAAGCACGAAGACCCGTGATTGGTTTTTCAGGCAATAAATGTCAGTTAAAAAGTAGAACGGCTCCAAGCTCCAGGCAGAATGAAAGTGAGTGAGCAAGTGGTTTTCTCCCTCTTGCGAGTTGAAGCCATTAGTCTTTGGACGCCTAAAGCTTTGCTCTCAAATTTTGATCTGCGAAGAACGTGAAATTCATTTTGTTTTTATTATTTTTTGTTTCATTTATTTTTTTATTATTTTTTTGTTTCCTTTTTTTATTACGATACGAAATGCCCAAAGCAAAGAGAAAAAAGTGCTGTGTGTGTGGCAACGTTGCTTCCCCGCGAGAAGTATCGTTGTTTGACTTTCCTGCTGGATAAGCTGCAAGGTTAGCATGGATTAACTTCGTTGGAGTTGGAAGTATTGAATTGTCGGCAAACACCCATGGTCGTATTTGCAACAGACATTTTAAACCTGTATGCTTCTTAAACTACGAAATGTGGAAGAACGGTGCAGTGTCTCGACTATTTTTGGTACCTAATGCAATTCCCATGGTTGTCTCCCACAAGGATCAAGTGCCTGAATCGATGGATGTATCAGCAGCCACAGCACACCAAGAGCCACAACAACATGCTCGCGAAATCGGAAGCAAGAGAGCTCGACAAAGTGAAGAGGATCACGAAATTGAAATCCCACCACAACCGGTGAGTAAAACACTCTTCATAAATTTAATCTATTAAAGCTTGATAATATTTCTTTACTAGTAGCCTATGAGAAATGAAACGAGATAAGAAATAGGCTAGGCCTAGACAAAGTTTGCTTTTTAGCACCACTGGGCACTGGGGGCTATTTCGAGGAAATACCCTGGGGGAATTCAACTATTTTTTGGTAGGGAGGGATGTAGGGAAGAATTCTTTCCACGTTCTTAAGAATTCTTTCGATGTTAGGTTACACCTGGCGTGTACTGTACACTTCTTGTGAGGAACATGAAGCTCCTGGGGGCTTCTGAAAATGTGGTTGGATGGGATCTTAACAAGCAGTGGATTTGAGGGAATTTGAGGGGATTTTGAGAAGTCTTATTATTATTATTTTCCCTTGTGCTTTCATTTCCAGAAACCTGAAATGAGATCTGCTGCAACACAATGTAAACAACCCAAGAAGAGAAACGCAGGTGTTCAATGCAAATGGAAAGGAATTTCTTCCAGCAAAGTTGAGATAAAAATATGATCCTATGTTTGCTTGTTGCTATGGAGCAGAGTCTATGTGCACTTCAGAACTAATACTGTCATGATAAAATCAGAGAGTAACTCAACTGAAGCAACATAGATCTGAATTGTGCAAACTTGTTTGTTTCTCAATGTAGTAAAACCAACACAAAAGAGGGAATAGATGGGGCACACTGCTGTCTTGATGTAAAATCTTTTGAACTTTTTGGTCAAGCCTGTAGTGAGAAATTTGTAATACATTTATGCTATGCTGTAATACCCCTTGCTGTTTCAATCTAATATGTCATAATTCATTGTATATCTTCATTTTTTAATTGTATTATTTCAGGAATCCAGGTGAAAGCCAAAACAACATCAACTGCTACCCAATGTAACTTGTTGAAATCCTTGCCAAGGTCATCAACCCCAGTATGCAGTGATGATGATGACTTAGAATTAACTGCAATAGAATCAACAGCAACCAGCCTGTATGCACCAACAAATGAGCAGTCAACAGAAACTGAGAAAAATTCTTTGTGAGTATGACTTATAACAATAATTGTTTGTCCCCAAAGTCAAGTTTTATTATTGGTAGCAAATATTATTGGTTTTATTCATGGGTAGCAAATCTTTCTGTCTTTTTTGAGCCTTATAGTCATGAGCTTTGGGAACACCCATCAGGCCCATAAGGAAGTGGGATGCTAAGGGGCTGTAGCCCCTCTCAATATTAACCAGAATGATGGCTTTACATCATGAAAATATCATAATAATAGTGATTACCAGCAGTCTAATTCTTTTTAAGTTTCAATAATTTCTTGCTTTATTGATTTGCTGATTGGTTTTTTGTTTGTTGATTTATGAAGAACCCATGAGAAATGGAGCCTATATGACCACTGCACTATCCCATTATATTTAGAGAGATTTTTCATGTCTCTTTATAAGAAAAAAAGCATCACTCGTCAAAGTTTTTTAGCAAATATTTTACCTAAACATAGAGAAAACATCTTCATCTTTCCGCTCTCCATATTTATAAGTTGTCAATTCAAATTAACAAAAAGTCAAATATAGACAAATAAAGTGCAAGAAGGGACATACAAGAGAAATGACCATTTCAGGATAAGATTCGGAATCTGCGCTGGACTTCAAGATACATTACTCAAGTCATTGATACACAGATAGAAAACACGCCAAACAGTATAGCAGAAGCAGAATTTAAATAGCAACTTTCTGAAATGTCTTATCAATCATGAAGTGCTGAATAATGTTTTTTTATTTCCAGTTTCATGCAGGATGACCTTGTCAGTGAAAAGAAGTATATAGTTTTCAAAAGCTGCTTATGGGAACTGTTTTCCACCTGCCCTTCCTGCAATTCGCATTGTATGGTGGAAGAAAAGCAACAAACCGGAACAAAGATTGTCGTACTTCAATCATGCACGACATGTGAATATGAAAGAAAGTGGTCCTCCCAGCCATCCTATGGACAGATACCTGCTGGAAATGTGCAGCTTTCTGGTGTGATCTTCTTTAATGGTGCATCCTGCAGTAAAGTCTTGAGAACATTGCAGTCTATCAACATAGCATCAATTTCTAAATCAACATTAAATAACCATGCATCTAAGTATCTGCAACCCACTGTTCTTCACGAGTAGAAACAGAAGCAAGGAGAAATGTTTGAACAGCTGTCACAAAAAGATGATGGATTGATATTAGGTGCTGATGGACGAGCTGATTCACCAGGCCATTCTGCCAAGTACGGGTCATATTCTGTGCTTGAAGAACGCATTAACAAAGTTGTTGATATAGTTAGTGCAGGTATATAAAATACATTACATATATAACAGTATTAATCTTTCCCCCATTAGGAATTCCTGGTCTGCTTTTAGCAAAACCATTATGGCATGTGGTGAACTGTGTCAAGGTGTGGAGACATCAAAATTAATAGCTTAGTGCTCGGTTTTGGAAGGATTCTCATTTTGATAGAGAAAGTGAGAGTTGTTTGGCTGTGCTAGTTATTTTGTAATTGCATATGTCTTAAAACTAATGACCATGATATTCATGTACAGTGTATCCTTGGACCATCCAAACAGGGCCATTTTTTGCTGGGACGTTTCCAAACATAATTCACCAGAGTGAACACTGATATGTCAATTTTATGTCCCTGAGGGATCTTTGATATAGGGCAAAAACTTATGAGGTTTTTTATTTGGTTAATCAAGAATTGATTTGTAAAAAAACTGAGATAGTGAAAACTTTTGACGTAAGTTCGGAAAATCGAGGTTTGGATAATTGTACTGCACTATACTTTGATTTTCTCTACACAAGCTAAGAACTAAAACTTGCCTTAATTGCAGAGCTATCTCTTATTAATTTTATTTGTGGTGTAATTTGCAAAAGATGATATCAAAAAGTCAAAACAAAACCAATATATCTCCATATGAAGGTATTAAAAGAGGGATGACAGTTTTGAATCCATTTCCAACAAGTAGTTACTTTTCAGGATTAAAATCTTGAGTTGAAAACTCCTTTAAAAACAATTATGATGAAGACAAATAAGATTAAATAAAATAATTTTTCAATTTAGTGCACTGAAGTGGCCAATAGCAATGCAATGGAAAAGGAAGGGCTTGTAAGGTCATGCGACTATATTCAGACATCTGGAAATCTCCCCAATTATCACAGACAGACTTCTCCAGATTCAGAAATGGATTCGAGAAAACCTTCTAGAAGTCAAGCATTATTATGATGTCTGGCATGTTGCGAAAGGTAATTTTATTTATATATTTCAGGGATTACACATTTCTTCTGTAAGAAAGTACTTTATATAAGAAAGTAGTACTCGAATCACCAAGAAGTTAAGAAAGTTCAGTACTGGGTTTTTCATACCTACGAAAGTTTTGAAATTAGTTGCTGCCGAAAATGAGGAAAGGCCAAAAGTCTGGAGGATTTTTCACTTCAATGATGAGCAAAGTCTATTTTTTATATGATATACCCTTCTATAATAATTTGCCAATACATTTGTTGCCATAAAACACATACGGAAAATTCAAGTCAAATCTTGCCAAGAAAGTCTTAAGAAAGTTTTAGTACTGGTATTGTCGAATTGCTAAGAAATTTCCAGCACTTGAGTCATTTGAGACTTTCTTACAAATAAATAAATAAAACATGTATTCACGTTCAAAAACTGAGGTGCGTAATGAAAAGCTTGGCAAAGTTTTTATTGAAAAAGTAGACTCAACATCAATTCCATTAGAACATCACACTCACCCAATAAAAGCCATGTATTTTGCATTTTCTGTGGAATTGGAATTGAAGGAATGTGTAAAGTTGGGAGACTCTAGCCACATAAATAAAAAGTCATATGTTCGGCAGCATATTTCCAGCAAATCCTTCACGCAGTGATCAAGCAAGCAATCAAGCAATATTTATTTGTTGACTCAGGTCAGGGTTTGGTGGCAGTTTAGCAACTAATGTGGACCTGCAAATTTGGTCTACATTGAAAGTAATGCATGCGTAAATCCAGTTTGGAGGGTTATGTTGTTTTGAAAACATGTTGCCCCTTTTATTTTTTCATTCTTGTCTATAATATGTATATGTAATGCAACTTATATAGCCTGGATGGATACAAATAAAATTTGTTTGTTTGTAAAAAAGAAATTTAATTTTGCGTAAAATATTAATGCGTTCAATTTAAAAAAGTATTTAAACCAAAATCAAATATCTTATACTTGCTTGTATGCGCCCAGCCTATATTAGTATCTTTTTTATTTTGTGCCTTTTTCTACCAACATGTATATACAATATGTATGTATTGTAAAACTCATTATTCATCTGCATATGATTATTTCAGGGTTTAAAAAAAAGGCAACAGCCCTTTCTCAGCAGAAAGGATGCGAAGAAATTGCTGGATGGATAAAAAGCATGTCAAACCACCTCTATTGGTGTGCATCTTCAACACCCGAGGCTGATGGAGAATTTGTCCTTGCAAAATGGTTGTCCATCGTAAATCATATGCATAACGTCCATGACGACCACAGTGAGCAATTCCCATCTTGTGCACATGGCGAACTTGGTGAGGCTGGAAGGCGAAAGAAATGGCTGGAACCTGGTTTGTATTATTACAATTTTCATGTCTTTGTTTCTAGCTGATGACAGTTGATAATGCCCCATCTATAACAGGAGTTGGCATTAATGTGACTTGAAAAAGTTGTTGACTCATTTTCTAGTTTTTTGAATAAAAACAGATTGATGCGATGGTATCAGGGCTAAACCCAGTGGGGGCAGTGGGGGCTGACGCCTCCCAGCAAGTAAATTTCTTGTTGGAAATTTTGCTCTGTTGTTGGCAATTTTTGGCGAATTTTTGTCTACATGTGCTTGAAAATGTTTATCAGTGTGAATGTACTGTAGGGGTTTAAAAGTATCGAAACAATGACATAAATATGGCGGGTTAAGGCAAGAGCTGGGCTTAGGCCTTAAACTCCCAGTTATGATTTTTGACCCCTAGAAACATCCTAAATGAAAAATATCATCAGAAATATAAAAACAATAACCCACAGGAGCAAGGATTGTTGATTTTGTGCAAGGATTGAATGTTAGGAAAAATTAATTTTCCTATTCTGAACACCAAAATCAAATCTCAGAAGATATAAACTTTCACGACAGCCTCGAGAGAAAATTTACATTAAATGCAAAGAGAAATAAAAATGCCTCTTGAACAATAAAGTTTGGAGCTAGAAACTTACCGTAAACTACAGAGTAATGTTGAAATTTGTTGGTGGACTGAAAAGGGGAGTTTGAAAACTTCCCTTGCCCTTTTAACAACAAAGTTTATTTGATGAATATTCGCTTTCCTGTTATTGATTCCTAGCTCTTCGTGGTTAAAATTATAAAGCTAAACTTACGTTGAATTAGTTTCAGGAGCCAATAACTGAATTCCTTCAAATAATCAGTACTTTATGATTAACTTTTGCGATACAGCTCGTTATCCATTGAAAATATTCCTTCCCCGTACATGTTTAACCTCTTGGCCTTCAAACACTTTTTAGAGGCGAAGAAATAAACTTTGTGATACAATTTTCGGTCGTGAGAGAAATTCTTTTTGTTTTTGCGTGGAAAGTTTGAAGCCCGGACAAGTCACGAGGTCGCCTATGAAATTCAGGGACCCTTAGGCCATCACTGCTTTGGCGGCCATGTTTACATCATCGTTTCGATACTTTCAAACCCCTACAGTAGCTGTGTTCTCCTGAGTATGCTTTATTGCATATTTTACTCAACACAAGGCAATGGGTCAAGAAGAGTCCAAATATGGCCCTATTGGAGCAGCAAAATATTGAAATGTATGGACAGAATGTATCCAAACAATGTCATAAAGGTTTTTCATACACTACACAAATATATATCATATGCTTTTGAGAGGCATTTCTAGACTAAAATTATATAACAAGCAGTGGCCTAATTTTAGAAGTTGTCATTGATTTGCTGAAATTTGACATATTTGGCCTAAAAATTAATCTGTATTTACTTTCATATTCAGGAACAAAGTCATCGGAGAAAGTTGAGCAGTTGATCAGGGATGAGAACCTGTGCAAAGCAATCCAGAAGCTCAGCCCTTATCACCAGACCTTGAACGTTGAAGCATTCCATTCTCTCATTTTGCATTTCTGTCCAAAAATGACTGCATTCAGTCCAAAAGGGATGTTATGCAGGTGAGTTTTATTAATTGGTTTCATGCTTTAATAAGCGGGTGTGGTGGCGTGCACCTGTAAACCAGCTGCTTTGGTGCTAGAAATTCTGGACGGCGTGGGTTCGAAACCACCATTGGACTTAAAATCAGGGGCTGTCAAAGTGGACAGTTGTTTCTTCCATGTTCTATGTAATCAGTGATGGGTTTGCTTGGCATTCTTGACCAGCAATGGTGTACTCAACTGGGTCCTAATAGACTTGTCTTGAGAGAGGAGCACGCGGGAAATCACATTTTAGCAAGTTTGAGGGACCACTACTACAGTACTGGCCAGGTGTAACTTAATCTGTTTTTCCTGCTTTTTCTTTCTTGAGAACAAGAATTTTTGCTGAAAGAATTCTTTTTCTTGAATTCTTTTTCTTGTGGAAAGAATTCTTTTTCTATTTAAATCATTAGCTTTTCCTTGCTCAAAGAATTCTTTTTCTTGGCTCAAGATCTCTTTCGATGTTAAGTTTCACTTGGCCTGTACTGTAGGTCTTATTACCTAGTTTACTTTTGAAAAGGTAGTTTCACAAGAAATCGAATAAATATTTAACATCCAATATAAGTATACTTGAGGAGAAGCAGGATTTGGAAAATCAATCAAGATAATTGGTGAGAATGAAAATGATCCGAGTAGGACTCGAACCCACGACCTCTAGATTTGTACTCTAAAGACTTGTACGAGAAAGTCGTCGCCCTTTCGCAGGTCCAGTGTAGTGTCAAAGAGCCCGGATAGGTTTGTCTCTGCATTTGGTGAGTGTTGGTGCAACAATTTGTGTGAATGAAATAGCCTGGGTTTCTCGTAGCCCCGGTTGCGCAGTGGTAGCGTTCTAGAGTACAAATCTAGAGGTGGGTTCGAGTCCTACTCGGGTCATTTTCATTCTCACAAATTATCTCGATCCATATAAGTATCAATGACTATTGCTTTACATTCATTTAGACTGCTCGTAGCTGCTTTGCACTACAATGAAAACAGCGAGCGTGAACAAGCAAGAGGAAGTGATGGCAAGCCAGCTTTCTTAGTAAAATATCCAAAATACAAGAAGGGAGAATACATTATAAGAGCCAAAAAAACTGTGGCAGTGGCACTTCTAACATATCAATATCCAAGAGAAAACCTGATGAAAAGGATTGAAAGTTTCATAAATATCCAAAGCTGCTGTAGGGAAATTTTAATTGCCTTAGTTAACTTATTCTTATTACCTTGTCACAAAACATGCACATAAATTTCAAGAATGGATTTTATATTAGATGGGAACAAATGTAAATTTCGCAAATTAGGCCGTCACCTACACGGATCTATCTTTCACTTCCGTTGCACATGTCGCGAGACCAAAAAAATTTACCATACACTTGCTTCTGTAGATATACTGAATAGTTTAGCAGAAAGCCCCCGTTCATTCAGTTGCACAATAAGGAGAAATCGGCCATCCAAAATCAGTAAATTCGGCCATTTCTGCGAAGCTGCCATTTTTTATTTCATTTTGCTGCGCACTGCACAAACTATTGTTCGTAAGTTATCTCCTAGGCAACCATCAACTAAACATTCAGAAAAATGGCGGACGATGTGGATGTCGATTGCGGCCTTCAGCAAAAAGTATTCAAATCTTGTTTTATACATTTTAAAGACATGTCTCAATCATTAACAAGGATAACAGAGAAGCGTTTATTAAAGCTTTTATCATGTCGAAAAAGATGGATTAAATTTGAAGAAGAAGAAAAAGCAGAGATCTGCCGAGAAAGTTACGAACTGTTTGGAGATGACGAAGTTGAAAGTCTTTTGTCTCCCGGGCCTTGTGAGCTTCAATGGTTCTACCAAGAAAAATGCTACAAGCGAATTTGTGGCGAAAACAAGCTGCAAAAGGTTGAGACAAGGTACCTTACAAAACAGGAGGAGATCAAGAAGAAAGGTGATGAAGAAGAAGAAAACCCGGGTCCACCTAGAAAACAAACACGACAATCGATTCAAGGCAGTCAGAGCGGACCTAAAGCTAGATCACCGTATGTGCTACCACCAGAATGCATAGTATGTGGAAAAAGTTCTGATTTGTTTGTGATGGTAAGGAATTTAATATATTTTCACCCACAGCCAAGCAGGCCTAACTAAGAGGCCTACCCCATCCAGTGGCCGGCTGCTAAAGGCCCAACTGGCCGGCTTCCTATGAGATGTTTTTGCCCTGATGTCAGCTCTATTCAAATGCATAATTATCCTCCAGACCAAATCCCAGAGCTTTTACCAACGCACAAAAAGCTTTGTTAAGTTTGGGAATATCCACGGCAATGTACGCTCTGGGAGTTAGGACTGCAGGATAATTATACATTTGAATAAAGCTGATGTCAGGCGAAAACACCCAATACCTCCACCTTGTTGTGTTTCTTAAATAGACCAATTAAAATCTTGCGCGTAATTGAATAAATTACAAAGGCGAAATTTTTGGTTGGCTACGAAAAGTTTCAAGTTTTCAAGTTTCAAGTTTCATTTAATCAACAATCCACCCTATATACAATTTTAAACATTAAGAAAATACACCTAGATACAAGTACAAATCTACAATAAAATAAATTAAGGTCACAATACACACAAAAAGTAAACTAAGAAAAAATACATTACATAATTGTATATAGGATAGGCTGCTTAAGGAGGAGCTCTCTAAATAGATAAACTAATCGAGAGAGAGCCCCCCCATAAAAACAATTAATAAAGAAACAAAAAACTTTTTAGAATAAAATAAATGAACCAGATATACCCTTAAAAATTTAAATATAAGAATTAATAAAATATTCTTTTAGTTTAGAACGAAAGTTTGAAACATTGCGAGCAACACGTATGAAAAGTGGGAGAGTATTCCATAATTTAGAGCCAAAATATTGGACTGTTTTTAGTCCATAGAGAGTTGTCCTTCTTAGGGACATGAATATATCCCCTCTAGTGGCCTGACGAGTTCCATACCTATGGGAAGTAGTGGTGAGAGTGAAATAGTTATGAAAGTAGATTGGTGAGAGCTTATTAACATCTTTAAAGACGAATGTAAGTATGTTCAAATGAATCATATCTTCAAGTTTCAATACCTTTAATGAATGAAATAGAGGTGAAGACGGAGCAGTGGTTTGTTGAAACTTAATACATTTAAGAACTTTCTTTTGCAATACAAATAATGGATCAAGGTAAGTGTCAACTGTAAGACCCCAAACGATAATACCATAATTTAGGAACGATGAGAAAAGTGAATTGTACAAGCAGAGAAGAGTTGACAATGGAATATAATGCCTAAGTTTGAAGAAGAGTCCAGTTGTTCTTGAAAGTTTTTTACAAAGTTCACTGATGTGGTATTTCCAGGAGAGATGTTCATCAACAAGAACACCTAAGAATTTGACATATTTTTTCCTTGTAATATTATGTTTGCCAAGTTTGAGGTCTACGAGTGCAGGTAATTTCTTTCTGGGTGAATGGAAGATAACAAAATTCGTTTTCTCAATGTTAAGTGCAAGTTTGTTACAGTCTAGCCAAGATTTTACTTTCTTTAGTTCTTTATTAACTGTTTTGGTCAATCTCGTGAGATCATCGGATTCAAAATAAATATTGGTATCATCAGCAAATAAAAAGAAAGATAATAAATTAGAAGAGTTTGGCAAATCATTTATGTAAATAAGAAATAGTAGTGGACCAAGAACAGAACCCTGAGGAACACCACATGCTACTTCACATGTTGAGGATGAATGCCCATTAACAGAGACAAATTGCTTGCGATTACTTAAGTACGATTTAAACCAATTCAGAGCAATTCCTCTAATTCCATAATGCTCGAGCTTATGCAAAAGAATGTCATGGTTAACAGTATCAAAGGCTTTTTGAAGATCAACAAATATCCCACAACCAAATCTATTATTGTCTAGTGAAGATTTTATATTTTCAGTTAAGCTAACCAGTGCATGGTCAGTTGAATGACCAGTACGAAAACCGAATTGCATGTTGAACAACAATTCATGTACTTCTAGAAAACCATATAGACGTTTATACATGATTTTTTCAAAAATTTTGCTAAATATTGAGAGTAGGGAGATAGGTCGATAATTAGACTTTTTGGTAGTGAGACCTTTCTTGAAGACTGGGATGACCTTAGCTATTTTAAGCTTATCAGGAAAAATACCTGTTTCAAAGGATTCATTAATCAAGGTGGCCAGATGGACTGAAACATGTGAATCTAAAATTTTCATTAACTTAATTGGGATACTGTTTGGACCACATGATTTACCATTCTTTAGAGACTGAATAACAGTGGATACTTCATCAGAGGTGCAAGGAGAGATGAAAAATGATTCTAAATTTGGGTTAGACAAGTAAGATAATGGAGACTTGGGAGTTCTTGGGAGATTTTTTGTGATATCATTTGCCACATTAGTGAAGAAGTGATTGAATTCATTGGCTATTTTACTTTGATCCTTAATTTGGGAGCCAGTCTGATCTGTTAGGTGTGAAATAGTGTCAGCACTGCTAGGTTTTAGATTGACAATATCTTTGATGCCTTTCCAAAGCAATTTCATATTACTCTTGTTTTCGTCAAAATACTGATGGTAATAATTTTTCTTACTTTCTTTTAGTTCATTAACAACACGATTACGAAACAACTTGTACGCCTTTAAATGAGTTGAAGAGTTGCTTTTTTTAAAATCTCGAAACAATCTATCTCTGACTCTTATCATTCTTTGAATGCGTGAGTTAATCCAGGGTTTCGCTCTTAACTTTAATCTCCTCTTACTCAACTTTTTTTGAGGACAATGCTTATTGATAATACAATTCAAATCAAGAAGGAATTTATCAAATTTTCCACTCATTTCAATATTTTGATCAGTCAAAAAGTGGGTGTCAATTTCTGCATAATCAGCAAGAAACTTATTAGCATCAAACTTACTATAATCATAGGCAAAATATGATGAGTTTTTATAGTCAAATGTACATTCGTTTACGATACAAAATTGAGGTAGATGGTCAGAAATTAACGATAAGATGTTACCACTTTGAATGTTAGAATCTACAGCAGTATTTACAAAGATGTTGTCAATAAGTGTTGAAGTTGTATCAGTGATACGAGTTGGATGAAGGACTGAAGGCTGGAGGTGATGAGAAAACATTAGGTTAATGAAATCATTAGTTTGTGCATGGTTATCATAATTCATCAAGTTAATATTGAAATCTCCCATTATGAAGGTGAGTTTATTTTCGTTTTCTATCATAGAAAGCTTCTCTTGCAGATGATCACTAAATGCTGATATATCAGTGCTTGGATGACGATATGCACAGCAACATAGAACATTTTTTGCTTTTGAGTTCTCTATTTCAATCCAGATTGTTTCAAAATCATCATTACTGAAAGACAAATCATTCCTTACATTAGCCTTAAGATTAGATTTAACATAAATACCAACGCCGCCAGCAGCACTATTAGAAGCAGTATAATGGAAATTGTAACCAGGAAGATTGACATTGGTGGTTAATGGAGCATTATTTGAAACTTTTATTTCAGACAGACCTATCACTTGGAAATCGACATTAAGGTTGGATAGCAAAGTATGAAATTCATCATGATGAAGTGAGAGACTACGAATATTCATGTGGAAAATGGAGAGGGCCTTAGGAGAGGCATGTAAGGAAGCTAGGCCTTCTACTGCACAATATTGAGAATTTATATTAAGATCTAAATTTTCATCTAAATCATAATCAGACAGATTTGGTAGATTAGTTAATTGAGATGTGATATCAAGAGGTGGTAGCAAATTTGTTACAGAAGGAAGATTAATATTGTTCAAGGCAAGTAGGAACTCGTCCGCCTCTAGAGTGAATGGAAAAATTTCTGAATTATTATCTATAGTACAAGAGAGACAAACCCAATTTCTAACATGGGGCGCAGCAGACAATGTTGTAAATTCTTTAGGTGAGATATCATTACATTTGATATGAACTCGGTGGTTACACCCAGTGCACGTCAAAAACCGCTGGTTGGAGTTGACTCTTTTGCTACATATTGCGCAGAGAAATTCTATGTTTGAGCAGTTAGCAGAGGTAGGTTGATCTTGTTCTCTAGCTCGCCTTAAGTTTTCTACAATTTTCACGTAAATGTCATTGCAAGGGTTGGGAATCTGATTCATAAATAAAAAGAAAAATGTAAATAAAATGAAATAATTCAAAACTGAGAATAGTCAGTTGAAAACAACAACGCAAGATTGAAAAGATGGAAGCATTAGCACTGGGTAGCCTAGGTTTAAATTATAAGTCAGGTTTTATGACTTTTTTTGAAAACTGCAAAAATTATGTTATTGAGATTTTAGAATGTGGAAGAAGAAAATAAAAATGGAAAAATTATGAAAAATATACAGGCAACCAAGTCACAGCTCGCTTAGTCCATCTAGTCAATAATGAGGTCTAATTATTTCATAAATTTAAAAGGATTTGAGTTTGAAATAGTTTTTATCATTGTTGGATTTTTTTGCCATAAGTATGGCAGGATATTTAAGATAACATTGTGAGATACTTTTATCTGCAATTAGTTTCTTACGCTCAAGCATGGCAGTATTGCGTCTGGATGTAAGCTCTGCTGAAAACATCTGCTCGGCTCGAATGGCCATCTTTGGATGCTTCATGTTCAGGCTGGAAAAACCTGCCTTGATGGATTCGCTGTCTTTCCACGAGTAAAACTTCACATAAATATTCCTTGGTCCACGCCTTTCTGCAGATGGTTAACCTCTGTGGGCTCTCTCAACCATTTCCTCTACTACTTCAACATCCATTTTCAAGTGGCGTGCAATGACTTGACATAAAGCCTTTTCAGTTTCATCCCATGATTCATTCGGCTCTTCTTTGATGCCCTTGAAAATAAGGGTATTCCGCATTGATCTGTTTATCTGGTCATCAAGTTGTGATGCAAGCTTTTCATTAGCAGCTTTCAGAACAGCAACATCAGATTTAAGCTGACTGATGCTGGCCTCATTTGTTGAAGACTGACTCTCGGCTTTAACGGCTATTTCTTTGACTTGCTTTAGATCCATTTTTATTTCTGTGAACTTAACGTTCATTTCTCTTAATATATCTTCCTTTTGCTCATTTAACAGCACTTTCATTTGTTCAGCTGATACCATGATGGCGAACGGCCTAATTTCTAGATTTGTACAGTCTGGTAAAAATATTCAAATATCAGCCAAAATAATGAGAGTTTATTTCTTATAAACTTCAGAAATCTTCAGGAGTAGTATAAACAGTTTTAATTTGTGATTGATGCAATAGATATTAGCGGATTGCAGCTCCAAAGTTCATTTAGAAAACCCGAAGTGCTGGACAGAAATTTTAGACGTCCATCTTTCAAAGTGTTGTTGTTGTTGTTGAATTGTTGAAAAGGATATGGCTAGAATGCAGTTTCGCAGGTGCTCAACCAGGGTCCATGTCAGTTACGCTGGACATGCCAGTGTCAGGCGTGGAAATGAATAAAACAATGGATCACGTGCTGTTTATATTGTTCTTTGGCATACTTGGCGTAAATGTCTGGCATGGACTTTACATGGAATACACCCTGGGTGCTCAACCAATATTCGATTTGAAACTCTGATGTCAACTCTATTCAAATGCATACCAGTTCCAAAGTTCCAAATCCTAGACTGTGCCTTGTCCTGGATGCATCAAAACTTACCAAAGCTTTTTCGTCTGTTGCTAAAAGCTCTGGAATTTGCTCTGGAGGATAGCTATGCATTTGAATAGAGCTGACGTCAGGATGAAATGATCCAATTTAGGAATCTTTAAACTTCCCTATTTTATTGAATACAAATTTCCAAATGAAAGACTCCAAGCATTGATTTTCTTGAAAATCTCGGGCTTGTTGTAACAGAATGTATGGGGACAATATGGAATGAAGAGTGCAACCTCTTGAGAAAATAACAAGGAAAGCTTGTGAGAATAAAAATGCATCACATTAAAAACAATTGCCCCCCTCTACTGGCCTGTTCTAGAAATCACATAAAAATAGCAAAACATCGATAACTTTGAATTTAGGATGCCTCTAGCTGCAATTATTGAAAGGTTTGAGCAGGAAAATTTTGATGGACATTTATTTTATTCTGTTATACCCATAAGAGAAAATATGCCATCATGCCAAATACAATAGCCAAATATGTCTTGTATTTGTTTTAATTTAAGCTAATTTTGTTTTAAGGATTCTGGAAAGAGGAAAAGAAAACCACTTATTCTCTGCGAAACTCTTGATGGAGGTCTGTTAGGGGAAGCAGCAAAAAAGAAAAATGATGAAAGGATTTTGCTGAAAATTTCAGATAGAGGTTGCGTAGCTATTGAAGTCAGGTATCATAAAAAATGCTATAAGAATTACACTAATTTTCTGCATCGCCAAGAATCATCTGACAAGAAAGAAGTAGCTCTTCTTTATGATTCTGGATGTCAAACATTTTGCAAGCAAATAATTGATAAACTTATAAAGAAGAGAAAGATAAAGTTCATGTCTGATCTTTATAAAAAGTTTCTGAAAATTTTCAAGGAAGTTGAAGGAAAAGATGCGAGTAGTTTCAGACCTTTCCGGCTAAAAGAAAGACTAATCAAGTCTTACCCCCACTTGTTTTCCTGACCCCAAAGCAAAGAAATGTGAGTGAAATGGTGTTTGTTGAAAATTTGTGCCCTAAAGATATCATTGATAGCAATACTTTAATTACGAATGACAGCAGCAGTGACAATACTGATGATTATGGAGATGTTGTTGATGACAAGCATGACAGAAATATTGATCAAGGTGGTAATTACGCAGGTACCCCAGCAGTTGATAAGCTCACATAAATACTTGCTTGCAGTTCGACACTGGATCTGGAAACAATAGAAAAATAATCGATGTGGATGCTGTACACCGGCAGTCAGGATCTCCTTTTTGTGCTGCACTGACTGGTTTTCATGCTTTCACAGGTGAGGTCATTATTATTGCTATGTTAAAGGCCAATGTAATTGTTGGCTGCAAATAGTTTAGGTGGCAGCCTACCCTTGCAGAAGGGCGGTCTTATTTGATTTTGTGGCAAAAGTTTTGTCATGGCAAGACACATTCTGACCGTACTGGACGGTTAAAAGTGAGCTGGAATTTTATTTTCAGCGATAGTATTTCTTCAATAGGTACTGACAAACTTGCGTAATTCAAAATCAGGTAATTCTCAAATCTGCGGAAATTGCGCTGCCCCAGTCGATTTGGTATAAGAAGTGCTAAACTGGGCATCGCACAAGTTGTACTATTTTGACTGCTTGGAAAATATATGACTTCAACGCAAGTGTGACTGAATATATGTTTATTCCACAGTTATGTATTTATAAAGGTTTATATTCTTACTAAAATTTTGGTTTATTTTTCAGCTATTAGCATGATAATTCTATTTTGCAAATCTTTATTCAATCCAGGTTTTATATCGGCATTTCATATCATTGAAGAAAATTTATTTTCTATACCACTATTAAATTTTATGTCTTTTTGACTGCAGGATGTGATAGCACCAGCGCTTTTCATGGGAAAGGAAAGGTTTCATTGTTAAAAGTTCTGGAAGAATTTCCGGAATTTTATGACACATTCGCAAGAGTTGGTTTGAGCTTCGATATGGATTCATCCACGAAAAGGGAGCTTGAAATCTTTGTTTGCAGAATGTATAAGCAATATCACATGGACAAGGTCGATGAGGCCCGTTATAATATCTTCAGATTGGGGAAATATGATAGTGACAAAGTGCCGTGCACTAAGGACGCTCTCAAGAAGCATATGCGAAGAGTTAACTATCAAGCCGCAATTTGGCAAATGGGTTTGATCAATGAAATTGAGTTACCAGAAATAACGGATCACGGTTGGCTAGTTAGCAATGCGGGAGTGGAAATGGATTGGATGGACATGCCCCCAGCTCCAGACGGCATTCTAGAAAACATCCAATGCTCATGCACAAAAGGTTGTGTATCAAATAAATGCAGCTGCTTCAAAGCAAATATTAGTTGCACGAGCTTATGCAAATGCAGGAGCTGCCGAAATATAAAGGAGACAGAAAATGAAAGCCTTTCTGGTGATGAAGATGTGGACTCTGGTGATGTAATGAGTGACTCGGATAGTGACACAGAAATATAATCCTTTTGCCGTTCTTTGACATTTCTTACACTACAGTTTGATTTTCGTGATACAGTAAAGCCCCGTATTTGAGAAACAGTTTTTTCAGATTGAGTCCCATTGTTTACAAGGAATTTCTATTTTTCTTCTATTGTTCTTCTAAGAAACTGAGCCTTAATGTTTCTTATAGGTGGTTTCTTAAATGCGGGACCTTACTGTAATTTGTATTAGCTTTAGCTTCTGCTTTTAGGCTTAATTATGCACCTGCATAATGAGCATTTCCGTATTTACACGACTGAGCGCCGCAGCGTTCTTTTTTGCTGCTTTAGATGCGGCGCTTATTCGGGGTCAGTACTCAAATGTGTTGTCTATTTGTGTTTTGATTATCCTAAAGTTGCTTCAATTGCGAGAGATTTGCGAAAAATAAGTGTGGAACTCAATCGGGGGAGGCGTTCTTTAAATATATTCGTCTGACATGTGGCACTTATTCGATGCGGCGCTTATTTGAGGGAGGCGCTTATTCGAGTAAATACGGTATAGAAATAGGTCTTACTTAAGTTTTTATTATTGAAAATCAAATACAGTGATTTTTGCTCCAAAACATTGAAAAGTATGGCGAAAAATCATATCCGTGTGTTTTTTCGACATTGGTTATGATGACGTCATCAATAACAATACTGTTCCAGTAATGAAATTTTCAAAGGTAAACAATTCAAATTTTAGGTGATGAATCAACGGGAACCATTTTTGAACTAAAAAAATGAAATAGAACGGCAAAAATGGCGTGCAAGCTGAACATTCAATTCTGATGACGTCATCATTAGCCAAAATCATTATCCGCCGTTTTTCGGCGTTTGTGCACAGTTACAAGTGGGGGCCGTATATATTCTTGCTCAGTACAAGGTGGGCTACCTTTGTGTGCTGAAGGATTTTGGTCTCGCCATATGTGCAACGGAAATGATTTTCTAGACCTTAAAAGGAGCAGTAGGTGACGGCCTAAATAGAATAAAGTTTTCTTTTCCGTTTAAACTTTGTTTGCCTCAAACTTTCTCATATCTCTATATTTGTTGATAATATAGTACCAAGCATTTCACATATTAATTTACTGTTCATCATTTTGGTTTACCCAGTAGATTTGTAAAAAACTAATAAATAGTACTGATATAAAGAAAAAGAAAGAAACACTGCACATACAGAGGAATATTCAAGGGAAGAACCATTTAAGATATTATGACATGAATTTATGGTGAGTTGTAACTAAGTTTTAAAATCCATTAAAAATAACATAATTTTGTTGTGTAAACTTTGAGTCCTTAGAGGTTTATGTTTTTCTAGAATACATCGAGACACTGATGAAGATATTATGCAATGAAGTCCTGTTGAACAGTGACCATGTCAAAATTGAAACAGAAGAGTTGGCAAAAATGGACGAATTAGAACCAATGTGTGAGAGATACGAACATCCAGACCTTGAAGAAGCCATTGCACAACATTGCAAACGTTTCAACACATAGGGTGATGGTTGTGATAAAGTTCTTTTGGCACTGGAGAGTGGCCAAATTGTGTCCTACAGACATAATCTGGAGTGAGACATGGACACCTCTTGCCTCCACTAGTCTGGGTGTTCACCTTGGGAAAGTGATAGCACACCCTTATCCTCCCTGCCAGGGTTACGGTGAAAAAACTTTTCACATCCTATCCCTATTTGTTGCACGTTTTGCCTGCAAGCAAATAATTTTCCAAATACTAAGTTCTACTGCAACAAACTAAAACTTTTGACGGACATCATTAACTCGTTGCAATATATGAAATTTCTTGTTACACAAAAATAGCCCAGTAAATTATGCAGTTATGACAGTCACTTTATTTTACATCTACATAAATTTCCAATCCATTATTAAATATCTCAGTCTTAAATAAATTTCTGTCAGATTCACCAAACTTTAATTATACAACTTTTAAACCTGTTTGATTTTATTATTTTACACAGCAATGCACATATTTTTTATAATGAACGGCTTTATAAGGAATGCAATACTCAGCAAGACAAAAAGTTAAGGAATTCTAGTACTGGAGGGGAGAGAGCTAAGGAATTTCAAATTATAAGGAATTGTATTTGCTGAATCCATTGGAAATGAAATGCATGCAGGGATGATATACAACAATTCTTAGAGAAGGCATTGCTACCCCAGCACAATGAGGAACAAAAGATGCCATTGCCATTTGTGCAGATAATATTGCAAGAACAAAAAAAATTTAAGAACAAAACTAAGGAATCGCTTTTTAAGGAATTACGAGTACTCAAATTTGCCTTTCCAGCCAAAGGAATTTTTAGTACTGAGTAGCGAGCTCAAGCTGTAATTCCTCATGAAAATGCATTCACCGTTAAGCATCGAATAAGTGCCCGGGTGCTTATTTAATTTTTAGGTCTTGAGGGGGGGCGCTTATTTTGTTTTTGTGGATGTCAAAGAAAATCAAGTTAATACAAAAAGGTAAACAAGATTGCTTTCCTTCCTCCAGTAAGGCTAAAAAGGACTCCTCAGAAACTCACTTTACCCAAAATTTCGAATAAGCGCCCGTTTGTCAAGTTTTAGGGGGTGGGCGCTTATTCGAGGGTGTGCACCGTTTTTCCCATGCTAATTTTTTTGTAATAAGATAAGAATATCTCATTCTGATTTATCCTCAGCAATTCCGAGGGGCACAATTATTTATAATAGTTATAACAAGCAATAAATTACTGCAGGTAGGTTTCAGGGATACCAGAGCTGCTAGGCAGGGCAAGGGAGGCCAAAAATTGCCAAAGAGGCTTATGCATATTGAAGCTATGTGCTGATGAAAAATAGAATATCCTTAAAATATATTTCATGCTGAGGCTGCTGAATAGTAAACAGAAAAGAATATGAAAAAGATGTTTTCACATGATCCTTCGCAATTGGAAATTTCGTGAAGTTTCTTGTAAAAATGAGATCTAGCAAATAACAAAAAATTAATATATACTACCTAAACCTAATAAATACCTAATTCGATTTGAATCCTACAAAATGGTAATTTTCCAACTCTTCTTCATTGCCAGGTGGAGGAAAATGTGCTCTGATGCAAGAAACAGAACAGGCTGGCAGCACAACACGGACTTCTCGGCCAAGAAACCCCCAGCACCACCTGGCAAGCTGACGGTATGCCACATGCCTGTTCTGTTTATGCTCTGGACCTTCATAATGTTGGCTATACTGAGCACGATACTGATAGAAGGCTGTTTGCAGAACCCATTTATTTAAACAGACTGCTGCAAAAGCTTCAGTATCTGTGATGCACGTTACAGCCTGTTGAATTTCATCATCACTCGAGACCTCTTCTAACTTCTGCAAAACTTCTTGGATGTCTTGGCAGCAAACACACTCACGAGCAGTCGGCATGATCTGACAGCGACCACATGAACACCTTAGCAAGGATAATTTTTGTAATTAGAATTATTCTCGTAAAAATCACCTTTTCACGTAACAAAAGGTTTACACATATATTTCTAATGCCATGGAAGTTCTTTGAAAGACATCACTGGATGTGCCGAAACTGAATTTCTAATAATAAATTCTTGATTGCCCTTTGAATGAAACATAAAAACCCAAAGTATAAAAGTCCAAAGATCACAGTATAAAAATCCAAAGATTATTTCTGATCTTTGTCGCCTTTTATTGTTTTTCATTGGTGGTACCTACAGTACAGGCCAGGTGTAACTTTAACATTGAAAGAATTCTTAAGAATTTGGAAAGAATTCTTTGGGCAAGAAAAAGAATTCTTTGAGGAAGAAAAAGCCAATGATTTGACCAGAAAAAGAATTCTTTCAGCAAGAACTCTTTTTCTGAAGAAGGAAAAGGCATGAAAAACAGGTTAAGTTACACCTGGCCTGTACTGTATAATTTTTAAGGACAAAACCCGGAATCTCCCAGTGAGATTGGGGGAATCGGCAGAGGTCAGCCCATAGGAAGCATCTAAAAAGTAAGGAAGCATCTAAAAAGTGGGCTTGTGTAAAAGAGGGGGCACATAGATACTCCCAATACTGTAATGGTAAAAAGGGACACATTTGACTTAATTATCAGGGGCACTTTGGTATTATATATCGTGTTTCTACACCCATGATAACCGCCCAAGAGGTCCTATGACACCCATTCTACGGTTTTATATTTTTTCATGATTTAATGAAGCAATTACAAATTTCATTGCTGTTGAACTTCCATGCAAATATTTGTAAGGCAAGGCCAAGGCCTATACATACTAGGGTAGGGCCTAGGGGTAGGGCCTTTTAGTTTTCTAGGCAAACAATTAAAAATATTGCATCAATTCACAAGGAAGGAATTATGTCACTTTATTGTAATATATTATATTTTGACTGTAATAGTCGACATTTTAATATTCTATTCTGTAAAAATGATGAAACTCACCAAGATAAATCTCTGACTCTGTCAACTTCTTTGTTTTCGTTGTTGCCTCTCTGTCGATCTGGCTGGCCTATTTCGACCTGCTCCAACTCTTCTCCCAAATATTCGGGTTCAAATTGGTATGGAGCTATATTTCCTTTTTGTGGAGATATGGAAAGATCAGAGCTTGGGTAATCTTCTGATTCGGGAAGTAGTCAGACATCCCAACGCATATGCTTGAAACATAACTTCCCGAATCAAAAGAAGACCCGCTGCTGTCTGCCATCTTGCGATTTGTGCTTTCCAGCTCGCTTTGTGGAGCCACTTTTTCGCTTTCGCGTGGACTTCGCCATTGATAAACGACCAAAACGACAGCGCATTCCGAGAAATTTTCTGAGGGTCGAAAATTTGTGTGACGTCAATCCGAAAAGTCCCGAAAAGCTCGATGAGAAACAATTCAATTCAATGACCTATAAAAAATGCTAATTGTAACAAAACGGTAAGAGATATTAAAAAAATAATAGCGAATTCGTGTTCAGGATGGCAGATTACATTATATTATGAAATAAAAATATTGGGCTGGAGTGGCCCTTTGAGGGTAAGAATAAGTTCCCTTTTGTATTTTGTCTTGTGTTCCGCTCAAAAGGTTTTTCATTTGTTTCAAAAATATTTTGTATGCATTCAGGATGTAAGTTTTGCACATATTTAAACATAAATTTTGCTTGCATAAACTTTATATTGTCCTTGAAATTCTGTAACTTAAATTTTTTGAAAAGAGGTTTAGCTGAATCAAGTCTATCTTTAAATTGCATAATGCGAATTGCCTTATTCAAATTTACAGAAATTTTATGACTGTGGGTGTCCAGGGCCAGGGCAATGCTGGGAATGCCAGGGCAATGCCGCAATAGCAAGTGCTGGGAACTCACCAGGTTATGAGCCAAGAAACCTGGAATGGAATCTTTGGCTAAAATGTGTGCCTTAAGTCAGGCAAAATCTTTGTAAACAATTTTCATTGTAAACAATCATTTGCAAAACTTCTTCTTGCCGTTCCCAAGATTTTATCTCATACCCCTGCCCTCCTGGCACATAAGTGGCATGTGACATTCTTTTCTTTTTATTTATATATACTTAAAACACATTTGCCAAAATGACAATTTTGGTACATACTGTATTGCAGAAAAAAGTTAAAATAGGAGTTGTTCAAGGTTAGTTCCTGGGTTAATAGGTGCATCATTTGAAAAAGCCGTTTTCACAATATAATCTTATTGGATAAAACTGTAGGAGATAAAAGCTGACAACAAAATGCACAATTCCATATATAACCTTCTAGAAAACAGTAGTATCCTTCGAATTTCCAAGTATTTTCTTAGGTAGTTGTTTTGGTAGCTTCTAGGATTCCTAGGATAAACATTTCCTAACTCTCCTATCTCTTTGGTTAGCAATCCCCATTCATCGGAAACAGAATTTCAAACTTGAAAATAATTTCAGGAAAAGCTGGGGAATCTGGGAAAAGCCTAGCAAATCTTAGGTTGTCCTGCCCATTTCCCAGTTTTTTTATGTAGTGCCAGATTTACCAAAAATCCCTCTTTTTCCATCTTAGAGCAGAAAAGATCTCAATTCAAGTCAGTTTAACGATTCTTTTGTTTCACAGCAAATCAGATTACCTATTCACACAACATGCCACCTGTAAGTGAATTGTAGCTACGAGCTGTTTTCCCAATTGTTTCGTCAGCATAATTTTTCATTGATATAACATTGTACTGTATGTACTGTAGGTTATATATCTATGATTAAGGTAAAAGTTTCATTAGATTTGAAGGTTCAAAATTCTCAAACCTCATTAAGTTTCTAAATATACAGTCATCCAAATATTGTGGATATGTTAATCTTTCACGTCCATTTTGGTGAAATTGTCAATTTTTTCATTTGGCAGTTCTTTATTAATGGCATTTTTAAACTGTTCTCATATCAATTGGATTTTTCTTTTAATTGCAGTGTGGTGTTGCCAACAACATCAAGCGCCTGAAATGTGTCTCCTGCAAGGAAGACATGCCCAAGAAGCCCATAAAGCCAGTCAGGAAAACAAAGAATAGTTTTCATGATGATAAAAGGATGATAAAAGATAGGGTACGGCAACAAACTGGCAATGATTTCTTTCATAAATAGATCATCACAAAAGTAATGAATCACATGATTGGATATAAATTTGGATTAATAGAACTTTTTGCCATGCTTTGGCTTGTAAAGGTAACTTTACTACATCTTTAGAGAAAGCAGAACTATGTCATGATAATTTAGCTGCAAAACTGCCAAGGAGCCATAGTATTCTGGCTTTTACATACAATCAGCTTGGTGTGATGCTTGCAGCAAAAAATAAATTTGAAGCAGCAAACTTGAAAGAGCATTAGATGTGATGAAGAGAACAACTGGTCACAAAAGCATACAAAATGTCATAACACAATTCAACAAAGTTCTAGTTGAGAATGCTAAAGCCAAAAGAATGGATCCGAATCAATTACAACAAAATTTAGTAATCATTTGTAGTATGCTACCAGATAAACATCATCTAAAGAAAACAGTGTCTACAGAAAATTTAGCAGTTGAATTCAAGACATTAGATCTGCATGATTTCATTTGGAAATTCTCCTTTGTTTCCTTGCCTGACAATCCTTTTCGTTGGATTGATTATCCCCCAACCTCCACTGCAGTTGTTCTTGGGGCAGATTAACAGGTATGGGCACATCTAGATCAACTTCTCCACTTACATCCCTTACGCTATGCATGAATCTCATCAATTCTCCTTGGATCATTCCACAAACATGCAAATTTGCATGAAAAGCTCATGAGAAGGTAGGGAAAATTCCATCTTGAGAAACATGCAGCTGCATTTTTATATAACCAGAGTGCTTCAAAAGTCCAGTACTTATTATCAATTAAAGACTTTGATGCCTCAAATCAGTTTTATTCAGTGGCGTTCCCTAAGTTCAAAGACAGGGTATTCTGTGGATATTTTTTTCTGACCACATTCAATAATCTAACAAGGACTTGGACATGCCTTAATGCAATTTTCTGGAAATTAATGAAGCAGTTTTCCCCTGCTTTACACTTAAGCTTCAACGACAGAAAAATATTTGTTTTTCATTCCAAAACGAATATAAATCAAATGAATAAAACCTGAATATCCACTAAGTTGCTTTCTGTCGTATCTCCCACATGCACCATTATTTGTAAAATTATGTATCACGTATTAACTTCGTGTTGAAGTAGAGATTAGGAACTTATTCACTTTACAGGAATTTCATTAGCGTCATTTGTATTTGCATAAACATTCCACTACCATTCGTTAAGACTTGATTGGTCAAGGTTGTTACATTTATTAGATTGTGATTGACCATTGTTAATACCTTTTTCCTAAATGATTCACTTGTATCAAGTGTTTGTTAGAAGTTATTTAGATTTTCAAGTTTTGATGATGAAAAAGGACGAAAATAATTGGAAGTCTTTTTCTTGAACAGACTCGATCCAGAACTAGTGAAAGGAAAGGTTTATCCTTACATATGGTCCGTCAAGCGATCCGGATGGAATTTATAGAGTTAGAATGAAAAATAGAAAAGACAAAGAAGAAGAGAAAGCCTCAAAGAGGAGCTACGACAAAGCTGTTGAACAAAAAAGAGAAGGCTTGGATAAAGAAGCAGACGAGGCTACAGAAATCAGAGAAAAAATAATGTACGGACTGGTATCCTTAGAGAATGCCCTCAAGGAAAGCACGGACGCGTTATCAGTTGTTTCTTCGGGACATCGACCAGTCGTGAGGCAATCAGAAGAAATTCTAGCCAACCTAATGGAGTGGCAGGGAAGGAGTAAATCTATAGAAAGTATAAACTCTGGAATGTCTGCTTTGAGTTTGGCAGGAAGAAGAGTGAACTTGCCAAAATTAGAGATGAAAAAAGTTTCAGGAAAAACAAGTGAATGGCAAGAATTCTGGGATGGGTTCAAAAGTGCTATTTATGATGACGTGCAACTGGCAAATGTCAACAAATTTGAATACCTCAAGAGTTATTTAGAAGAACCGGTGAGAAGTGTGGTCACTGGATTTCCTCTAACGAAGAAAAACTACGTCACAACGATAGGACTTTTCAAGAAACGATATGCTTAGCCAGGAGGGATTAAAAGAGCCACAGTAATGAGCTTATTAATCTATCCCCGGTTTTGAGCGAGAGTCTGTCAACCACATTCGGAATTTTCATGACCAAAATGAAACGAGGTTTCTTGCCAATCATACAGCTCTGTAGTGGTGCCAATTCTACTGTCGAAGATCCCAGAAACTTTGCGGAATAACATGACAAGATTCGGAAGAAACCATCTAGATTGGAATCTAGGCGATATGCTGGTCCCTCTTGAGAAAGAACTGGACGTGCTGGAAGGCCATTTCCCGATCATGCAGAGCCAGCAGCTACCCCAGCACAGTGGTGGAAGACAGCAGAGAATCAAAGGCCTAAAATTGGAACCCAGCAACCTGGCACTGCAAGTGCATTATTCACCGGAAGAGAGATGCCAAAGAATTGTGCATTTTGCAAAGAAGAACAATTGTCTGAGGACTGTGCTGCCGTCAAGTGAGTAAGTGTAAGACCGTTTTGATTAAACAGGCTAGGTGCTTTAGTTGCTTAAAAAAGGGTCATAGGTAATTTAAGTGTAGGCTTAAAGAAGGTTGCAAAATTTGCAAGGGTAGACATCACTGTGCTATTTGAGCATCTCTTTTGACTTAGTAGTAGTAAGTAACAACACACCCTAGTACGCCAAGCTTTGCCTCGCATAGAGCCTTGCAAGATAGGCCAAGTGCGCCTTTGAATACTAGCAACAGTTCTTGGGTAGGCAATACCAGTACAGACAGGAGAGGCTTTGCAGACAGCCTACGCTTTAGTGGATGTCAAGAGAGAGAGTTAAATTGAGAGTGTTGTTTGACTCAGGAAGCCATCGTTCATTCATCACTGCTAATGCTGTAAACAAGTACAAACTGAAGCCTGTGAGGACAGAACGTTTGGGTATAAAGGTTTTGGGGCGATTGAGGCAGTAACTCTCATGAGAGAGGTAGTGGAATTGTCCCTAGGATCCCTACACGGAAATAAGAATGTCAAAATTGAGGCCTTTTACGTGAAAGATATTTCCTCCATACCAAACATTATTGCGGAAATTATTAAACATAATTACAAACACAAGGAACATTTGGTTTTGAGATGTATGTCAGGGTAATGGAGCGTTGGAAATAGATTGTCGATGAAATTATTTCATAACAGGTTAGGGATGGTATAATAGAGAAGGTGACAGAGCTTGAATCATCAAGCCAAATTCATTACCTGCCACACCGAGCCGTCGTACGAAAGAATGCAGAGACTACTAAGGTCAGGATTGTGTATGACGCCTCATGTAAGGATAGGAAAACATCTGTGTCTTTGAAAGACTACCTTCATGTTGTTCCTTCTCTTACCGCTCACATTTTTGATGTCTTACTCAGGTTTAGGTTGAAGCATACTGCTTTATTGAGTGACATTGAAAATGCTTTCTTGAATATGAACTCCAAAATTCAGATAGCAATCAAACAATTAAACTCAAAGTTACACGGCATTTTGCATCTAAGTTACGCCAAAAATTAAATACACAGATAGATGAAGATAAAAAACTTAAACTGTATGCAACCTTTAAAACATCTTTCAAATTCGAATGTTATCTGGATATAATACCTGATTTTAGAGTGAGAAGCTCTTTGGCAAAATTGCGCTTAAGCGCTCATAACCTTCATATTGAAACTGGAAGGTTTAGTAAAAATAAAACACCAAGAGATGAAAGATCTTGTTTGTATTGCAAAAAAATGGAAAATTCATTGAAAGTTGAGGATGAAATGCATTTCGTTCTGGTATGCCCTCTTTTTAAAAAAGAAAGACTAGACATGCTTCAAATCATTTACAGAAAATTTCCAAATACTGAACTGCTAACCAATGAAAATTTGTTCTTTTGGATTATGAGTCAAGAACAAAATGAGCTTATAAAATTATTGGGAAAATTTTGTACTAAGGCATTCAATGCCAGAAAACGATATCTCAACAACCCAAGTGACTAATACATATTTTTTATTAAACAATTTCGTCAACACGTTTTTGTATGTATTTAATAGTTTAGTTTATTGATGATTTCTTATTCTAATTACCTTTATAACTTAGATTAATCTTTAATACTCGTTTTGTATATATTTATTACTTAGCCATATCTTTATATTATACAGTTAAGGGCCATTTCGGCCTAGATACTTGTCATGAAAAAAAAAAAAAAAAAGAATATAGAGGTAAACCCCAAGGATCGAGGCAGCTTGCGATTTTTATGGTTTAATGACATCAAGGCTAAGCAACCCGAGGTAATTGCGTAACGGTTCAATAGGGTGGTATTTATTACGATAAAAAATATTAACAATAAAAAGGATTAAAAAAGATAGGGTGGTTTCGGGCTGCAATTCTTCACTATTCCTTTTGAACTGCGTGCTCAGGCATCACATTCGAAAATATGAGCAAGAGGATCCCGAATTTGTGCAGCAATTGATAGGAAGCTTTTTTGTGGATGACCTAGTCACTAGCTGCGTAGGAAGGGAACAAGCATTAGACTTGTATGAAAAGGCCAGAATGAGAATTAAGGAAGGAGGATTCACCTTACGGAAATTGAAGACTAATGACAAGGAACTTCTTAACAAGATTGCAGAGAGAAAGGAGAGAATGAATGCAGGATCCACTTCACATATCTCCAGTGCAAAGAATGTTACAGGGCAGGTAGAAATTGCGGAAGCTAAACTTAAGGTTTTATGTATCACCCGGGACAACAATGCCGACACTCTGGAAATTGATCTTGGGAAAGTCGGTAAGAATATAGGTGATGCAGAGCAAGTAACCAAACGTGGTATTCTTGGCACTCTTGCATGTCTGTTTGACCCCAATGGAATTGCAAGTCCTTTAACAGTAGTAGCCAAGATCCTTTTCCAGGTGTGTACTTAAACTAGGATGGGGCAATCCTCTCCCAGCTGAATTGTGTGCTAGGTGGGAGATGTGGTGAAGGAATCTGAAAGAGGCAAAAAGTCATTTCTATACCTAGGTGCATGCAAGATTTTAATAAGGAGGATGTACTGAGTGAACAACTACACGGATTTGCAGAGAAGAAGGCATACTGTGTGATGATATATCTAGTCTGTGATATAACAAATGGAATTCAAACAAAGCTTTTGTCCTCAAAGACACGAGTTACACCATTCAGTAAATTAACGATACCACGTCTTGAGCTTATGTCAACACAGTCCTTGCAACGCTTATGAACACAGTAATAAAAGCGATATACTCTGATATTAAGGTAGATAAGATCAACTACTGGCAAGACTGCTCTCTTTTGGATTTACAGTCGAGGAGAGTGGAAGCAATTTGTTGCTCACAGAGTGAATAAAATCCTAAGAATGACTAGGGAAGAGGATTGTGCTCAAGTCGCAGGCACAAAACCCAGCAGACTTGGGCTCTAGAGGTGTGTCAGCCCCCAGGGTGTAGGTGCCTAGAGTCAAGGACAGGTTTGTGCGAAGGTGCAAACAAAATAATACCCCGAAACCGGATGGGTCATGATGAAAATGGCACCCAAAACTGGATATCTATCGAGATAATCATACCCAAAACTGGAACATCAAACAAATGTTACCCCATTGTTAATCTCTTTCAGAGAAACTTTTACTCTGTTAAATTTCACAAAAATGCAAAGGAACAAATTTCTCTCAGACTGAAATTGAAAAGGGTGCGCATACCATAGCCTTTATATAATACAGGCATTGCGCACATTATCATTGGCTCCTGTTGCATTGGCTCCTCCATTATCTATGCATTTGCAATCGAAATATTTTCATCGTAAACTGATGTAGTCATTTCATCCTTGGTATTGGCTGTTATCTCATCTCCATCTTCATTTTCATAACAAATAACATACACCTCTGGAACAACTTCCTTAATTTTCTAAATACTTTTGAAATAATTTGGTGGTTTTGGTTTTAGACTGTTAGTTTAGAAAACATTAGCACTAACTTAGTAGTAGTGACAATAGTGACAAAAACACAAAAAGCATCCAAATCACTGACCATCAAGAAATTTGAAACATAGAAACATATGGGAGAGTGCCGACCAACTCAGACAAGGCAGCAACGACGACGATGACAACAACAACAACAATCATGTTACAACTTCAGGGATCCCAAGGGCGTCAAGGACAGAACAGCTACAAATGACCCCAAAAAAAGATAAGGGCCCTGTCGATATCCTCGCAGTCAAGGAACAAGCTAGTCAAGCTAATTTTCCTAGCGTTGATGCAATAGCCGTTTATGCGAATTGGACCCAAATTTTACAAAAATTAGAAAGCATTGAACAACGAATTAGGAAATTAGAAGAAACTAATGAAAACAATCAAAGAAGTTGCCAGCCATGCGAGGCAAACGGGAATGAGATTTTGTTCGTTGCAAAAACGCCCTCCAGAAAGTTGAACATGTCAGTCAACCTTGGAAACGATGAAGCTCCCACAAGCTCGTCAAGTTTACCAGGCATAGACGAAAGTGACTTAGCCACAATTGACAGCACGGCATTGCACGATTTGTCAGATGAATGAAGCGACTTGATCAAAACGAAGCCATTGCTAAGGACGCGCACAGCTTGATCCTCAACAAAGAAAAGAAGGGAGCGGAATGGCTGTGTCAGCTTAATAAAAAAGTCTCTGTCAGAAGAATACAGCGCATCCGAGTTGTCAAATGGACGAGTTAAAGGTGGGCCAAGAAAGCAGCAAGGAGCAGTCATGCATCATTATTTAACGTTTTGTTCATACTATGTTGTGTCTGCCTTAATCTCCATACCAAGGAAAAATCAAAAGTTATTTTTTTCTTCTCGTTCGCTTTTATAGATTAACATTCCTGTTACACTCTGTACAGTAGAAATCCGCTTATTAGTAAAAGAACTTCTTAAGAAAAGAGTAAAATTTAACATTGAGGTTGACGAGTTTCTTATAGAAACAGTTGTTAATACTGTCACTTAAGATATCAGGATCCATCTTGGATGGAAATCTTAAAGTTGCTACTTTTCTGTACGCAGGTTTTTACCTCATTTCTGAAAAACTGGACTAAAGGTACCTTGTACTTTTGTTTTGCTTTGATATTGAGCAAAAAAGATATTAAGATTTGTTCGTAAGGTTAATGTTAAAAATGCTGGTCTTACATTTTCTTGCTCAAAGAAACTTAAAACAAGTTCTACAGCCACATCTGTATGAACTTTATTAGATTACAACGGCTTACCTCTTTCTTATAAATTTTAGAAACCTATTACTAGAATTTCCCAAAATTTTAAATTGATATTTCGTTCTGCTATTTCCTTGAATTATATCATTTTTTTCAATCCATATCAGTATATCAAAATTTCGTTAGGTTTTTGCTTCGTTCTCTTTCTAACGTATTTCTGTTGAGTGTCAGACAAAAAGAAAAGCCTTTTTCATCGTTTGAAAACGATTGTTTCTTTACAGCTCTCGTTTCAAAATGGAGTCTCTGTGTCTTTTAGGAAGTGTTTCCTCAAAGAAAAGGATAGACTGCTAACATTATTGGCTTCACTCTTTTTTTATAAGAATAAATTTCATAAGAATAATGAGGCTCAAAATCGGTAAAATTTAAGAATATTCTAAAAATATTGCGAGGCTCAGATCTTAAGGAAAAAAAAATTAGCGAGAGTTGCTTTACTTCTGAATTGGTTTGCTTTTTAGAAGAAATAGTTCAAATGCACTCACCCAATTTTCAATTTTCAGTGTCAATGAGCTCTGTTTTATTGTAAATAAGGATATGGTTCTGTTATTCATCATATTTGTAATAATGTAGGTGTGGTTTTTTGGCATTTATGACAATAATAACAATTTAATTTCATATCCATAAGAAGAATTTAAGAATATTCCGAGGCTCGAAATAGCAAGAAAGTTAGAATATTGAGATTCAAAAAAATAAGTATTCTTTAAAAAAAATAAGTATTCTTTAAAAAAAAGAGTGTATCTTAAAAACGGTAACAAAGTCGGAGTATATATGGGGATCCAGGAAAAGACCACAATCAAAATATTACCAGTTATTGTTACTATAATAAATCTTATCGAAATTTGATAAAGCACTGGGAGAAACTAACAAAAATTTAGAGACTAAATTCTCAGTCAAAACAAGACTCCAAAGAATTCAAACATGTACACAGGACTTGGTTAAGACAAGAGTAACTAAACTCATTGATACTATCATCGTTAGTACTAGCACTCTAATTGAAAACATACCGTGGGAAAAAATTTACTTCACAGATGACACCTGGAAAATTGAATAGGCAAGCAAATAGGTAAACAAAAGAGATTTGCACCAAAATGAATGATTAAGGATAATCCTAAAAGAGGCTACTTAGTGGAAGCAAGGTTCCATAATGAGCAAATCCTAATAACAGGGGTGAATCCTGGCTAAAATACGTGTGTCTTTAAGTACAAAAAGCTAAAGCAATCTTTAAGGGCTGAAACAAGGAATTTCTGCGACATGAGCGTTCAGTGCTAATGCTACCCTGGATAACTTAAACTCCTAGATATCGCAACTACGTTTAATTTCCCTTACTCTCTCCAGGATCAGCTGCAGTGATAGTTATATGGGTGAGGACTTTGAGGTTCTGATTTTCATTATTGCAATACATGATTTACAATACAGCCCCATTTTGGTTCTATTTATTTGTCCCTATGTAAACAGCCTGAATCCTTTTCTGACCATTCTATTCTTCGAGACTTCCTATCATTCCTTTCTTTTATCTTCTTCTCAAACTACTCTAAAAATTTAGAAAATTGCTGACCCCAAGGAATTCTAGAACTTAGCTAGTCTTGTCATACCAATATTTCACATCAATATTTTTGTTCAGGGTGGAAGGGGCCTAATTATTTCCTAGAGAGAAGCTTGCTATTCCTAGAATGGTATCCTTGTTCGTGATTTTCAAATGTGAAATATTTAAAATCTTGAGCAGTCGCAGGCGTTTGTCCTGAATCGTACTTTACACGCTCTTTTATAAGGAACCACCTACATGGAACCTACATGTAGAAAAATGAAAAACTAAAGGAACTTCTAAGGAAAATCACTAAGGGTCTTTCTCATTTCGAATATAGTCATCCTTAGAATACTTTTCAAGTAACGTTGTTCAACACAAAGCTGAAGTAGTTTAGTGTCCTATTCGAAGATGGGACCGAAGGCTATATTGTATCAGAAAATATTAGTGGTGTAGATATCCAACTTCTTTCATGACTCTTAATAACGTTATAAAGGCCTGGCCTAAGCTCCTATGTGTTATCTTGTTTCCTTATCACGAGTTTATTGGAAAATGTTGAATTTTAATGCGTTCCCTGCATCGGTACTCAATCCTATCTATTTAATAGGCACTTACCATTATTCAACTATTGAGGAACTTTTAGAACTACGACTAAGTAGTCGAAAGAGGTATCGAAATAAGGAACTTAAAGAGCTAGGCCCTGGGCTAAGTTCCTTATAAAAAGCGTGTACCTTAATACTGAAGAAACGTAAAATATGTCTTACTGATATTTTTATTGGATTATGGATATGGTTATATTTTATATTCATAAGTTTCATTTCTTTGATTTCTTCTTAGGTCCAGAGAGTTTATAGTGTTCGTTGGTTTGATTATTTTATGGTCCATCAATATGAAGTTTCGTTTTCTGTCTGCTTCTGAGAAAAAGGCATATGAACATCCATTTGGACACACTCCAAACCGTGATGTTTTAACAATGTTCTCTGTAGGACTTTGAGAGAAATTTTCCATCTCTTGCGTTCTGAGCAGTTCTAGAAATGTTTGGTAGTGTCCATCATGCACCTGACTGACTACAGGAGCAGGGCATGTTCCACCAGTCAAATCCATTTTCTCAATCATCTGGTTTCTTGCTTGTGGTAACCCAGAGCAGTGTTGACAGGTTTCGTTCTTACACCTCACAAACTCTAGTTGGTAGGCCTTTCTATTTGCGTGAGCTAAAAAAAAACTGGTAGCGCTTTCTAAGGTCCTGAAAGTTATCAGATGCTCTTATTTTTTGTTTCGAAGTGTTTGAGAACTCGCGAAAAAATTAGTGGTTTGTTTTTATTTTGGGAATTCTTGGGTCATGTGAAAACAACTTTTTAACTTTAACACCAAAACTGTCAAATCTCCTTCCATCCCAAAACTAAGCACATTGCTCCACAGCATTGTTTAAGACCACTTCCCACTTTTCATTCTCATTTTGTTTGGGCTCTTCAAAATCGTTTTCTTCGATGGAGTGGGGAAGAGTGACGCCAGTCATCCATTTTGTAAGAGCTGCCCATGACCTTTCGATTGGGTTGAATCTTGAATGCCCAGGTGCGTAACAACACAGAATGAGGCAATCAAGACGTAACTTTTGCCACATCATTCCGAATGCAAAGTTAATCATTCCTTTTACAGACCAATCTGGGCCTCCTTGCATATGCAAATCGCATTTCGTTGGAAGTCTGGCTTTAAAATTTCTCCCAGATAGTGAACTAGAAAGTTGATGTGCATAACGCCCGCGCTTTCTATGTAGCTTGAAGGGTACAGTCGGATAGTTAATGGTCATGTTATGAGCTAGGAAATCTTTGCACGCCCTTTCTTATCTTGTGAGAGCTTCACATCATCTGGAAGTTTCAAAGAAAGGTATTTTGTCGATTCGACCCTCTTGGGGGGGCAGCCTCTTGATCGCTTTTGTGGTTTTGCTATTTGTCTTTGATATCCCCCGGAGCTAAATTGGATTTTAGAGCTGGAAAGTCGTGGTCGTTGTAGCTTGGAGCATCTCTTGCTAGATAAAAAGTGTGTATTTGGTCTTTTCAGTGCATGGCTAGATTCACGGTGTTCATTTTTTTGTTGTTGTCTACAAATAGGCATACAATTTCTTCAGTTTTTAAGGCGGCTAATTCGTTCATAAAGTTTACTTGTGCGCAAGTGAAATGAAAGTCTGGGTGGATCGCTTTCTCCCTGCAGTTTTTTTGGGAGGATTTCTTGCTTGTATAAGCCCTTTATAGCGTCTTCCATTGACAGTGTCTTGGCTCGGGGGCAGCATAAAGGAGCGCGCCATCAACTTGCTGATTTTATTACCAATTTTTTTAGAAATATGATCTGCGATTTCTTGTAGGGTAACCCCGTTTGAGTACATTACACTGCCTCTTCGCGCTTTGGGAGAATACCGCTCGATGAACTTGGTTACAACCTCTGGAATTTCCGGATGTTTTTCTACGAGACTTTTCTTTTCACCTTTTCCTCCTAAAAGTAAAAAAAGGCAAAAATCAGAAATTTAAAGCTTAAACACAAGCCAAATCTATAACGCATAATAAGCCTAGCTGAAAAGGGTTTCGACTGATGAAGGTTGCACACTCTCAAACATTTTATAAGAAACCGTCTGCAGGCCAATAAGAGACTCTTCTTATAAGAAAGAATTTAGGAGGAAACTCGTAAGGTGGGTGGCTGTGTCGTTTGATCAGTATGCAATGCAGTCATTTTTCAAGAATCTATGGCAAATCTTTGTACCAGAGTTTCTTAGCTTCCATCCCAATTATGGTACAAAAATTTTCTTAGCAAATTTCATAACATTAATAAAACCTAATTTTCCTTTCATATACCGTTGTTTCTTTATTTTCTATCACCGCATAAAGTGAGGGGATATAGAGAAGCAAAAATAAACGGGAATTTCATTGCTAACTGCTAAAATGTCTTATCAAATGTAACCAAACTGAGCTAGAAACAAAACCAAATATCTTAGAAGCGAATGTTGTTGTGCGATAGCATGTGTGCCAGTTCGTTTTCTCGTTAGGAAAGATATGAAAGGTTTCTTAACTTTTTTTGGTTAACACAAAATCTCCTAACAAAGCTTCTTAAGTTTTGAAAATCAAAATCAAAAATGAGTATATGTAGCTGAAGTCAACCTTGGTTTGAGAAAAATAAATACAATACCAACCTTGTAAGTTAACAAGACTCAATGAGGTCTCTTCGATAAATTCACAATCCTAATTTCTTTTACTTTCATTTTGCATTGAAAAAGTCTTTTTCATATAACTTACCATAGCAGCTAGCCATCAACAAATTGTGCATACAGCGCGCATTTGAACTGATTGAAAAGCAAATCCAGCTTATGCAGGGAATACAACATTAGAAGCTTTCTTTTCAACACAAAATTTTCTAGTCAGTTATTGTTTGGAAGTGTATAAAATAAGACAAACAGTTCAAATGATCTCATGGGATTTTCTACTCAATTGTTTATTTCCGCTATAGTAAAATTTAAGCCAAAGTTTAGCCGAGCCCTAGGTACGACAGTGTGCTGTGGAAAAATAGCGCCATGTTTTGATTAATTTGAAATTCTGTTATTTTTAGACCTGGTTTGTGCCCGATATTCAGTTTTTGAACTAATACCCTTGATTATCATCACTAGGAGATGTAATAACCTCTTCACAGTTTATGCAGAAAAAAGATACCTCCTTAAAAGATTTAGAAAAAGTGAAAGAGCGGAAGTTGCTGGAAGATAACGCAACAAAATGGTCTACCGGTAAGAACAATATTGAAAATGCAAAATACTCATATTTCAACAAAGAAGTAAAGCGTTCTGATGATAGCATTCAGCTTGAAAGGCCTTAATGTGCTGAAATTATATATGTTTTTAAGGAGAATAAAGGATTTGTTAACATCCATCTCAAGATTTTTGCTTATTCATATCTTTCTAATATGAACAAAGAAATATTGCATAATCCAAAATAATATGCTATTTTTAGCATAGCACAGTTTCTTGCTTATATCCAGAAGCTATATTTTTAGCATAGCATAATTTCTTCTTGTCAAATCAGTGCAAGATGCAGCATATCTTTGGCTCTCCCTTAAACATCCCCCTGTCACATTAATCTATGATACACCATGCACCTTTGTACGCCATGTAAGTGTTAGGGACAAGGATCTTGTCAACATTTATTGGGGTGAAAGGAACGGATGCTTGGAAAAACCAGGCTATTGAACTCACATGCTTTTTATAAGTAACCTAGCTTAAGACCTGGCTTGTTCACTTCCTTATTTCAAAATCTCTTTAGGGAGTGGTCATTAAGTATGTGCTATACTGGGGCAGAGGGGTACGGGATTTTTTGAGTACTTTAACAGTTGGGGTATGAAATAAATATTGACACTTCTTGAGGGGTATGAAATTATAATCACAGTTTCTGAAAAAACTCTTTCATACTGTCGTGTATAATAGTTATCCACTGTTTCAAATAGTTGCTTAAATGTTCCAAGCAGTCACCAGCCTCCTCCCCTTGGCTTGATTCAGACACATCAGGTGGACCTGTAGAACTGCTGCTGGCAGTTGTTGAAACCCACTGAAAAAATTGTTCTTTGTGGCTTTGCTTTCAAACGATTCTCCTTCTCTTTCCTATTTCTCTAAGAAGTTTTTTCTAGGTTGTCTTGCATTACATCAGCAAGGCTTTGCACAAAGGTATGGGCAGCATGATCAAATAATTTTTCATCAATAAGCCATAATAATGCTTTGCGGTGTGATGGTATCTCGGTACAAGTTGGGCATCCTTCTCTAAATCACAGAGCTGAATCAACTTACCTGCATCATTTATTCGCAAATCATCCAGGCTCCCTTTGTCAACAATTTTATCTTTTCTTCTGCTTTCACAATTAGCCTTTGATGTAATTCTTTTACAGACATTTTCTTGCTTTCTGTCTCCCTCCTCATCTTTCTTTTCTCTTCAGCAGTCTTTTCAGCATAGTGGTTTATCTTACGTTTCAAAATATTAACTTTTGTAATGATAGATGATTGCATCTTTTCTGCTGATCGAATTATGTTCTCTAAATTTGCTTTGTTTGAGTCGAGAAATTACATTCGTGTCCTTTTCAAACAGATTTGTGCACCAATCGCAAATCTCTTTTACTACTTTTGAGATATCTGCAATAAGAGTCTCTAAAACTTTATTTTTGTTAACATGCAAGCAGTGGAACGTTTCAAGGAATCACTAGAATTCATTTGTTAGAGCTGAGGAGGGGTATGAAACTACTTTCAAATATTTTGAAGGGGTACGAAACATATTATTGAAAATTAGGAGGGGTTTCAAATTTTCATAAAACTTCTGTAAGTACCCTCCGCCCCAGTATAGCTCATACCTAATGACCACTCTCTTATATCACATTGTAGCACTAAAGGTTCTTTAAGTGTTGCACAATTGATATATCCAATAAAAGCGTTCAAAACTGGATGTTTTACCTCAGATTTATGATTACTCAACTTGATTTTCAAAAATGAAATCCACATGATAACAACAAGTTTGAATTACTAAAATCAAAGATTTCTCTTTCCAACCCTACACCTCTATAAATACACACTTATAAAAATTTACAAGTTGAAAACATTTGAGATACCGTTTTTGATTAAGCTAAGGTGAATTCTAGAGAATTGTTACTGTAAGGTTAATATATTCATCCTGCACTGCATAAATACAAATGATTCTTTTTCAGGGCATGAATGTTCTAGAAATCGTAGCTGAGGAGTTCTAAAGTCTTGAGCTCTAAATTGTAACAGATCACGATCTGACAGGATACAAGCATCCAATTTCTTGATGGACTTTTATGACAATGAAGAAGTTTTCAAGGCTCAGTCAGCGTTTACAATAAGTTTGCCTAGAATATGGTTGGTTGTTAACCATATTTGGTGCTGTACACACCATTCCCAAATTGTTTCACAAATATCATCACATTCTTTCGAATGACTAGTGCCCATATTTCTAAGAATGGTGATGGCTGTGGTGTTGTCTGACATTACTCTTACATGCAAATTGTATTTGTTTGGAAGAAAAGTCTTTAAACCTAAAAACATTGCTAACATTTCCAAATAATTTTAATGATGCAGCTTTTCATGTGAGGTCCAAAGGCCTCCAGTCGTAGAATTCTGAGAAACCGCACCCCAACCACTGAGAGATGCATCTGTGGTAATTACAATGTTCGGTTCCGTTTCCAGAAGTGGTTTGAAAGAGTTGTGGATATTGTTAATCCCACACTTTATCTCGTCACATTCCTGTGAATGTACGGACATTTTCTTATCATAATTTCCACAATTATTTTTCAGGGCAAGGGTTTCTGCTCTTTCAAGGTGACGAGAATGAGGGGATCCATACTGAGCCCCTGTAAAAAGAGAAACGATTCTCCCCAAAAGTTGAGCGATTTGACGGATTATATCTGAGTCATTTTCGAAGGCTCTTTTGCACAAATTCGTGAGGGCTTCCCGTTTTTCTTGGGTTGGGTAAACTGTCATGGTTTGGGAATTTTATATAAATCCTAACATTTTATTTTCTTGTTATGGCTGACGGGCGGATTTTGTTTTTTCGATTATAAGACCCAGGTCTGTGAAAAGCAGAATGCTCTTAATAAAAACACGTGTACATGTCTCCAACTTGTTTCCTTGAATGTAAATCTCGTCTAGATATGCGGTCATGATATAACCTTTTTTATGAAAGCTTGCTAAGGCCGGTTTGAGTAATCTTGTAAAAAGCAACTAGACGAACCATTTGGTAAGCATGTGTATCTATATAAAACACTGTTGAAATTAAAACACAAATATTTATGCAGATGGTTAGCGACTATAATATGCATCTTTTAAATCAAGGGAGGCCATAAAGCGATTCAGAGATATAAGTTGCTTTACAGTGTTTTAGAGTATCCATTTTGAAATGGTGGTAAACCACGTGGTTATTAAATTCTTTCAAGCTCAATAGAAAGCGATAACTTCCATATGGTTTGGGAACTAAGAATATAGATGAGATTATCTGCCCTTGTTCTGGTGACTTAATCTCTGCGACACGCTTTTTTGGCAAAGTTTGTATTTCAGAGTTCATGATTTGGAGTTCGCTATTGATGAAGTTTCTCCTAATGAAATAAAATTGTTCCGGAAAACTACTGTTCTCGATCGGCTCCTCCTCTTATTGTGGATACTATATAACTGTCTTTTCCCCATGTAAAGCTAACTATTTCTGCCAGTTTGGCATTAACATCCTCCGATACCTCTTTCGGGGTTTCAAGGGTTTAGGCTAAGGAGTCTAAGAGGTCTTGAGTGGTTTTATCTTCCCCTTGTGTTTCAGCCTCAGAGAGTAAATGATGAACAGCTGAATGAAGATATTGCTGTTCATCGTGTTCTTCTCAATTGGAGTCATTGGCATGAGCACTGACACAGTCATCATCGTCCATTTCCATTTGGCCCCAAGTTAGTTTACTGCTAAGGGCAAGCCAAAGGGCTTTTTCCCACGTGTTTTTGGCGTTGGTAATTTAGAGCTAGATTGCTCTGAAGGATTGTGGAAATTTTCAACATGGCTGGTAGTCGAGTTTTTAGATAGACCCTTGGTTCCAATTTCCAACTTTCTGTTAGCCTGAATATCTGACTGGTGATCATGTCCCCCCATATTGGCAGGTAGCTAGGTTTTCAGTTCGTCCGCTAGACAAATCTCCAGCAACTAGGTTTTGTAAAACTTTGGCCACGGTATTTAGATTTTCATTTATGTCGTCAAGAGTAGCTTTTAAATTAATAGGTTGGGTTTTCAAGCAATTGGATTGTACTTCAGTCACCTCAAATCCACTACCAAAAGCCTTGTTTGGAGACTCCATCTTCTAAATATTCAAACGGATGAGAAAAATAAGTTTAAGAATAGATCCTGAAACTTTTATAACTAAATTAATATTTTAATTAATATTCAAAGAAACGTTAAAATAAAATAGAGCTGGTTTTAATTTTCTAAGACATTTTAACAAGTCTACCCGGTGTGCAAATATTATTTTCAAATCTGATGTGACATGGTTAGATTTGCTTCCTCGGGAACCCACTCCGGAAGAAACAATTCTTTGCATTTATTGTATTTCACTGTGTCTGAGTTTGTGAAAGAAAGAGCTTGCTACATCAAAAGAATCAAGCGATGGAGCAGAACTGCATTAAAAACAAATCAACTCTGTTCAGATAATACAAATGGATAAATCTCCAATTTGGCTTGCATCATCATCTGAAATATTTTATTAAATACTTATTAGAAAATAAAAAAACTATATTACAAAACGTGTTGTACTAGCAATAAGAATTAAGAATATTTTAGTAGGACCTTTGTCTATTATAAACAAAACTGTATATACACATACGCTTATATACCCCTTCCTTTAAAAATTTTCTGAGATGAGTGTACACAAAATATAACAGGAACAAATCAATTTCACATTTATCAACATCAACTGTGCAGGTTGGTTTTACAAGGATCAATAGATATATTTGATATTAGTACTGTACTAACTTTTTGAGTTCTTTGAGGAAGTTGGGATTTCTGTCCTCCACAGAAACAAGGTCATTCGAAATAAGATCAATGAAATTCAGACAATTCATTAGTCTTAGTGTTCGAATCTCGAAGATTTTCAGTCGTTCCTTTAGTTGAAAGAAAATTAAGGCTAAAATCTCAAGCCCAAAAAACTCAGTTGTGACCAGGCATATAGTGCCTAGTGGATATATGCCTGTTGGAGCGAGGCTAAGTACTGTAGCAAGTACACATTTTTATACGGCAATTATTTAAAAAAAAAATTAGAAAGTTCAGCTAGTATTTCTAATTGATGGATTATAAACCATGGCTTGTCTTTTTGCTGGTTTTGTTGCACCTTGTAAGTAAGAGTGGCTTACATTATTTTATCTGACACAGCAAGACAGCATCACATCTCAATTTGCACAAACCTAATAAGAGAGTGGACACCTTCAAATGTTTTTATTCATTGATTAAAGATTGGTTCACGTTTTATGGTGGTCCTTTTCTTAGACCTCGTCTACACGGTAGCGGATCACTTTTGATCCACACGAAATTGATCAGCCTCCTGTCTATACAAACACGAAGTGATCCAGTACGCTTTTACTCCGCTATCCGCATCAATTTTGATCCTGCTACAAAAGCAAACTAGTTTGTATCGGATCACTTTTGTGTTGGACCACTTCTGCTCTACCGCGTAATTTAGTTCGGATTCATTAAGAGGGTATTTTTCGCACTAGTGAGGCTCAATAATTATTGTAAAAACAAATGCATATTCGCTTTGTTTCGGCACTGTGTAGACAAAAGGTTGGTCTGCACCTTTTTGATCCGGTACCGTGTAGACGTAGTCTTATATCACAATAGAGTCCCACATATAAGAAACCATTTTATGCAATCTAGCCTTTTGTTGTTTTATCCATTTTTTTCTCAAAATTTTACGGTTTGAGTCCCCTAAAGGCTGGTACTCTCCTGATGATTATCACGATTATCATGATAACGATTACTGCAATTAAATTCTTCGAATAGCTGGGTGATTAGCGTTATCATGTACTCACTATCAATCGCTTTTATTGCAATTTTAAAATGGCTTCTAACACGAGAAAAAAACGTCTTGTGATGATGAGTATTGTTTCTATTTTACGACAACAAAGAAAGCAAAGAGAGAAGTCTGAAGCCTTGCAGCAGAGAAAGAAAAGGTTCTGGGTGAGGGATATTTTCAAAGATAAAACATCTAGCGAAAATAATGGGTTACTTCAAGAGCTCAGAATGAACAAAGGAGAGTTTCATTATCGGTATTCGAGAATTTCAAAAGAAAGGTTTGACCATTTGTACAGTCTGTTGGAGCCAAAAATAGCAAAAAAAGATACACGCTTCCGTAGATGTATCCCTACTAGTCAATGGCTGATCATTGCTTTAAGATACTTGGCAACTGGTAGCTCCCAACAAACTCTCAGTTACTCCTTTGAATAGGCCGTAACACAGTAAGCAACATCATCAAAGAAGTTTTATGACGCAATTTACGATGTTCTATCACCAATTTACCTGAAACCACTAACTAATGTTGATGAATGGAAGCGCATCAGCAATGATTTAGAAGCCGTATTGAAGATGTCACACGTTATTGGAGCCATTGATGGCAAGCACATAGCCATGGACCGCCCAAAACGAACTGGGTCGCAATACTACAACAATAAAGGATTCTTTAGCTTAGTGCTCCTGGCTGTGTGCGATGCCAAGTACACTTTCACCATGGTTGATATAGGCCAGTATGGTAGCAACAATGATAGTGGAGTTCTGTTGAATTCGGAGATGGGACAGCGATTCGAAGAAGATTCTTTGGAGACTCCTGATGCTAAAACATTACCAGGATGTCATCTAGAAAGATTGCCCAACTATCTGGTTGGTGATGAAATCTTCCCCCTAAAAAGTTGGCTTATGCACCCCTTTCCTGGGAAACTTACAGAAGAACAGCGGGTTTACAATTACAGGCTTTCCAGAGCACGCCGATTGATAGAGAATATATTTGGTATATTAGTAGCACTTTGTAGACTGTTTTGGTCACCTATATGGGCAGCAAAAGAAAACGTAATCCGTTATGTCTTGGCTGCCATTTGCCTCCATAACTACTTGCGTCTCACAGAGAATGCTCTTTACTGTCCAGCTGGCTTCATTGATTCGGAAGATAGTAGTGGTCGTCTTAGGCCTGGTGAATGGAGGAAAATCGTAGCCTCTGACAACAGATGCCTACAAGGTATCCCCAGAGCTCGTGGATCGCGTTATACAGTGTCTGGCACAGAGATGAGAGAAGCGATTAAGGATTACGTCAATTGCCCAATAGGTTTCGTGTCCTGGCAGTTAGATCACGTAAGAAACACTGGAGAAAAAGAATAAACGTTTATATCGAGAGAAAACAATGTTGATTTCGTAAAATAATCTTTAATTATATTTATATCGCATAAACAAATTCAAACTCAAAATAACATGCGTAAGTTAGAAAATTAAGGTCTGGAGCTTTTGCTTGACTCGGAAAATGGAGAGGTAGACCTAAAATGGGAGAAGGGACTTGGGCGACACGTGTGTCTGGTGAGTTAGCCTTCCATGTAGGCTGTTTGTTGGGAACAGGGGCGTTTTTAGAGGCATGGGGGTAGACGAAGCAATTGGGGAATAAGGAAAAGATGGATAAAAAGCCGCAGCTTGATTATAAGGAACAGAATGTGGCATGAACATGGCAGAGTTTCCAGGTAATTCATCTTAGTTCATTTGCAAGTTGAATAGCAGATTTTGAATCTGGTGTCTTGCTATTCTTTGAGATAGGGGTGAAAGCTTCCTTAGTTCTGCTGTCACAAGCATTCTAAAAATTTCACTTTCATCTTTCTCTTTATCCTCTTCTTGGAGAAAAGCCTTTTGCATGGACTTGAGTACGCGCAGTTCTTCTCTGTCAATATTAGATGTTGTTTTAACCCATTTCTCCCTCCTTGTCACTTGAGAAATTTTGGAATCCACTGCTCTTTTTCTAGACACTGGTGGTGATTCCAAAGTCTCCAGTTCGTCATTGAAAATTTCATAGTCCCCGCCATGTCATTAACCCCTCAAGATGATCGTAGTCAGTATTGCCTTCTGCCATCGTTCCTTGTAAGTTCCTTGCACGTTCTTCCCTTAAATTATCACCACGGAAAAATGCTTGTTGCAGAATCTATTTCTCGCCATTGAATTGAGTACGACTTGGAACGTATTTCTCCTGTATATCCTCCATGATATCAATCTTATCAGAACTTACTGACTCATTTGTCATAATGAGGCCCAATGGAACCTTTAGAAACAAAGTTTGCTGTCAGTAAATTTTAGATAAACCAAGGATGCATAGCAGGAAATCTAAATATGATGTATATATTGATGAAGATTTATGTGAACCATTTAAGTTAAGTATACAAAGCATTTTGAGTTTTGATCAACTTTAAATTTTTTTAAGAAGAATACCGTATTTCCTCTGAAAAAAACATTATATTTTTGAAGTTTTTTTGCAAATTTCCCTATGAAAAAACCATGTTTTATTTACCTGAAGTAAAATAAGCCTATTTTATTCAATAACTTATCTATGGATTGCAAATGTCATTCTTATTCTGTTTACTATAAATAAACTTAGGGAGAGTAATGTTATTTAAATGTTCATTGGCTCTAGTAGGAGCGCTTTTTCAAGGCGGCGCTTTTTAGAGATGATACTACTATAGCGGAAAATAATCCAAGAGAGGGAACCTGTTTAATTAAGTTGAGTAAAAGGGAGTTCTTGACAAAACAAAACAAAGATTCAGGACAAAGAACCTGAAAATTGAATTCGTAACTGTATGTACTGTACTGAAAATTAATAATGAGAAAGCAAAATCTTTCTGTTTAATTACCTCCTTGATTTTTGATACAGTTATTTCTGAGTATTTGTGAGGAATGTGCCGTATGACAAGCTTTCTAAATTCACTGAAGGCAGGAATTTTGTCAACCACAATACACGCTACGATTGAGATTAAATCCTTCAGGAGCTCCTGGTGTAATTCCTTTGATGGAACCAGGTCAGAGATCTTGATATCGTCTACTGCTTTGATGGGTTGTTCATTGTTGAAGTCACTTTCAGATACCCGATTTATCAGCCCTAATAAATTAAACCAGTGAATCGATTTGTTCTGGTTGTCACTAGCCATATGCTTCACTCGAATAAACAAGTCAAGATTGTCACCAACAATTCCACATGAATGATTCAGCATTTCATGTTTAATTTCGTGTTTCTTTTAAATAAGCTCTTCACCCTTACCAACTTGCTGTTTATCTATTTCATTTGAAGCTGACATTTCAAACCATTCTTTCATTATTAGTTCAAGTACTGTTTTATTATATTTAATGTTAAAGTGGTACAAACAAACGATTCCCTCAAGAAGTTTTGCCTTCAACATGGATTTGACTTCATTACGGACGGTAACATTGGTTTTAAGCATTTGGCCAAATACGGTTTGCATCTAAACTCTGACAGGTCACGCTTTTTGGACGTAACTTTATCAATCACATTCAAAAAAGATAAGTTAATATTACACTTGCGATATTGCACTCCCAAATATTGAACTGGGCTTGCATTAATCGTCGGAAAGCAAGGTCGCAGGCTCATAGAATGAGGACAACTTTATACTTTTTGTAAGGCGAATAATATCTCTCAACAAAACTTAGACTGAAACAACTTTTTACAACTCATCTGAACGTCCTCGAAGGTCCAGTCTGTACAATAATCAAAACCAAATTCAACCAACAACACAATCGTTCGAACGCTTTCAATACGCCGGTTAGTAGAGGTCTGGGTACTAGGGTCTAGGCCCTACATACTTCCCTTCTTCTTTAAATGTCGTCCTCGACAATATTCTGAGTTAAGCATACATCGACGCTCGCTTTAGTAAATGTTTTCTTCTGGCTTTGATATCTGCATGACGTGGTAGAAACAACTGACTGATCTGATATATAATCGATATTGTGTAGACATACTAGTCCCGTAAATAGAAAATACGACGTAGATGCACTGGTCCCGTAGATAATCGATATGACGTAGACACACTGGTCTGGTATATAATCAATGTCAATAAATCTGAATATTCATTCATTCGTGAAGTTCAGCAATTTACTGATCCATGTGAATACTATTTTTTTTTGAAAAGAACATAAAAGACGAATATACGAAGTTTTGAATAGTCAACAAATATATTATATCAGAAACGGATAATTCGGAGAGCTGTTGAAGGACGGCGGAGCAGCGTAGTATGGCGAGAAGAAGTATTGCGTATTCGGTATTCGAGGCTGTATGGGTGGAAAGCTCATCACTGTCGCTGGTATTTGTGCCTGATGTACCGAGTATCCTGGTGCAACGTACTGGAGTCGATTAGGTGGTTGACGGTTTCTGACAGGCCTAGGTTCGTCGTGAAATTCTGCTTGGTTTTCAACTGGTAGATTGGACTCCTCTGGCTGATGTGTCTGTTCTGCCTGTTGGTCGTTTGCTGTAATCCTACCTTCATCTCGGGTTTCCGGTTGATTTTCCGGTTGACTTTCCGGTCGACTTTCCGCTGGTAGTTCTGGCTCTGTATCAAACTCTGCATGATCCCTGGTGTCAAGCTCTATATCGTGATCTGGATCTCCTATGTCAAGTTGTATCTCGTCTCCTTCCTCTCCCTCTCGATCAGAAACGGCGGTGTCCGGGTGAGCCTCTTCGGAGTCGGATATCGAGATTTCGCTGTCAGCGTGGTTAGCTGTTGCAGAAGATCGTGTGTTTCGTGAGAAAACAATGCTTCCTTCTTCATCTGAATCATCGTCGTCTGAGGACAGATCCGGATTGACGTTCTGTTGTACCGCTGGAGGTAGATTACGAACTCGTCTGCGGCCTTTGGTTGTGGCAGGCTGACTTGGAATTTCGATAGGTAAGTAGCTACATGGATGTAATAGGTTACGATGCAATGTACGGATTTTGCCGTTGTCTAACTCTGGTCGTACATCGTAAACGGGTGAATCTGGATGCTTCCTTTTGATGACAACATGGATTTTGTCTTCCCAATGAGCTCTGATTTTTCCTGGGCCTCCTCGATCGGAAAGATTGCGGACAAGCACTCTGTCACCAGCATTAAGATCTGAATGATGGACTTTCTTATCGAAATATTTTTTCGCTGCCTGTCCTGCGAGTTGGGAACGTTCACTTGCAATCTTATAAGCTTCTTCCATGGCTTCCTTCCATTTGGCGATGTAATCACGATGGCTTCCGGATGGGGAAGGTAATTCGATATTAAATGCGATGTCAATTGCGAGTCGAGGATGGCGTCCAAACAGTAAGTAGTATGGTGAGTAACTCGTGGACTCATTGCGCGTGCAATTGTAAGCATGAATGACTTTGTTTAAATGGTCCTTCCAGTTGGTTTTGAAATTTTCCGGCAAGGTTCGAAGCATAGATAACAGTGTACGATTAAATCTCTCCACCTGGCCATTGCCTTGCAGATGATAAGGCGTTGTATGAGATTTCTGGATGCCGAAGAGTTGTTGTAACCGTGAGAATAATTCGTTTTCAAATTCTCCTCCTCTGTCATGATGTAGTTTCATAGGTGCACCGAATCTTGGAATGAAGTCGTTGAATATCTTTTCTGCAACCGTTTTTCCGCTTTTGTTTTTGGTCGGGTATGCTTGAGCGAACCTCGTGAAGTGGTCAACCAAGACTAGAATGTATTCGAAGCCTCCTTTTGACTTTTCAAGGTGTAGGAAATCAATCGATACTAGTTCCATTGGTTGCGTAGTGTTTATCGGCATTAATGGCGCTCTCGTTGGTATTGCAGGCTTCTTCTGTTTGATACAACGGCATTTGTTATTTATATAGAATTCGATGTCTTTCTGCATACCAGGCAAATAGAACCGTTGTCAAGCGAGGCCTAGAACTTTCTCAGTTCCGAGGTGTCCCATTTTTTCGTGTAGTTCTTCATAAACTAAATTTCGAAATCGACATGGTAGCACAATTTGGTTGTAGTCGCCCGATGTTCGTCGTAATATTCCATCCTGACCAACCGATAGTTTTGCCCATTCTCGTAGACCTTTCTTGACTTCAGCTGGCTCAGATCGAAGTGTTTGTTTCGGTGGGCGTTGTCGCTTTTCGATGAAATGTAGAATTCTGCTTGTGGTTTGGTCCTGTCGTTGAGCATCTGCTAAGTCATTTACTGATATATTGTGAGTAGTTAGGTTAGGCTCACTCTGCTCAGCATTAGTAGCTAATACGTAATGATACGGAAGGACGGCACTTGCCCAAGTCGAATGTCCAGCATGTACTTGATTTGCAGCAATAATAGTGGTTTTAATTTCATCAAGCGATACACCTTGCGTACATTCCCGTATGTATTCCTCCATATTGTGAGGCATCCTGGATAACGTGTCGGCATCTATGTTTAGTTTTCCGGGACGATATTTGATCTCGAAATTGAAATCAGACAGTTCACCAACCCACCTCAGTCCAGTTGCATTGAGTTTCGCGGAGGAAAACACGTACGTAAGAGGATTGTTATCCGTGTATACGACGAATTTCTTTTAGTAGTATAAATAGTCGCGGAAGTGGTCGCAGATCGCCCATTTCAAAGCCAGAAATTCCAGCTTCCCGGAGTGCAGCTTATAATTTTTTTCTGCACTTGTTAGAGCTCGAGATGCATATGCGATAACCCTCAGCTCATCATTTTGCTTTTGATAGAGAACAGCACCAAGGCCTGATTCCGAGGCATCCGTATGCAATATAAACGAACTGTTGAAATCGGGGTATGCCATCAGCGGTGGGCTAATTAGGTGCTCGATGAGTTCCTCTAGTATTTCTTGGTGTTTTCTGTTCCACTCGATTCTTACGTTTGATGATACTTGAGCCTGTCCGTTACTTCTCGAATTCTTTCTTTCACTTGACATGTCTTTAGTTGCTTTTGTTAGATCATAGAGTGGTTGAGCACGCTGAGCAAAATTCTTTATGTGTCTCCTGTAATACCCCAATAGGCCTAATAGTCTTCTCACATCTCCAACTGTTTTTGGCTGAGTGTCTTTGAGCTCTAGAACGGGTTTGATATTACTTGTGTCAAGTTTATACCCATCTCCTGTTATTATCCTGCCTAAGAATTTCACTTGATGCTTGAAAAATTCACATTTTTTAGGTTTAAGCTTGACACCATTATCACTTAAACGGCTGAGGGCGGTTCTTAGGTTTTCTACGTGGTCGTCAAATGTTTTGCTGTATACAATGATGTCGTCAAGATATGAAATACATATACTATCTCTCAAGCCTTCTAAACAGTGTTCCATTGACCTCTGAAATGCAGCAGGGGCGTTGCGTAAGCCAAAAGGTATACGTAGCCATTCGTAGAGGCCCCATGGTGTTATGAATGCAGTGAGTGGAATACTGTCATTGTCCATCCAGCCTTGATGGTAAGCCTTTCTTTGATCTAAGACAGTGAAATAATTATTACCTCCCAGGCTGTCTAGAGCTTCTTGTATCCTTGGTAAGGGATGCCTTTCCGGGATTGTTTTATCGTTGAGAGCTCTATAGTCAACGCACAACCGGAGAGTCATATCTTTTTTTCTTACACAGACGATCGGTGAGCTGTACGGTGATGTAGATTTCCTGATAAACTGCTTGTGTAAGAGATCTTCTATGTGGCTTTTAACTTCTTCGTAGAGGTGTCTAGGTACGGACAAATAGTTCTTCTGTACAGGAACATTATCTTTAAGGTTTATATGCATGCTCAGGGATGGCATTGAACCCACATCGTCACTGTCTTTTGCGAATACATCTTGACATTCTTTGAGCAAATCTAACGCTTTCTCATTCTGTTCGTCCGAGAGTCCATCAAGCTTGATTCCTTCCAAATGTGTTGGAAAGCCAGGAGTTCAGTCATTTCTTTGCGAAGTCACCCCGTTACATGCGACATGATCTTTGTTTTGGCCATTATGAATTGCAAAGCCAGACTTATTTTCGATGTCGACTGGTGTGACTGATTTTACCAGATTAAGTTTTCCTAACACTGTTCGGCCTGGTAAAGTTATAGAATTGGAATGTGTATTAAAAACTGTTACGCTCACAGTTGGAGACCTTCCTGGCTTCAGGGAAAGTAGAGTGTCAGTAACGCTCAGTCCAGCTGGAATCTGCCCAGTTTCATCCGGTTCAAACAAGACAGGGGTAACTTTCTGAATAGGTCCGATTCTGGTCTGTAGAGATAGACTTTTAGACTGTCCTGGCTGCAAAATGTGGTCTTTCTTGCTTGTTTTGATAGTACAAAGATCTTCCTCACTACTCTTTTGAAGTATTCCAGTTACTTGGTTGATATCAACATTGGCCACGCCAGGAAACAACTGTGAATTTAGTGCTGAAAAACCCTTCTGTTTCGACAGTTCAGCAATGACGTTATATCCAATGATTGGTGTGTCAAGTCTTTCTTTTGTCACAAGAAATGGAACTAACAGCGTGGTATTGCTATTTTCCAGCTGAAATGGCAATTTAACCCAACCACAAAATGGGATATCTGTGCCATTAGCCGCGGTTAGACGAAGATTATTGTCTAAGAGGGTTGCTATATCTTCTACTGTCGCCTTTGGGGAGAACCTCTGAAGGTGATTTTCAGTTATGAGTGAGACTTGAGCTCCTGTATCCCATAGAATCTGAGTTTTATTCCCATTTAGCAAGCAGCTAATCAAACATTTCTCTCCGACAATGCTCACCAATTTTGAGTAATCTTTCGGGTTTATTGTACTTAAAAATTGATTGCAATCAGATTTCTGTTTGTTATTAAGATGATTCTCCATACTAAATACAAAACTTTGATCTTGTCTCGTTAATGTATCAGCATACGAAACAAGCTTGCATCCATTGCAACGAAATACCCTTTGTTTGTTTATTCCTTGAAATAATTTTTGTTTTGTATTTCCACAATTATTACAGTAGAGGGACGTGGGGTGGGTATTTTCGATCACTTGTTGTCCCTCGCAAGCGACCGGCCCTCGTTTCCCGAATTTTCTAATTTTTGACAGAATCTGCTTTTATGTCCTTCTTCTCCGCACTTGAAGCAGTGATTGCACCATACAAAGCCTTTCACAGAACACGCAGAGCATGAAAACGAGAAGGGTGGGGGCTGATTGGATGCTTGATTGTTGTACCAATATCCTGGCTGCTGTTGTTGTGCTCTGTAGGGATAGGCATTTCTGTTTTGAAATCGGTCTTGTGAGTTGTAGCGATTGTTATTGCTTTGCGGCTGTGTGGTATTTCTCCACGTCCGCTGTGGAGGATCATCACTTGGCATTCTTTCTCGTGTGTTCGTAGGGGGCTGATCACGTCTTGAATAATTTGTCAACTGATTTTGATAGTGATTTCCAGCCCAAGGACTACCTTGATTCTGTTGTAGGGGAAAACCACCTTGATTCGAGGGGAAGCCACCTTGATGCTGTTGTGGAGGGGCGTTAGTCTGACACGATTCACCCCTCTGTTTTATTTTTAGGGATGCTAACTCCGCACGAAGTTCCTTTATTTCTGCAAATGCGCGGCCTAACTGATTAGTATCTGTTTTACAGGTTTTCATTTCGCTTTGCACTGCTCCCGGAGACTCAGTGACAGATGCTACTTTGGTCTGGGTTCCAATTTTGAGTTTTCTCTGAGTTTGCAGTGAGGATAAGTCATTAACAAGTCGCATGAGTTCTTCGTCAGTCACATTCTTTGTTCGCAAGAGGGGACGAATATTTACGAGAATTGTTTCATCCCTCAAACCGGTTTCGAATGTTCTTAGAAAAGCGTTTTGGACTAATTGATGGCTATAGTCTTGTCCATTGCCTTCTTCTTTACCTGCGAAAAGGACTTTATTTCGTGCATCAAGTGCCCTCAAAAGATATTGTTGTGGTGTTTCTTTTGACCCTTGGCATGATGTGACGAGTTCCTGATATAAATCAGCGGCGTTTCGTTCTTGATAAAATACGCGCAGGATTTTCCTTAATTTTTGAAGTGAACGCTCCGGCAAAGTCAGAATGTAACTGCGCAGGCTGCTGTTAGGGCATATGGCCTTTATTATAGCTTCAACTACCTCGCTTTCGTCGTAGCCTCGTTTTAAACCTGCATCGATCTGGTGGATAAGACTAACGTACGATAGTTTTTCTGGTTGGCCAGGCTCACCTATTTGTCCCGCAATTTTGAAATCTCGGTGAAAAAGGGAGGCCTTATGTTCTGCTCCAGGTAATTCATGCGCTGAATGCTCATTCCCTTTTTTAGTCTGGGTTGAATAGCTATTAATCTGTTCTTTCAGACGATTTAACTCTCGTTCCTGTCGTTCCCTTATTTTAGCCAACAAACTGTCTACTTTAGGGAGATCGGTATCAACCCCCTGTCCATCGGTATAAACATCAGCCCCCCGCTCATCAGGTAAATCGAATTCCTCCTCACCAGTTTTTTCAAGGGGTGGTGGCCCATTTTTAATGACAGAAAGTAAATCACGCAAATAAAACTCTGGGTCATCGTTGATAGCAAGAGATTCGTCAAGTTTTTCACGAATAATTCGCAACTGTGCGAAGAGTCCTTTCCCTATTCCTTCAAGGTTCAAATAGCGTAGCAAGCTTTTGCGCGTTTCTGGGGTCGATTCGAGGAGATTCGTTTCAAATTCTAAGCGCAACTGTTCGATTACTTCATTGCTATCCATCATGTAGTTCGTGAAATAAGTGCAAAACGCGAGTACAAAACACACAAAGGAATAGCAAAGTCAGTTCATCATATGAATAGTTTCTTTTCAAAACAACAGAGAATTCAGATAGCTTTCGAATGCGGTCGACCACAGGTCACCAGGGTCAGTTCTTTTAACAACTAATTTTCTTGAAAATTTTGAAGCCCAATCGGGCTAAAACGTCAATTTCTTGGATTTCAAGGACCCAGGGCACTATTTTGACGCAATGTTTGAACTCTACTCATCAAGAGACAGGGAATTAATGAAAAAAGTTTGTGGGTTTCTCTGGCAGAAGTTTGAGAAAAATGCGATTTTAACTTTGGTGACGTTTTCTATTGTTTTTTCTGATGCCACGAAGTCCGCGTAATGACGCCCGTGCCCTGTGGCAAAATAAAAAAAAATAGATAATTCAGACTTAAACACCAGCTTTGTACGTTTCTATAATGAGGTCTTCTAATAAGATGTTTATCCATACAACATAAATTACAAACATTCTTACTTATTAAAATTTAACTCATAAAAGTCTTGTTTCTTAAGCTTCCCCGCACGACATGGGCGTTATTACGCGTCAAAATAGTGTCCCAGTTCTTGGAAAACAAAGAAATCGACGTTTTAGCTCCATTGGGCTTCAAAATTTTCAAGAAAATAAATATATAGCACTTACCGCTTCAGTGATTTTGCCAACATGGCTTTTGATTGGCTAAAGCTGCTTCTAGGTTCCCTTCAAGGAACTTTTTTCAAAAGCTTAGAAAGTATCTGCCCGCTCTAAAAGTAGGTTCTAAGAGTGAGGTCAAAAAATATTCCGCTTGGGCCACAATATCAACTGCAATACATTGTCAAACAGACATACAGACAATTGCCATCAATCATTCAAACAGAGGCCTACTAACCGTAAGAATTAACTCAAAGGCCTCTATTTGCACAACAACTGCAAAACACGAGATCTGTTGACGAGCGCAGAAAGAAAACTTACTTGATGGCAATGACTTGTACTAAATTAGGACTTAGGAATATTTTTTATGAATATGGTTTTAAACATAACAAGAACCAATACAATTCTTGATTGCCACTATAAAAAGTATGGTGGCCCACAAGTGCACACCAAATTCAAAATGCTCACACCCAATTCAAATTCACCACACCAAATTGAAATTCATCACACCAAATTCAAAGTCACGACATGCAAACTTCAGCGTTCAGTAAAACAAAAGTAAAACAACAAGAGACATGGCTGACAAAGTCGTAGACCAAGAAATGTGGCCTGTCGAATTAAAATGCGAAATATGTTGAGGCAGCGCACATTCTGGTGATAAATTTTGTTCCTCATTTTGACCTAAAATGGACATGAATACCATAGCTATCCGGACATACTTCTGTGAAGATTATGAGTATAAAGCAATTTTAGCATTTTAGGCAAAGTACCACGACATTTAACTAAGTTTAAGCACTCTGAAGAACACATTAATGTCCATGGGGCTAGCTAGAAGGAGTTGGGAATTCGGGGATATCGGACATCCCAGTTATTCTCCTTGGAAGGGAATATCAGTAAATAACGTTTATATTGACAGTGGCACAGAAAAGCATCGGAAATTAATTCAACTTTCACTAAGTTGCTTGACAGACATGCAGGAAAAGTATTGATTGGCTTACATGCCTTTAATTGTAATGACATTGTATAAAACCTCTCCAGAAAGGGAAAACAAATGTGTTGGAATGCCATAAAAAATAACAGAAGTTTCTTAAGAGCCTTTGGTCAGATTGGCTCTTCTACTGAAATATCAGAAAATCTAATGAAGGAACTGGAGAAATTTGTGAGCTACATTTATGGGTAAAGGAAAGAATCATCATTTAATACTGATAGGGCAAGTATTTTTTGGTAGAAGTTTAAAGCGACGAATCAAGTAATCGATATTTTCTTGCTTCCTCTCTGCCAAAGTTGTTTAGAGAAGCATGCTAAGAGAGAAAACTACGTTGCTACCATTTTGCGACAAGCAAGTTTCCCACTGATGAATAAAGAATGCCCGACTGATCATGGTTGGCTTCCAGACTATCAAGTTGCTTTGATCAATGAAGCATATCCTCCTGATGTCCAAGAAATTCTCTTTGAGGCTCAAGATAACGACTTCTCTTTGAGCTCATATGTTGACAATGACTGAAAGTGACAGCAGCTCTGATGAGGAATATGCAGACAAATATCTTCACCGCAACAGAATTTTTTTGAACCAAACATTCATTAAAGTATGCGACATTTATTTTTCCTGTTATCTTATAAGGACGCTACAATAGACCTCCTCGGATTTAGGTTTGTTTTCCCATTTCAAGTTACGTAACCCCACTCTGGGAATTTTTAGTATTATTCTACTTTTTGCATTTATGGTACCTTTTTGAATGGCACAAAATGTGTTAGAAAAAACAACAGACGTTTTTGCCAACAATATGGAAACGTGACTTTAAATGGGAAAATAAACCTAAATCCGAGGAGGTCTATTCCTTTGCTCTTTTTCTAAGATTGTTTCAGGGACTGGAAATCGATCTTTTAAACTTTACCTCCTCGCTATCACTTTCAGGTTTCATTTAACATATTATTTATCAGGTAGCACTTCACTATCGTTGGTTAATTCCGGTTATAGACCTGCATATTTGCTATAAAATAATGGTGTCCCCCGCAAAGATCTTAAAAATGCAGCTTCACCCACCTGATCAACATTTTTTAGAATTGTTTTCAATAACATGAGATAAAAAGCTTGACGAGTGAACAAATTGATCATCAAAAATCAAATTTGCATATTTTCAAAAATATACCCCAAGCCCCCAAAAATCTGAAAAACACAGCCTCGCCCATGGGATCTACATTCCTTTTGGGACTCTACGCAAAAAGTTGGGCTAAGAAAAAAGTTGGACTAGATAAAGTTTATCTCATTAAGTCTCTCGTTTGGTGACCATAAGCCACCTACACCCTCTTGTCTACTATAGAAAAAGAATTGGCAATGAGTGCAAAAGGCACTGAAATAGTCATACGGGCCATTGTTATCAGTTTAGGTTGGATATCATATAAATCATTTGCTTTATTTTGTCTAGATTGGCAATAATATCATTTACTTCCTGTGGAGTTACAGGGTCAACAAAGAAGCCATGTGGATTTGGGCTTGTTAGATAGTCTTTAAAGTGTTAGGTTGATAGTCCAAGTTAATCTATAAGCTTTTGTGCTATATTTATTAAAACATTTATTAAAAGAGTTAGCTACAGTTTTGTAATCCGATACAACCTTACTATTAATGTTCAAGCTTATTCTTTCGTTTCTTTTCTTTGCTTGAGTATTTATGATCTCTTTTACACCACACCAGAGTTTCCTAGAATTTTTTCAAAATATGAGGCATAATAGCTTTTTCTAATTTCCCTTAAAAGATGATTTATTAAGTCATAGTATTCGTGCTTTTGATATCAGGCTGATTTTTTTGTTTTTAGAAATTTCTTATATAATTTGTTTTTAATTGAGATTGATTTCAAAATTCCTTTATTCATCCAGGGTTTTAGTTTCTGCTTATGCATTTTTCGTGTAATTGGTTATAATGGAGCATGTTTTTTGCATATTAGTAATCAGTATATCATGAAAAAGTCTATATTGCTCATCTGCACCATGAACTGAGTTCAATTTTTCATCTATAAGATAAAATTTGGTAAATGATCTGAGATTTTTGTAATTAAATTACCACTTAATGTTTCATGTTTTATTGAATTCAGAAATACATTTCCAATAAATTATGGTCTATTATTATCTTTCTGGTAGGCTGGAGTATATGTGGTTGGAAAAAGGTTGAAAGCATAAGATTTATAAAATTTTCAGTACAATCATCTTAATCAATGTTTTAAAGATTAATATTGAAAGCTCCAGTAATAAAAACTGCCTTTTTTCTTTTCAAAGGTTGCTAGAGATGGCATTTAGATATTCTAAAAATTCAACATTATTCCTTTTTTGGAAGTCTGTATACAACAGCGATAAAGAAATTTTTAGTGCCCTGAATTTAATTTCGATCCAATTTGCTTCAAACTCGCTATTATTGTCTGAGTGAGAAGTTCCTATGTATTTTTGGTATCCAGGAAGCGTTACTGGTTATCCAATTTTCAGAAAGTGCAATTATGCCAAATTTATGTTCTAATGAAGTTGTTAATATCTCTAAGTTCTTAAGTTTTTATTTAAAGAACAAATATTTGTGAGCATTAGGCTAAGGAAAGGCAAGTTTTCAGAATTTAGTTTCCTACTTAATTTATGAAATTCAGGAGTTTTATGATACTTGAAATTTGTATTCAAGTTTAAGTTTTGGTTAACATCGTTATCTGCGTTAGGGTGACACTGTTTAAGATCAAGTTTATCTAGGTCGTCATGAGTCCAATTACTCACTTCGCAAGAATAGGAAAATTTCAATCCAGTTTTTATCCTAACTGCACAACCGAGTGGAACAAACTAGATTCTGAAATCAGGCTTGCACCATCTATTGCTGTATTTAAGTCGAGGCTGCTATCAATAATTAGACCTCCCACAAAACCTGTCTTTGGTATTCATGACCCATTAGGCTTGGTCTCAGCAAATTGAAATTTCACAAATACAATCACAATTTTCAGGACACTACAAACCCCATTTGCCCGTCTATTGATGGTATTGAAGACACAAAGCACTATTTGTTTTTTTGCCATTCATTTGATAGTCAGCGACAAGACCTTCTTGTTAAAATTTTACTATATGGCGATGAAAAACTTTCCAATGATGATAATAAGAAGATTCTTAACTTTATTTTAGATTTTATTTACAAAACAGGTCGTTTTGATTAAACAAGAAGTACTGGCCCTTTTTTGACACACAGCCACTAACACCTTTTCTGTTTCTCTTTTCCTACTATATTTTCCTTTCTCTTAGTATGTAATTTATTGTGCCTTAAATCTCAGTATTTTTATGTATTTAGTGTAATGGCCCTGGGATAGCCATGAACTTTGCTTCCCAGGGTATCATCTATGTAATGCAATTGTTAATAGTCCTGTAAGTTTTTATCCATTGATTATAAAGAAAAAATAAAGTTTATCTAGATTCAGTGCTGTAATTATTTCTAAACGGTCGTATTCTGCCATATCTTTCGTTATGTCACAAGGACAAAGCTCATTTGAGTTGAAACTACTGGAAAGAATATCATGATTGTTCTTAACAGAGTTGAAAAGAAAAATATCGTCACAACAGCTTGAACAAAGCCATTTTTGTGCATCAGCATGCAGATTAAAACACTCTTTTTCTGTTAAACCAGAGCATTTTCTGATGTAAATAAAGCTTTGACAATGATAACAGGGAACTGCTTTTTCAATGTTAATTACACGTCTATCGCAGACAGAGCAGGATTTGCTTAAGTCAATAACTGAATCGCCTTGTTTCCACACGGAAATTGCAATTACAAACGAACTGTCTTTCTGTTTTTGAAAAGGCAAAAGGCAACGCATCTTCAACACAGTTTTTACAAAACCATGTTGAAGACGTGTCATGTCCTAGTTCTTTACTTGCTTAAAGGTTGATACTTTAAGCAAATACAATAATAACAATTAACTATTTTTCACAAGATCGACTCCTATCCCGCAGGCGTTATTCTTATGCAATGTCAAGAAACTTATCCTCATTTTGCTTGTAATTGGATACATTGAAAAACAGCCTGGTCCATGTTTCATCTGTGAAAAGGAGCTGAACTCGAAAGATAAAACTGTAAGATACCTAGAAAGTCCCACAGATGATGAGCCCGTGAGGAAGATCATCCAATATAGTCAAGAAAGAGCCTCATTTGTTTTGTTCACTACTTTTGGCAGGAAAGAACTATCTGCCTGCACAGGTCAGTGGCGGAAATTATGGGGGGTTGGGGGGGCAATTGCCCCCCCCCCCCAATTCAAAATGAGTCGGAAATTTATCTCAAAAGTCGGAAATTTTGGTCCTTGGAAGTTGTATTGGGTATCCAACTCGAAAATTTGGATACCTGTGATTTAAAAATTTATCTTGAAGAAACCGAATAAATTTCTTGATTGAAAATGAAAAACACTTGACTCTTTTAAGTTAGTCAATATCAAATCAAATATAGTATCTTATTCATTTACTATTCATGTTTTGTATTTCACTATTTCTACATGGTTTGTATTTCTATACAGTCGACTCTCGCTATCTCAAACTGTCACGGGAGTCAAATTTTCCTCGGCCAAAAGGGGGGCTTCATACGCAGTGTATAAATGAAATGTTTTTTGCTTCTAAAAAATCCCTTTTAGAAATCTAAAAACAACTGAACAGGTATTAGTTTTAGCTAATGGAAGTTTATAAAAGGGGATCATGTTTATCAAGAACTAGAATGAACTGAAAGCCATGATGGAACTGAACAACCTAGTCGACAAGTATGCTTTTTGCGTGAAGAAAAATTACACAATTTTAGGGCCATCCATCTAAAGGGCCCAAAGGCAGATTCACAAAGGCCATCTTCTTCTTTCTCCGGGGAGACTAGTTTAGTTCCTGCACGGCAGTAGTTAAAGGCAAACGATTAAACCTTTGAAATCTTCAAAATACTTGCAAAATACTTCTTGTTGGAAAATATTTATTCAGGTTTTAAGAAGGGTTTGTCATTGGTGTTGTTAATAACAGAAGTTAGAGGTCTTGTGTCAGTTAAATAAAAAACTATTATTGGCGTATGATTGAACAAATTTAAACTTTTGTGTATTGATGTTAGAGATAAGAGGTTTTTTGTTCACTGGAAATAAATTTTGTTCGAGATAACGGTGTTTAAGATAACGGGTTTTATTTGTGTACCTAACTGTATAGGAAAACGAGGGGAAATAGGTTTTGTTCGAGATAGAGGGGAGTTCGAGATGACGGTGTTCGAGATACCAGGAGTCGACTATAGTGCTAACATAGGGGGGATTCTACTAAGCAGGTTCGAACCCTCAGAAAAGGCACAACCTCGACAGCTGCTGGGGGCTTCGCCCCCTTGACCCCTGCCAGGACTCTGCCCTGGACCTGTAAGTGGTCTTACAGCGCCCCCTACACCACCAGCTGTCTAGGCAATGATCGGGCGATTAAAATGACTCGGAAAATTCACCATGCTTGCCCCTCCACACAAAATGCCCAATTTCCGCCACTGGCACAGGTTATCATCATAGATTTTACAGAAATTTAGTTAGCTCTATAAACCTACAGAAGCTAAGAGAAAGATACGAAGAATCCTGGCGCAAAGGAAGCAGAAGTAATAATAAGAGAGGAAGACCATCGTCAATCATTGGAGGTGAAAATAATGCAATGCAACCGAGAGCAAAGAGAACAGTACTTTCAGGAATTGCACCTGGTTCTCACTGGAAATATGGGAAATAGAATAATAAAAATACTTCAAAATTCAAGTAATGCAAATTATCATGCCATAGCTACCACGTTCCTCCTATCAAGATCTAGACGTTCAAGTGTACGATACAAGATACCATCTGACATGTCTTGTAAGGGAGGAAAGAAAGTCGGTGGACAGTGATGGGGAGGAACGCTCACAATTTCTCATGTTCCTGCTGATATCGGAATAGTAAACATTGTGAAGTTTTCAATTGACAGAGGAGATGTTTTAATCATGAATGACATCAACCTGGAGTACAGATATATACTAGAGGAGAACAATGCAACTGACATCGGCGATAACTATAAGAAACATATAGGTAGTCTTCTTAAAAGGAAAATACCGCACCTGCTAATCAATGCATAATTGCATCGTCGCAATGAGAGTAACAGAGTTTCTTCACAGCGCACTTTGAGTGCTGCCCTGAACAAGTATGAGGAAGCAGGAGATCCAGAAGATGGAGTTCAGACACTTATGAATGCTGCCATGATTTTACGAATAGTCACTCAGACGCCTACTGGCCGTAGCCAAAAGCCCTTTGTTTGCAGAGTAACTGCACAACACGAGCAGACGAAATGGGTTTGCGAGCGCGTAAAGAAAACTTATTTGATGGCAATGACTTCATAGATTTTATGAATATGGTTTTTAACAAAATGAAAAGCAATAAATGTTTGATTATATCTATAAAACGAAATCATCTGCATAAGAAATTTAAAGCATAAAAATCATTTTTTTGTGTGAAAACGCTAGGGTATTCTCTGAATACCCTGAATACCCGGACGGAACGCCACTGAGAAGGACCAGTCATGGCATTTCAAAGGCTCCTTTGATGATTTTAAACTTCAAGAGGAGCACTGTAGATGTAGACATGTTTTGCAGACGGGTTATTTCGGGACATGACAGAGCCCTTTCCGAAAACAGAACACATCTGTTGACCCGGTCAGCATGCATTGTTAAAACAGACAGACAGTTTGGATACCAAACTAAAGGTGAAGGCACTGGTTTCAACACCCGCTGAGAAACATCACTATCCGTTACCCTGCCCTTGGCAATTCACAGTATTACCAGCTCTAAAAAGCTTGTGAATCTTCTAGAAGATCTCAGCTCAGGCCGAAGTTACCAGGAGATAAAAAAGATAGAAAGTCAAGTTGCCTCTGCTGTATGCCAAAGATTGCATGATACATCTGGATATGTGCTGCCTCAATTCGTTTCCAAAGACAAACCAATTTACTTTGCCATTGACCATATCGACCAACTTATTCATGACCCAAGTGGGAAGGAACAATTTCATGGCACAGTAGTAACATTGAACCAAAAAGCCTACACGGTGTGCAACCAATGACGAAGCATCTTTCCCTAGATTCGAAAGAAATAAACTTCAAGTATGAAGCTGCTATGGCAACTTTGTCTAGCCAGCGTTGCACCCCCAACTTTGGTATTTATTGCATAAATCAGAGCAAATAGATCTCTTATGGATGCTGTACTACACTGTTCTAATGCACAAGACATCCATAAAAAGAAATGCACAAGATTGGCACAATCAAGATGAAAATACTCTAAAGATATTTGACGATTGCATTGGTGATGACAGCAATGCAGATATCACTGATGACGAAGGAGTTTTAGTTTGACTGTCTAGCTTGATGTAACAAATCGCAAAATAAATTGAAGATTGGCCAAATTTGTAAGGCCAAATTTTTTCTTGCCAATCTTCCTCTAGATTTACCGACGCTTCAAACAGCACACTTTGCGGTAGTCCCAAGATTTATTCTCCTTCCCCTGGAAACCTTTTGCAAGAAATGCTGATGATTTGATCAGTGCATCATTGTTGATTACGTCATTATTTCAAAGTCGCAAAAAATAGGAACAACTATATTTAGAAAGACCAATTTCATCAAAAAGAGCATACTTTGAAGTATAAGATTCATTTAAAATTTCAATTTTAACACGAAAATCCGGCGGGACCTATATGTCCAGACACAAGGGACTGCACTAATCATTCAGCCTGAATATTGTGAAAACAATTTGGGATGATAATTTTTGAATAGTTGGTGTGCATTTCACCATAAACTTTAAATTATGAACAACTTTGCATTCTATCTCTTAGATTGCTATAAGCTTACGTTCCTTTTTACGGAACTTTTCTTAGAAGAAGATCTTTAAATCATGCTAACAAGTCAGTAATTTGGTATAGAGGGAATTAAAGCAAGTTTGAGTTTAACATTTTAAAAACTCACCTCGAGTAGCTCAAGAGAAGAGGACATTTCAGCCCACGTGTTATTTAAACCCTGGGGTCGAGATTTTGTCACATAATCGGAAAGTGAGATTAACAAGTATATGACTGGAGAGGCGAGGCAGAATTTCAATTTGGTCAGCTGAGTTTAAATTTCAATCCTGGGCTGAAATCTCCATATAATCAGGCCCTGAGAAAATTAAAGACGAACCTTGGATCTCTACTTCCTTGAAAAATAGTATTATTAAAAAAACCATCACAAAAAGTACCAATGATATGCAATACTATCAAGTGCTTCACCACCTGAATTTTTAATCATTTCACCAATTTATTTTTCACTTTCCAACCAAAGAGGATTTCGAGCTTCACTAAGCACCAGAGAATACACTTAAAAATTCAAATTTTTTATTACGAGTGTGGTTATTTCGGAAGTGAGCAATGAAAACACCCATAATGAATGGTGAAGCAAGTCAAATTTTCAGGTTACACAAGTTACACTACAGTTTCGCTAATCTAATCTGAATTTGGTTGCATTTAGTGTGGTGAATTTAAATTTGGTGTGACCATTTTGAATTTGGTGTGGTGAATTTGAATTTGGTGTGACCATTCTGAATTTGGTGTGACCATTTTGAATTTGGTGTGGTGAATTTGAATTTGGTGTGACCATTTTGAATATGGTGTGGTGAAACTCTAGGGTATTCTCTGAATACCCGGAATACCCGTACAGAACGCCACTGGTTTTATTATGATGATGAAATAGCTGACAATACTGAATCGCCAAGTCCTCAAACATCAAACTGAATTTCGTATTGATGATTGTGAAGCAATAAACCTTGAAAATTCTGACATTGAAAAAGCATGGGAATTTTGTGGAAAGTTTGCAAAATACTAGCCTGAATTAAAGGTTATTGCAAATTATTTATTTGAAGAAGGATTATCTGTACTCGGAATCTTAGAAGTACAAAAGCATGGAGATTTCTGCATGGATATGCTCTCCACCAAGCTCATCATACCTTTACAATTCACTGCAAAAGGCATAAATTATTGCCCTGCTCTCTGCTTCCATATTTGTTACATGGAATTTTTGAGACCCTTTGAACAAACAGCTATCAGAACTTTGTAAGTTTCAAATAAATCATGAAAATCTTTGTGAGACTAAGAACATGGCAACACTTTACAATAATTTATCGTGCAAGAAAAAACTCAAGGATATACAAAATCAGGTTGGACTTGAAAAGGAAACAAATGAATCTGCTCAACAAGGCAAACGAACTTGTGGAAGGCTCTGAAAACTCATCTGCATTTTGTGATGTAAACTACCGCCCTTGCCTTTTGATGATGGTAATTACAAATATTTTGAAAGTTTATCAGAGTTTGAAGAGTTGTTGAAGAAGGAAAAGATGCAGAAGATGCCGATGATGTAAAAGAGGCAAACAAAGAGAGCAACTGACCCCTTCCCCCCAAAAAAACACAGCCTACTGGAGCAGCTTTACAAGGAGGGAAATTTTTTTCAAGATAAGCAACAATCATAACAATCAATTCATTCAATCTCTGCCTGTTGAACCTGGACCTTATGACGCATCCCTTGTGATGTTTGCATAGGGGCTTTAATCTTTGATAAACTCCAAACACACACAGACAGCTCAGATATTGAATCACTAGAAATATTCCATACAATCAAACATTGATGTAATCAATCCTCAGCTGTCAAATGTGAGAGAACTTGGAAAGGAACGGCTGGACAAGTTTGTTTCTGTAAAAATAGCCCAGCCTTGTGGATGGCAATTGCAAAATCCAAAATTTCCAGAAATCTTAACATGCTCAAGAGCAGCTAATAAAAGACAATAAAAAGCTGCCCTTAATAATGCTAAGAAACACGTTGAGACGTTGTCTGAGATCTTACTTCAGTCAACTAGCATGCAAGTTGCTATGTCTGAAACCAGCAAGCCTGTTCAACTTCTAAGAAGGGACGGTGGTAGTTTGCATTTTGCAAAAGAGTCAGATTGGACAGCCTGGGTCTTCAAATCATATGAGCCTGCTTTCAAAAATCCACCACTTGCATAATTAGGGACTGCGTGTTTGATTCCCGTAGCCTCAAGATTCCAACTTACACCTACAAAAAATTAGCAGTGATACAGTTGACCAGAAAGTGCTTCCAATTTCGTGGGAATATGCAGACAAGAAAATACATTTACATTTATTCAAACTTTTGACTACCGGGCTGGGCTGACAAAAGGGTGTACAGAAGCAACAAGAGCATCAGTTCCAATATCATCTTTATAGTATACTGGTGTTTATGTTGATCAAAATGAACAAATTAAATCATATAACACCAGATGGCTGGATCGAGACAATAGTCGTCAAAAAATTATTACATCATATATCAGGTCATGCCAGGATATTTCCTTTTTAACATCCAAGCACTTGCCAAATAATTTCACCCATGTCATCATTGGTGGCCACAACGGCATTTCAAATCTTAATCAGTAGATAGGATTGGAACCATCACAACCTCAACCTATTGACTATAGTTGCTTTCATCCAGAGGCAGACACAGTCGTGTCTTATGCTTTCAGGAGATATTTAGATCAAAATCCTAATAGTCAAGGGGATTCAATTGTAATTAACTTTCCTGAGGCTGACAATGTCACTATTCTGCTGTTGAAGCATCATTTAATTAGTCAAATCATGGATATGCATTCCATTAAAATTTACTGCAGTATTCACAACAAAGCAGTAGATATTAAGACCGGAAAACCTTGTCAGCAGCAAAAAGAAGATGTAAATGTAGAAGAATTTAAAGCTTTGAGTTCTAAGGTCAAGATGAACTTCTTTATTGATGTCCAAAGACTCTATGATAACATAGTTGAGTCAGACAGCTTTAAAGATACTAATTTTCCGGTAGAAAGTCTAGGAGCCCGTAGTATCTACACTGGTTATTGCAAGAGCAATGGACTCAGATAAATAACTAAATATCTAGCTTTGACATTTTGTGTTCTTCAAGCTTGTAAGGATAACATCCTCCCTTCTCTTTTTGAAAGCAATGGGTTTTTGATTGACTCCGAACATTGTAGAAAGGCTTTCCATCTACTCTTTGCACGAATCTACTTCCATATGTATAGAGTCTATGTACAAATGTCAATAGTGGTTAATGAGGTTCCAAATCTTAAGCTCCTAAGAGACATTGGATATCAATATGCTAAGGGCAAGTTGTAGAAATTACCACTAGTTGATGGTGCTCTTTATGATATAATATTTAAGAGTACCATCAACTATCTAGACCCTATACCGCATAGATTTGAAGACTGCTAAGGTGGATTAAAACCCAGGCTTAATAGGAACGCCAATACAGACGGTCCAGATATTGTCACGAGTCAAGTTAACCCATTGTTGGTAGAAGATGTGGGAGTTGAAGAAAATTGTGATTGCTCTCAATTTTGTAACTAAGAAGTATTTGATGAAGATATAGGTCTGCAAGATTTGATTCATCAGTTGACCTATTTAGTAATGCCACTGCACTAGATGTAACAGCAGATAATATCTTCAACATTACTATGCATCAAAATTACCTAGGTTTTTAAGACAAAGTTATGCTCAGGGACAGGCAGTTGTCAGTTGAGAGCAGTCAAGATAACTATGTGTTTGATTTTAGTGAAAGGCTTCAAACAAGGAGGATATGAAGCTCCTTTAAGACCTTATAACTTCAACCATCTTTCATGATGCTTTTTTAGCTTCAGTTTTGTATATAGAAGATTTGTAAATATTGTTGAAGGAATTATTTTTGTTGACTGTATTTCGCTTTTGTTTTTATATGGACAATATAGTTAATGTTCTAATTGTCAATAGTCAGCATCTTCAATAAACTGTTACCTTTCCAAGGTTAAGATGCTTGAGTAACTCTATGAAAGCTTTACCAGCTGGAACATTGGTTCCATGTAGGAATACCCATGCTGGACAGGTCCAATGGTACAGTTGAGTCCAAAACAGTTGTTAGATCACTAGGAACTCATATTTACTTTCACTATAACTCATATATGTGTGATGCGGTCCATGCTACCATGTCTCGGCTGGAAATAAGGCCTGGAGAAGTTTCATAGCCTCAAAGGCTGAACATAACCTCACCCATTGACATTTAACTGTTCATACTGTGTTCTATAACAGGATAGTCTTGCAGCCAGTGTTTCCTTTTCTGATATTCACTGCTCATCAAACATCTTATAACTATTTGCCTTTGTCTCTGCATTCTTCCAAGAATAGGTCTCCAACTTTAGATAGGTTTACATTGAAGACATTCTTGAATGACACTGCACTGACTTTCTCTAACTGCTATTATGTTTAACCTTGTTGAAAATACCATTGTTTTCCAACTCTATATAATTGGTGTGATTTACATTTGGGATCCTACGCAAGAAACTTTGTTGCACTTGCCTTTGCTTCTTTATAGAGGCATTATGTTTTAAGCCTATGCCTTGAACAAATTTTAAGTGTTCAATAAAATCCATCATCATTTTACTAAATTCCCTGTTTTTCAATTATAAGCATATAACCTTACATAGCCTTACAATTTCGGAAAATTTCTGCTTTGTACCGCAAAAGGAATATTTCAACCATATTCACTATTTTGTTATAAGAATACTTATTGATTTCTAAGTCTCAATATTCTTAGTTCTGTAATTGATGCTTAAAAACACATCCTTATTTCCTGCAAAACAGAGCTCATTGACACTACATCAAAGCTAGAATTTTTTATAAACGTTTTCCATAAAATCTTGGGGCCTGACAATATTTTTAAAGTATCCTTCCGTTTCCCCGATGGTGAGCCTATTTATTCCTATAAAACTCATTCTTAGAAAAAAATAGTTTTCATTTACCCATAGTTGTACCTCTTAAATGAAGCACTTAAAGATTTTAAAACACATATGATGTTTTCTAGTGAGGCATTTCTTACTTTATTTGGTATAGAGAATCAAGAGTTTATTGCAACTTTTTGCAAATTTATTGCTAGTGTACCCGATCAGGATTTAGTTCAGTTTTTGTTTGATGTGCTAATAACCTTCAAACATAAATCAATGTTGCCTTGTTCTATAACATTTATGATAATATAATATAATAATATATAATCTAGAATATTTACCTTGTCTTCCAGAGTGCGCAAAGGAATAAGGACCTCCATCCATCGATCTTGTTCTAGTTTGTTGCTCCTTCCAATTTGTTGCTGTTGTTCATGATGCTTTGACAGGCTTCACTAAGTTGCTCCATGGACAAGCCCCACTTGATGTCTTATGAATATGCTCTGTTACATCACTCTATTACGAATGCTTATCTACATCTCTCTACTACGCACGCCCTCCTACATCACGATAGGGGTTGCTTCTTTGTTTTACAATTTACCCTTTCTCATATCCCCAATGAAATAGGTGGTAGTGATGGCAAACGTGTTCTGGTTCATCTTCATCAGAGCTCAAGTCTGACGTCTCAGATGCATTACCATTTAACACGTACTATAAGGCATCATTGAATTTCACGTTAGCGCTTGAGTGGAAAGACATGAAGTAAAGATTTAATTTATCTTCAATGAAATGAAAATGACTATAAATGTATGAATTGATTCTCATAATATTGGTCAAAATAAAGAAAAAAAAAATCTCCCTAAGCAAAATATTTTAATGACTGTTTAGATCCGTATTACTTGCAAAATTTGGTACGAAAATTTCTGAAAAAGCATATTGATTTGCAAAAAGATAAATAACAATTCTGAAGTTCAAATGTAATAACAAGCTTGAACTACCTTTATGATACCTTAGCCAACGAGGCCTAATGAAAAATTAGCACGGCCTAAAATCAAATTTTTGACTAGTGCTTGGCAATGTGATCATATGGTTACAACAGATTTCAACAAGTTTTTCTATGCTCATTGTTACTGCGAAATTTTTTATTTTACATTAATAGAAAGCTCTTATCATGGACTACCAACTCAGCATTTTTATTTCAAGAACAAGTTATTCATTATATACAAAATTATCACCAAAAATAAGCTCTTTAACAAGCTGTCCGAGAACTTAGAAGAAGATTGCCCTGCTATCAATAAATTCGTGCAGTGAGTGACTGCGTCACATAGAAATAGCGTCCAAGCTGAAGTAGCGACTTTCATTGGTTGTTTGTCAAGCTCTAGCCCAGTCACTGGCGCAAGTTGTGGTGCAAATACTTTGCTTTCTGATATGTGCAGCAAAAATCTCAAAGACCACATATTATTGTGGCAACGAATTTACTTTGATCTTTCTCTGTTTTTCAAGATCTTGTCTAAGCTTGAAATCTCAAAATTTCCTAAAGAACGGAAAGATCTCTTTTTATCTCCATCTGAAGACTGATGAGCCATTTTTCACCAAACCCACCCTTGATGGCCCAGCTGAAAAGTACCCAGTAGATCATTATGGTTTCTTCGTCACCCTTCCGAAGTATCAAGAAAGAGACATATTTTCTATGGACAACGAAGGTGTGACTGCAGAAGAAAAGCCCTGTCGTAAGAGCCACAGAGAACATGGCATTTTCACTGTCTATTGTTCTCATGGTAAGGGACTTTACTTTTGACCTTTCAGTTTGCCTAACGTTATCCAACAAACGAGAAAGACAATTTGTATTTGAATTGCTTTGGTCCTGGTATGTGTGCAGTAGAAATTTCATTTACAATTTTAAGAATTCAAAAATATACGAACATTCAGCCATGATGAATTAAGTTTTTTAACTATCATATTTTACATTTTCACTCTTTTCTGCCTATCCTGATGTAGACCTCACACTACCAAGCATGACTTCATTTGAATATTGCATACTGATCAAACTGCACAGCCACTCGCCCCACGAATTATTCCCTGACCCTTTGTTTAGTCACCTTTGATTGAGTAGCCGTACCTATTTTTATTTATATATTTATCTTTACAGGTTTCAAAGTAATGGAGTCTAATGAATCACCAAACTTGCCTTTCATTGTCTTCAGAACAAGATTCAATGGTATGTAATGTTTTTTCCTTTGTTTTTTTCCACTTAAATTTTACTTATCACCATGCATTGTCAAATTACTTATAAAAATATGTCCTGAAATATTGAGTGCATATAAAAAGAAGGAGCGGTTTTCAAATTTTTAAACCATATATTGTAGATAGCTTTAAGAAGAGCATTATGATTCCTCAAGTTGGACACAAGGGCTTGTTACTTTAGATTAATAACTTTTTCATGCAATGCTGAGGCGTTCTTCTTTGCCATCAGTTCCAAAAACAATAACATAACGACAACTGCTGTAATTTGTACGGAATTATTTGTGACGGGTCAATCCTTGTTTCTCGGTACAATAAACAAATTGTGTTCAAACCCACAAATCAGCATGAAATCTGTCGCTGCCATATTCCTAAATCCTCATTTCTTTACCAAATCCTCACATACTTTTCAAATCTACGTTTTCAATTCACAAATTTCAAAATATCTTCCAAATCTACATTAACATCTGGTGGCAAGTGCAGGAGCAAGACAAAGAGGCACACAGGTTGGCGTGTAATGGGGGTTGCATCATGAAAATATTCTTTCCAATCATTTTGTTCTAATAACTAACAACAATATACACAGGGTCATTCCATATCAAATCAACCACTTTTTGAAAAAAATTTACCTCATCATTTCAAAACTTTATCAAATTTGGTACATAGGTTTGGAATAATGAGAGAAGGAAATTTTGAAAATTTCAGACTTCTAACTTATTTTGTTTAGAAACCACGCCCTTTATAAATTTAGGGCTAACGCCCTAAAATCGCAACCAAAGAAATTTAAAAATTTCAATAACTTTGCTATTATGTGTCTTATGACTATGGGTAATAGCTCATTTTGGAGCTCTTTCCAAGATCTATGAAACCAGCCCATTTTAATATCTGTATTACCCACCCATAGGGTCCAGTAAGATTGAAAAAAATCAAAGGTCAAAATCAGAATTACCATTGCATAAATCATTTTTCAACAGAAGTATATACCAATATTAGAAAATTGTTAGCGAAAACGAATCCCATTGTCCTCCATTAGGTTATAGGCTGTGATGTAGAAGTTAAGTATCCATAGGCCGCTGCAGGGACAAGATTTAATTCACAATACCCATTTCGTTTTTCGATAAGTGGTATGTGCGACCGGTTTGAATGTTAGCATCTACTTTCTTTAGGATATAAGCTCTTGGCAGTAGCAGAGTATCATCTTTGCTTGGATAGCTGAATGATGCTGCAGGACCAGCAGGATGCAAAACTTTGACGAGGACTCCGTCTGTGTTCTCTTTCTTGTCTAACACATACACTGCCAACAAACCCATTTATCTCTTGCCAGGGCAACGCATCTCTTGTTACCTGTGTCCTGACTCGAGCTATTATCGAGGAGTCCGATGCCGAATAGATCTTTGCCATCAATTTCGCTTTTGAGGCTGGAACAGTGCAAAACGAATGGAACTTTTGAGTTCCTTCGATTGTTTTGCTCATTGATAAACTCGTCTCCATCATTTTGCTTTCCTCTTCATACTCTACTTGTGGGACATAAGCAAATGTGACACTGGGGATATTTTCTTTAGCCCACTCATAGAGCTGAAGAGGTGTCTGGAGTTGATCTCGGTATGGTCGTTGCAGGCTAGCTCTTGCAGCAAGACGCTTGACTGTTCCGCCAACTCCATCACAGGGTCCTTTGCCATGTGATGTTGCAAAAAAATGCCACTCTGCAGAAAAACCAAAGTCTTCCTAGTGGTATGCAAGGTTGACAAAGTTCTTTCGATTTTTGTATTGAGAAGCTGCTCCGTCTAAAAAATAAATAGCGTGAGAAACTGGAAGTTGCTCTTTGAGGAAGGCAGCAAGCTTTCGTTGGAAGCGATAATAAATCACGAACGGGTGTATAGTTGCTTGCTCGTTGGAAGCGATAATAAATCACGAACGGGTGTATAGTTGCTTGATCGTTGTTCCAATGGAACCCCTGGGCTGCATCTTGAAGTACAAAAGAGTAATTTTCTGCAAAATCACCAACAATTATTACTTCATTCTCCATCGCTCCTTCTTTAATTTGCTTCATGTATGCCGACTGCATTTTTGCAATGAAATCATGTCGTTGCAATTCTTTCAATCTTTCTACAAAAATTTCTACGAAGTCAGTGGTGCTCTTGGTTATAGTTTTAAGGCTGGTCCTATCAACCATCACCCATGACTTGTAAGTAACTTCTTCCACGTCGTTTTCTTCAAATATGTCTAACAGCATCTGCTTCAGATGCCCTGTTTTCCCAAAAAAATCACATTCACCAAGGTAACAGCTTGGCGTTCCTGGATTGCAAGCCAAAATGGACAGCAAATGGTTGTATTCAATTAGATGGTAGGATGCAGTCAGTGTGAAATTCTTTAATTGGGCAGACATCATTTGCACATGTGGTCGTTTGAAATGATAAAGTTTTAGTGCAATAACATATGCTGTTTATTGAAACTCTCTCTACTGCTTTGAGTTTGCTGGTGTACCACCTGCCAAGAATTTCGGGGAGAACGCAAGTTCTCCAGTATATTGACAGTTTTGGAACTGAGTAGGCAGAATCATATTAAAAGCCATGAACAAAGTGGGCAGAACCATATTGAAAGCCACAAACAAAGTGGGCAGAATCATATTGAAAGCCACATAGAACAAAATCATTGTATTATCTCTTTGTTGTGAAAAGCTGCTGTTGAACTTGATAGTACAGTACATCCTCGATTATCCGAACAGGTTGAACTCAAATTTTTGTTGGGCCATTGGGATACGCGAAAAATTCGGATAATCGAGGAAGAACATTTTACCTACTAAACTTGTTAAAGGTTATTATCATCGTCCTGAACATTCAGAGGATGCTCAAACTGAAGGCAAATTGAAAAGCTTGGCAAACGGAAAGACCAACAACAAAACTAAGGCAACAGTTTTTTGTAAATTTCGACAACGAATTGTAATAATAACAACGATAACAACGATTTGTATAAGTGACAATATTAATTTACAAAGAAGTTATTGTTTTTGGAAAAATGTTGAATATGACTTTCATATTGGGCAACAGTTTGAGCAGACAACGGATATTTCGATTGTTTTCTCAAGAACTGGTTTGCAAAAAAATTTTTTAATGAAAACTTTTGGCGTTCGGATAATCAAGGTTCGGATAATCGAGGTTCGGATAATTGAGGTTTGGATAACCGAGGATGTACTGTAATAGCCATGTGATCGCTTCAAAACATAATCTCAATTTCAATCTTTCTCCAGGCAAGAAAATTTTTTGCAACATAATCATCAAAGTTGAATCCCTCTAATCAGTAAGGGCATTTCACCTCTCCACAACCTTGACCACAGAAATCGCAAGAGCAGTAAAAGTCACAAGTTGCATGCAAGAAAGGTAGGTCTGCATTCACCAGCAATCCACACTTTGTGACTTGAAAGTTGCGATGTTTCCTTGCCATGGAACTCTCATATGTATGGATAGCACTAGCCTCCTGTGCGCAGCCATAGCTTGTTGCCTTTGATGTAAACTGGAACAGTTGAGGGTAGCAGATTGCCTTTAGCAGAGACTGTGATAGCAGCGATTGGTCTGTGTGACATGCTACCTTGCTTTTTGAGGCCCCGATTCTCCCAGGCCGATGAAAAAGAAAAGCTACGCCCTGAGATTGTGACATGGTATCCTTCTCAATCTGTTTGATCTCCTCTTCTGTTACGTTTATTGCTGTTTCATAGCACTTTTGCAGCAATTCAGATTTAGAGAGCTTCAGGTATGCTTCTTGAAAGAGATCTGGTATTTTCAATAGTTCATGGCTTTTCATTACAAAAGAATCTTTGTGATCATTAATGAGGCTGAGGGCAACTGGTTTTGATGTGCATTTGTTAAGTGCTGCATAAAATGCTGAAAGATCCTCTTTTGTAGGCTCTTCTATTGGCTTATATTTGCTTGTTTTTGGTATCTTGATCTATGATGGTTGATTTTGCTGGATACTTGTGACCTTTTTATCCATCTCAGCTTTGAGGTTCCTTGATGAAGCAAAATTTTTGCTACCAATTGGCAAGTATTCAATATCTTTGCAATATTTTAGAACAATCCAGTTACACTTAACGTGTGTACAACTTAGCTGATCCTTAACCCTGCCTGTCACTTCCAAGTAAGACAGAATGCTTGTTAGACGGGAACAACATTCACCCAACCCTTCGGTAAAGGTACAGTGAGCTGAGCATACAGTGCCTGTCTTCTCTCCAATGACCCAGCTCTTGACAAGTGGGTCATTCATTTGTTGCGAGTGTTTTACCGGTCCAAGAATTACACACTTCTCCTTGATAATGATCCCCTCCACAATTTTGATAAAACCAGAAGCCATGAGATTGTAAGCCTGCAAGCTTTTATACGCTTTTAACTGTTGATTTGTGTAGAAGCTGGTCTCCTAAAGAAACATACGACAAAAGGTCAAAGGCTTCAAACGGAAGCAAGCATTCAGGGTCCAACTTTGCCTTGGAGATGAGCCATGGATTGATCCTGATAATACCAATGTTTTCTACCTAACGTTTGTTAACATGTCTGTTCAAGTTAAAGCTGAATTTAGGTGTTTTAATTTTTCTTCTTCGTCATGTGCCTTGTTTGGAACAGACAATGGCAAACATGGCTCTCCAATCAGATCTGCTTTCTCTCTGCCTGAAAAAGGTCATACATACATAATTTTTTTATCTAACAATGCAGGTCATCTAAATGGCAGCTTTTGCTGATGTGGACATGCTAGTAAAAAATAACAATAATTAGTAGGAAAAATAAAAGATGATAATGAATAAATAATAATGAAAAAGGAACCAAAAAGTTAAAAGTTTTAAAATAGTTTAGGATTATAAAATGTTCCTTGAAGTTAGAAGTAGATAGAATTTGAGTCAGTATATGTGATGGTAGCTGCCTGCCCGAAGGAGATATTTTCTAGTATTTTACTATTTTGGGATAGTTTTCTTTTAAATGTTTCATAATTTTTCTGACTAGTGATTAATGGTGATAGCTGGTTCAAAATTATAGCTGCCCTATGTTTGAAGGAATTTCTGCCCATGGTGCCTATAAGGAGGACAGAGTCACCAGAAGGTACTGGAGGAAATTAATGGCCATTTTTGCCGGGAGAGCAGACTAAAGGGGCATTCCAGGAGCTTGCAGAAAAGGCCACAGAGTAAAGTCACTGGTTGATTATGTTGAGACAACATTGATCAGGAGTAATGTCTGCGAGTAGGCCTGTTGGTCCATCTTTGGCCAACCAATACGCATCAACAATGACATAGAAGGGTAGTATCGGCGTATCAATAGAGAATGTGGCAGGTCGATGATCCAGTTCTATCTGCTCATTCCAGTTTTGCATAATGAGGTGAAATTAGTCACGTTGCAAGAGCCTTGAGTGAAAGAAGGAAAGCCAGAAGGATATCAGCAAAAGAAGTACACACTAATGCAAGGAAAAATTTTCAAAATATGGGATGATTATATAAAGGGACTTATGACAACATCAGAAGCATTAACAAAATTTTCCCACATCAACAAGCAAATGGACCTTTGAAAAAATATTGATGTATTGTATATGTATTAATGTAATGTATTAATGTAAATTAATGTATTAATTGTTCTCTTTTGACTATTCTTATTCTAGTGTAATTTGAGTTGATTAAAAATTTTTGAAGAAAATCACTTTCTTGTTTGTACTCTCATTCTACCTTTTAAACGTGTTATAGTGGGTTGAATTGCCAAGTTGTTCCCATAGACAAACTAAGTGATTTACATGCGCGTAAAAAGATAAATAAATGACAAGCATTTCGAACTTATAAATGACAATTAATATCATGTTGAACTAGCACAATTCACAAATGTCTTGTTTCTATGAAAGCTGTTTAACTCCGAAAAATGCGACTGACTAACTCCCACCTTTCCACAGAATGTTTTGCTTCAAAGTTTTCTCCCGTTTTGTGAACTTCATCTTGCACATCTTACGAGGCTAATTTAACGATAAATGTTACATTCCGTCCACAACTAATGTGGCGAGAAAAAACATTGAAGAACAATATATGTTTTCGCTCTCTGCTATTGCTGTTGCCTAAAATCTTCGCTTGTGTCTTGACGCGTAACCTACGCGTCAAGACTTGTTATAATTCGGCCCCGTCTAGAATAACTGTGCAGAACAGTTTAGAAATGAAATAGAAATACAAGACATTAATTTAGCTTACTTTTGTTGATGATGTATTCGACAATTAGAATTGATCAAGAGTTAGTATGAGGGCTACTTGGTATTGTAAAGTTCTTAAGAAGGACTTGGATGTAGCAGGTGTGCAACAAGGAATTATGAGACAAGAAACAGGAGACAGCAAAAGACGTCTGACTCGTAAAGCAGTGTTATTCAAAAGAGGCCGTGGCCTAATCAAACAGAGTATAAATACAACTCTACATGCCCCTTTCTTTTGGGGTCACAAAATACTAATGTCTTTGTTCATATTCAATGTTCTAATGTCTGACTGTTCTCCATCGTGTGACTGACCGGTCATCTTAGGTGATAACCTCTGGGGTGGCCGTCTCGTCCGTGTGCTTCGCCTTGGTCGATCGTCAAGTTGTTCTATCGGTATCGGGCGGTTATTTGGCTGAGTCTGCTGCGGATCAGGTGGCACTGGCGCATTCTCATGGATCTCTGCTGGTGGCAGCGAAGCGGAGGCGGGCTCTTGCTGGTCGATTTGTTCAGCAGCTGGCAGGTAATTCGATGGTGCTTCATTTGGCGGTGCTCGTACCAGCGGCGCGATATCTAACTCGTCCGCATGTCGACACACCGGCATGATTTTCCTCAGGAATCGTCTGTTTCTCAAGGTGATTCGTCGACTGCCGTCCACGACGACACGATACTGTCGATGTGGGAGTTCCTCTGCTACGATACCTGTGCTGCTCCATTTCTTCGGACGATTGCCATTCTGGTTTTGAATCTGCACCGAGTCGCCAATTTTCAGTTCGGGAAATTGCTTGGACTCCATTGACGGGTTACGAATAAGGTGTCGTTTCGCAAGAGCTTCTTCTCTTTTATTGGTGATTTCTTGCCATTCCCTTCGTAGTTTCAGGTGGGAGATTGGCAGGTTGTGCTCTATGATAGGTTTTCCGAATAATGCGACGGCGGGCGATATTCCTGTCTGTTGGCAAGGGGTGTTTCGATGGGTCAACAGCGCCTTAACAGCTTTTTCGTTGTCCAACCTTCCGGTACGGGGGTCTACGTTCCCCGAAAGAATTCGTTTTGCTGTCTTTACTCCGGCCTCTGCCCTTCCATTGCTTTGGGCGTAGTAGGCTGATGAGTGTCTGCGTTTAATGTTCCATTGTTTCAGGAATGCAATGTAGTCCCCCGAATCATAGGGTGGTCCTCCATGAGAAGCAATTGTCTCTGGGACACCAAACGTCGCGAAATACATGAGCATCACTTTCTTGACAGCATTGAAGTTTGTACTGGTCAGATTAGATACTTCGATCCAACCAGAATACACGTCGACGTAGATTAGATAGGAGAATCCAGAGATTTTGCAGAAGTCCGTTGCAACCTGTTCGAAAGGTACCTCTGGTGCATTGGCGGCATTGAGCTCTGTAAAGACGTACAGCAGCCCCTAGACCTGGCCAGAAAAATCGTTCTCGAGCATTTGCTAGCATTCTGCTGACGCCTTGATGGGCCAGATGTAGCCCCTCAAGCACGATATGACGAAGCTTTTTCAGAATGAGCATCTTCTGTCCTTTAAATGGGACGCCCTCGATAACGTACAACTCTTCTCGCATTGGCCAGTATACGTGAAGTTCTGGTGGTAGATCTTCTTTTGAACTTGGGAAACCCTTGCTGATTACTTCTGAAAGTGATATGCATTCTTGGTCGCATGATGCGTGGTGTTGAACGCTCTTCCAATCAACTGCAACGATCCCTTCTGCTTGATGATAGGCGTAGGACACGGCCGCTGCGTCACCGTGGGATGGTTGCTCTGAAGGGTGGTCTGAGTCGGGTGCTGGGTTCCTGGAAGTAATGTCCGCTACCTTCATGATGTTTGATTTTCCTTTGGCATGGATGATATTGTATCGGAACATTAGCGTTTTTTCTTTCAGCTGTAGTAGTCGTGGGTTTGTGATAGAGCTGAATTCGCGGTCGTTGAATATTTTGATGAGTGGTTTGTGATCGACAGCTAGGACCAGGTTTGTGGATCCCATGATGAACATGCGATGAAGTTGCAGCCCATAAACCACATCAAGAGCTTCCCTTCAATGGGTGCGTACCGGCTTTCAGTGTCGGTTGTGAACCTGGATCCCGCGAATACCAGCTTCCAGTGGTCGTCTCAACAGCCTGGGGTTGGGGGACCGGGGCATTGACAATGCTTCTGGGTGAGATTGAAGCCAATGCCTGACTTTGACCAGTCTGTTGCAAGGCATGTTGGACGGTTTGGCTCAAAAGTTTTCACGCCATGCTGTACTAGGCTGATGATTTTGGATTTTGATTTTGCAAACAGTTCGTCCATAGCGGAGTCCCAGTAGAATGATTTGGAGGACAATATGCCACGGAACGGCTCCATGACTGGTGCCTGAGCGAATGAATACGATAACTGATTAACCAGGCCGAGCCAGGACCTGATGTCCGTTGTGTTTTTGGGCGTGGGAAGTCTTCTATGGCTGCGATGATCTTTTTCAATGGTCTGTAACCGTCCTGTGTCAGCTCGAAGCCGGCAAATTCTACCTTCTCTTGTGCAAACTGGAACTTGTCCTTGTTGAAGACGATGCCGTTATCTCCGCCTAATTTCAGGTAGTCATCTTGTATATGTGTGCCAAAACGAGTTTGCAATTCGATAGTCCCATAAGAGGGAGTCGTCAACTATTCGAAGGACTCTTGGGTACCCTGCTGTGATATCGTCGAATCGTTTTGTATATGCGTCGCCTGATACATGGAAGCCCATAGGGGCACGGCAGTAGCGGTACCGGCCCCATTCCGTGATGAATGTCATTGCTTCCTTTGTCATTTGATGGAGTGGCAAGCTGTGGTAGCCGTTCCATGCGTCCAGAACTGTTTTTCTTGTCTTGGTAGGTACAGTAGACACGACATCGAACGGGCTGGGAGTATGATGAGTCTCATGGTTTGTGGCGTTGTTGAGTTTTTGTAGATCAACAGTGCATCGTGCAAGGTGTTACGACCATCCGGGCGCACCATTTCGAAGTTGTGCCTTGCGGTACCTGCTCGATGATACCGAGGCGGACGTCTCGATCAAGGTCATCTTTCACTTGCTGTTTCCAGTGGTGCGCTACAGGGATCGGTGTGTGGATAGCGTGGGGGGTTACGTTCTCTTTGAAGTGGAGCTTCACTGGATCACCGGTCATTGTTGGTAGTGGCTGGTGCGGACACTGGTTGAATGATGATGATCCGAATGCATTGAACAACCATTGCTTGAGTTTTGGAATGTTGTCAGCCGTGGGCTTGAATGGAATCTGTGTTGGTCTGGCTGGTGTGGCGGTTCGTTTGGAGCAGGTGCACGTTCCGGATGTACTAGCCGCGGATGTGTGGTCGTTCGGAAACGATTCGTTGACAATTCTTAGGTCCTTCATTGCTGTCTGTGAGAGGTAGAAACCACAGCAGTTCTGAGATATGTAGACCATTTGTTTAGTTGTTCTGTCGCCAATACTAATTTGGAGAAATATTGTTCCGATAATATCTAGTGGTGCGTCTGTGATGCCCACGATGCGATGCTTGGTTTTAATCAGATAAGTGTATGGACATTTCAGCTTCGTTAAAATTTCTGGCCCCGCAGTACATGTTTGACATCCGCTGTCGGCGGTTGCTATAACCGTTGTACTCGTCATAGTAGGAAGTCTTTGCTTACCAAATCGTTCATGCGTTTGTTGGAGTACTTCAACGGAGATTGTTACTGTGGGTGGGCTTTCGGGTCGGCTTGGTGAAAAAGAACTTCCAGCCCATTCCATATGCGATGGTATGGTAGGTGACTGCTCCGCATTATTTGATGTCAGGTCTGCCCGGTCGCGTTTGGAGCCAGCCGAAAATCCTGTGTTGCAAATGAAAATGACAAATCATCTCCTTCGTCGGGATTGACTGAGTCGGTATCTGAAGGTTCGGCGGCTGCCTTTGATTGGGATGAGTTGCTAGATTTCTTTTTGCATACGGCTCGGAAGTGTCCCTTGATACCGCAGTTTCCACAGTTCTTATTGTACGCTGGGCAGTCTTTCCTTGCCATTGTTTTGCCTTCGTGTGATGTACGACCGCATCCTATGCACTGGTGGTTGTGTTGATTCGTTTGTTGACCTGTGGCTGTTTTGCCGCGTTTGTAAGTCGATCTTGCGGGGGCGGATGTTGAGGCACCAAATGGTGTTGAGGTTAATCTCATGAGGTCGGTGGATTGCTCTGTAGATTCTAAACATTGGAGGCGCTCAATCTTATCGCGGAGGATCGGTAACACGGTGGCTTCGGAGAGTATACGAGATTGGTGCTGTTGGTTTTGTAGTCCAGAAACCAGTTGTTGTGTGATCATATCGTCTGCATAACTAACGAATGATTGTTGCTCATGATCGGGACATCTGATTTTGAATTGGCATAAGACCGCTTGTGATCGTAGAAGGGCGACGTATTGTGTGATTGATTCCCCGTCTGTTTGTGAAAGTCTGAAGAACTTCATTCGGTGAACTTCCTTGTGCGTGTCTTTTACAGCTACGCTTTTGATGTGCTCTAGAAGCTGGGTTTCATCTGCTGCATTGAGGTTGGTGGCACCGACATACTCGAATAAGAGTTTGTTAACGTCCTGTTTTGTTAACAGCACATGTTCCGTTGACCGTTGTCTTTCTTTTCTCGGGCGAAATGGCCTATTACCTTTCTTTCGGGCCTAACCTCTTTCAATGTGCAAATCTCTGGCTGCGCAGCCTGTCAGCGCAAAGTACTTGTCAGAAGCTTTAAAGAAAACTGTTCCCTTGATAACAGACTACGCAAAACAAAATAATATTGATAACTTACAAACTTCAATGAAGAAGAAATCCACGATGTTCGTTCAGCAAATCTACCTTCATCACCAGAAACACAACAAAAACAGCATTCAACAAGCGCGCTGAAAATCTTTCACCCCATAACTCTCCCCAGACTCCTTCGCGAAAACGAGGCTGCGATAAATGAAAAGGTGTATACCACAACCTTGTGAAAGAGCAGATTTAGTTGTTTTCGAATGAATCAAACAACTTTGCGGCAGCTAATATCGGCTGCAGAAAGACTTTTTGTGTGCTTAAGATATCTGGTCACTGGTGAAGCCCAAGCTACTATTGCAGCAAGTTATAGAATGAGCCCATCAGTTGTTGGAAGAATAGTTAAAGAAACTTGTGAATCTCTATGGACTGTATTGAAGGAGAAAGGATTTCTAGAGTGCCCTTCAGATTAAAGTTCTTGGAAAGACTTTGCTAGAGAGTTTAAAAAAAGGCACTTTCCAAACAATTTAGGCACATTGGATGGTAAACATGTGATGGTACAGGCACCGCATAACTCAGGATCATCCTTTTTTAATTATAAGAAATTTTTTAGTATAGTGCTATTGGGAATCTTTGATGCTAAATACAGGTTTATCGTGGTAGATATCGGTGACAGCGAAGTGTATACAACTGCAGTCAGTTGGGGTATGCCATTGAGAATAATATACTCAAAATGCCGCCCCCTTCTCAGATCAAACAATCAACAGAGTGTTGCCTTATGTGTTCGATGCAGATGATGCTTTCAGTTTGAAACCATACATGATGAAACCCTACCCGTTTGAAAAGTTATCTCTTGAGCAGCGTATTTTTAACTACAGACTCTCTCCAGCCAGTACAACGATTGAGAACGCGTTTGGCATTGCGGCCAAGGGTTCAGAATTTTACGTAGATCTATAATTGCTAATAATGAAAAGGTTATTTCAGTAACAAAGGCTGTAATTGCTCTTCATAATTTTTTGTTGACAAAATCAGGTAAGAATCAATATTGCCCAGAAAACTTTGTTGACCAAGTACAAAATAACAGGTTAATTTCAGGGGAGTGGAGGAAAGATTCGCAGGACATCCTTGGAATACATCCAATTACTAGAAATGGTTCAATCAACTAATCAAAGGATGCTGCATTTGTGAGAAAGCATTTTACTGAATGTTTCAATTAGGAAGGTGCTATTGACTGACAATTTGAGTTGGTGACCCGAACCTTGTAAACTGATAAAAGTAAACAATTTGATACAAAGTAGCATTTTTTGTTTTGTTATACATATAGATATTTTGATGTCTGACAAAGTATTTGAAAGTATATGTATGCAATACAACCATGCTAGGTTGAGGGCCAGAGTTTACTCAAGAATTTATTTTTTGTGGTCCAAATTCCTGGACGTATTTTCAATTACTTACTGTGATTTATTTTCAAACTAAATTTCTAATTAAAATTGATTGCACCTAAAAATGTGAATCACTTCATAATTATATAGAAAATTCAGCAATATGACTATCAATACAATTTTTGAAGACCAAAAGAAATAAATTGACAAAATGGTTGATGCTTGGGACACAGCGGGTACTTTTGGGTAGCTTTTGTGGGTGCAAGCTTATAAAAATATAAATTCTATTAGAGGTAATTAGGTGCCTTGAGCCATGCTAATATCATGCTAATATCATCCTCAATCATTCAAGGAGAGTAACCTGAACTGTTTAAAAATCAAAGAGCTCTACAAATATCCTTTGGCCCTCTACACAATATTAATAATGAAGTCCTTTTTTAGTCGTCATACTCATGTCAAATAACAGTTAGTGGAATTTCAGCATACTCAATCTTTGTTTGAGCAATGCTAAAAAGGCTTCTGCAAAATAAGGAAATTTCATTATACTCATCTTTTCTTTATTTGCCTTTGCATCTAAAATGAAGTTGTTTGTCGTTTCCAGCTGTTTAAGTATAGAATTATCCATAGATCTGTCCTGCTCTTTGTATCTTTTACTTTCAGGAGGCTTGACTGGGGTGTTGCTATTAGCAGTTACGTTACTATTGATAGGAAAAGGAATATTCTAGGTCCTGGGCAGATTTGAGGACTTTTCCACAAGGAATTTCATTTCCTTAAAATATTTGCATTTGGGCAATGATGATGCAGCTGTTCCAGATTGATGCAATCTATCATGCTTGGTTAAACATTTCCACAAGTTGTCCTTCAAATTTTAGTTCTTTCGCGAGAAATACCTCTGGAAAATAAAAATTGAAAGATGTAAAAATGCTAGCTTTGATTACAGTACGTTGAAGTAAAATGATTTCTGCGTTGAAAACGAAACTTTTGTTCCTATGGGGAAGGGGTTGGGTACTTCTTTATTTGGGGGGTACACTCTTTTTTATACAATAACCAGTATAAAAATTTGATTTGAAGCTGGCTGTTCTTGATTTTTTTTCCATTCTCAGGCTAAAATGTTCTTAAATTGTTCTTACTTTTACAATGCTTTGAAAGCCTGTTTTTGCTGTAGTTTGTGTTGAATTGTCAAATATTTTTACTCTCCTGTCGTGTCTGACAAACAAGTGTGCCACAAATTTGCATGTTTTATGTTCATTTCTTAGTCTCATGGTTATTTTTTGATATTATATTTATGATTTAAAAATGGCCAGCTTCAGCTTGTTCTTATCTTGCTCTTAACTTTTGGCAAAATTTGAAGCTCGTGTTCTTATAAAATTGTTATTATATGAAATAGAGTGTATTGTACGTTTGTAATTTTTGGGATCAAGGTATTTTAGGGTTGAAAATTCTAAGTCAGCAGCCAATCTTAAATTTAGGTCTTAATGCCACAGATCTGTGGTGTACTAAGGCAATGATAGGAACAAAAGAGCTGTTAACAGAAAAATAAAATTGGCGTCAAACAGTGGCATATGCCATACATGGACTCCACCAGTGGTCAGTAGCATGTAGCTAAGTGTTGCTAAACATTCATATCCATAACTTTTGTTGCTTTTGAAGTGGTTTTTCTTAACTTTACTTTTTTGACAAATTTTAGGGTAAACGATTTTTGCCATTATTACCATACCTAGTCTGGTATTGCATATTTTCAAACGTATAATTCAATTTTCTGACAAACCCCCTGGCATATTCTTGTTGCAGCCCCCAAGCTTTTGCTGTAACATCAGAATGGAATGCCTGATGAAAATGTGTAATGGTGAAGGCCTGAGCCCTGTCAGGAGGAACTGGAAGGGAAATTTATGCATAACCATATTGCATTAGGCGTATTTTGTGAATAAATGGATTTTTTTTCCCGAAAAAAATACATTATTTCAAAAATAAACAAAGAAAAACTCTTTTATTCTGCTACTGGCAGTTTCATGTCTTACTTTAAGACAATCCTCAGGCAACTAAAAAGATACGTTACATTACAATCTTTAAAACAATTTTGAAAACAATCTAAAGTTGTTTTATAACAATGAAAGATCACAAAGAGAACTTCGCAAATAATCCAACCACCAGACTGATCAATCCAGCGAGAAACGAACTTGGCCGAATAAGCAAAGTTATTCTAAAAAAGATCACCACGCAAGTTTGAACAAAATTAAATCTCAACCAGTGGAAAAATACTAAAAGTGTTATCGATTGGTTTTCAAAAATTGATGATAAATCAAATCATGTATTCATGATGTTCGATGTTAAGGACTTTTATCCCTCAATTACGGAATCATTATTGAAAAACACGATCATTTTTGCCGAGAAAAACGTCAAAATCAGCAAAAAGGACAAAGAGATCATTTTCCACTCGCGCAAGTCGCTGTTGTTCAACATGAAAGAAAGTTAGATAAAGAAAGGTGACAAACTTTTTGATGTGACGTTGGGTGCTTTGTTGGCTGTTTTCTACTCTCGCTTATCCCGCGAAAATACAAGAAGGAAAATATCGGACTGTACAGGGACGATGGGTTGTCAGTATTCAAAACATCAGCGGGCCTGAAATGAACGAATAAAGAAGGACTTCCAGACATTCCGAATGCATAAACTTGAGTTGGTCATTGAATGCAACAAGAAAATCGTAAACTATCTTGATGTCACTCTCGACCTGAACACCAGCACCTACAGACAGTACCACAAACCGAATAACAAAGTCAACTATGTTCATGTCAAATCCAATCACCCACCCAACATCATCAAGCAAATTCCGTTCTCAATTCAAAATCGCCTGTCGAATCTATCTGCAAACAAAGAAATCTTCAACGAATCAACACCGTTTTATGCAGAAGCTCTAAGGAGATCCGGCTACGACCACCATTTCGAATATACGCCAGATGCAACTTGACCAAGACGAAACAGAAGTAGAAAAATAATATGGTTCAAGCCACCTTTTATCAACAACGTGAAAACAAATGTTGGCAGATGCTTTCTCAACATGATACAGAAGCATTTTCCACAAGGTCATAAGCTCCAAAAACTTTTCAACAAAAACACTGTCAAAGTCAGCTATAGTTGCATGCCGAAATCGTCAACTCATCAACGCCCAAAACAAAAAAGTTTTGTCACCTCAACAGCAACCCGATGAAAGAAAATGCAACTGCATTCGTAAGGAAAGCTGTTGCAAAACACGGTATAGTGCACATAAAACATCCTTCAATCTTGAAAAATACCGAAATAAGACAACGCTTTCAACAGAGGTGTGGCGAATCAAAGATGGTGGTGGGATCCCAACCATTGTTTGGTGGGTCATCAGGAAATCTAAAGCGTTCCCTCCAGAATCAGGTCGTTGTGCACTCAATGAAGCTGAGAAATTTGAAATCATTAATTACCCTAGAAGTAACCTGTTGAACAAGCGATCTGAAATCATGGGCAAGTGTCGACATCAGCGAAAATTCGTACTTGAGCTTTGTTCAAACGAACAGAACTGACGTCGGATTCGAAAACGAAATCATTGGAACGTTTTTAGATTGTTTTTAAGATTGTAATGTGTAACGTATCTTTTTAGTTGCCTGAGGATTGTCTTAAAGTAAGACATGAAACTGCCAGTAGCAGAATAAAAGAGTTTTTCTTTGTTTGTTTACTATAAACGCTCTGCGAATGCATTGAGCACTTTCGTCAATCTATGAAGAAAAAAGAAACAAACATTATTTCAAAAATATTTTTTGTACACATATGTGTACATTGGGTTTGATGGAACATAAAAATCAACTTTAAGATTCATGGTAAAAGTCGGATTAAGAGATCCTTCTGGTCTTAAAATTGCTTATGGAGATGCAAGTAAACGTTTTAAATGCTAAAGAAATTCTTATCAGTCATATGTGCACATATGTATACATCAGGAGCTCAAGGTTCAACACAAGAAAACGATCCACTGCCACCAATCTCACGATAAATAGTAAATGAATTTATCAATGCAAGCGAGATAAAATGAATTGCAATTTGGTGATACCACTTCCTGCTTCGGATTTTGGTGCGATACAGCGAGAGGAGCATGTCAGCTTTATCAACTCCTTCCATGAAGCGGTTGTATATTGCAATGCTTGCAGGTCTTGGGACTTCAATGTCTTCTTTTTTCTTTTGGTCATAGCGGTTGGCAATCGAAACTTGGCTCTTTCCAACAAAATTTGAAATGGTCAGTATTTGTTGGTTATCAAACCAGGCACAAATAACCAAACCAGCAGCATTATCGGTAAACTCTGACATGGAGCCTCGCCCTTGTTGTCGCATGGAACGTTCTGTTGGCAAAGGACAACCTCTTGTGCGGTCTTTCCTCTGAGTTCCAAAAGCAAAGATGCCTGATGATTTCAGCTGAATCAGTAATTCTGGACTTGCGAAAAGATTGTTGAAGAAAACCTCGTGCTTTTTAGGTTGCAAATCCTAATTAAGGCATAGGGCAACATACTCGCTCTCACCAAAAGTGAGATTGCTTTTCATGTTGGGGGGTGGGACCACCTCAAAATCGTCAATATACCCAGATACTCCTGCTCTGCACCAAAGTTTATAGTCCCATTTTACAGGCTTCTTTGGCATGTACATCTTGGCACTATGATAACCTTTGAAAGGAATCATCATTTCATCAACAGCCTCGCATTTTTCTGGTTCCACCAAATCTTTGAATACTGTCCTGAAATGGTCAATAAGTGGCTGGATCTTGTGGAGCTTGTTATGACCTGCTGCATTTGCTGGTACAGCTTTACCGTTGTCATTGAAATCAAAAAGTCGACAGTATTTCGTCAAATCTGTTTCGTGGCATTGTTTCTGAGATTGCAGGAACATGGGTAAAATTTCCCCGATACATTCTGCAGTTCGGTAGCTTATGGACTCCCATGTATAAAATGATACCGAAAAAGCGCCTCATCTCTTCAACAGTCACTGGTTTTATTTTTCTGAAAGACAAACGCTGTCTTTTTGACTTGGCATGACGATATCCAGTGGTTGAACGTTGCGTGTTGTAGAGATTACTCTCATTCACTACTGATTCGAAGAATTCATCAGTGCAAAAAAGCTCAAAAAACCTTATGGGAAATGAGTTCACACTGAGATTCCGACTATCGTCTATTTTCAACGGTTGCTCTTCAATGCCACTATCTTCAGGTATCTTCCAGTTTCCTGTTTTCCAGCACAAATCTTTTTTCTTTTTGCCCTTAGTTGCACAGGCAGCTGGTTGTGCAGCAGCTTCTTCTTCAGAATTTTAACTTTCCTCTGCTTCACTTTCACTAGTGTCACTTTCAGATTCACTTTCAGGCATTTCTTCCTCAGAATTGGTATTAACATCATAAACGTCACTAATATTTCCATCATCAGGAATATTGGCCAGCGCAATAGTTGTTTTCTTTTTACCATGGAATAATCTGTATAGAAAAATTAAACAAGGTTCTTAATTTCACATAAATAATTCACTAAATATTTTGGGCAAAATCAAAATAGAAAAAGAATTTCCTTCAATTCCTGATGTACATATATGTGTACATAAAATTTTGATTTTAGCTGCCAGGTATAAGTAAGTAAGCAAATATAAGACAATTACCACAAACAAAGCAGAACTAATTGAAATAGCCTAAAAAATATTTGATTTTCTGAATAGAGGCACATTGCCCACAAGGGCCTGCGAGCCTAAATTATTTTTCCTCAAGTTCCCAGTGTACACAAAAGTGCACACGACATAAAAATCCAAATATCACAACAAATATTGGTTACGGCCATAATTATTACATATAGAAAGCAAAAGTATGAGTGTGTGAATGTGTTTATAAAATTTGTTTGAAGGATTTAGCGAATCATACCGAAAAAAATCTTAAAACAATAGAGAAAGTAAGAAAACTCACCTTGCTGTCAAACCTTGTAAGGTCGTCATTTTCAAAAAGAAGTGAAAAGTATCCCAGCATGCAATACGGGTATTTTTCAGTTATTCTGATGCATCCTAAAGCTAGCTTGCGAATAAAGCCTTGTATACCCTCCATGTCAAGCACAATCCGGTTTCTAAAAATGTACAGTTTTGTGTACGCTAGGCCTTAAAGGGTTAAATCAACTAACCTTCCTTATTGAAGATTTGGCCTATTTGTACCCAGGCATTTCTTTTCATTTGGTTGTCTTTGAAACAGCTAGAGTTGAGGTCCCAAAGGCATTGGGAATTTCTAACTTTTTCAATAAACAGTTCTTTATCAAATTTGATGCCTGTGTCTTTCTCTGTAGCTCTGTGAGGAGCGCAATGATCTTGTTTTGAATCCAAATTCAAATCTTCATCACCATCACCTTGTTTACCTTGTTCTTCTTGTTGGCCTAGTAGTACCCTTTCATCGTTATTTGCACGAATCTGGATCATTTCTTCAGTTGAAGTCTGTTCTACTTGCTCTTTTTCTCTCATATATTGCTGAAAAGCTAAACTTTGCATCAACTGGGCCTGCTAAGATTCATCGAAAAGCTTTAGTTGTGGAAACATTTGCTTTTCCGCAGCCATCTATCTTTTCACATTTGATCACGAGGGGGGCTGAACTTGCAAAAATTCTCCGAATTTGATTGGCTATTATTTTTGGTGCAACTTTTTAGGAAGAACAGAAAAAAGAGTAGGATCCAATCCTACTCCCTTTATTGCGTCGAAAATTTGCACGAAATCTATTTTTGATGATTTATGGCTCGATTTGTTTACATTTTATCTTGAAAAATGTCGCTGGTTGAAATCCGGCTTAAAATACATGTTTAAAGGTTTTCCTTCATTATTTCTTTTTATGTTAAATGCCGATATGTTTGATAATATAGCGTTTACAACAGTCCAAAAGACATCATTGGCTTTCTCTTGAAAGCTTTCGGATGATATATAATTTATCTACATTTGCTCATGTAAGCAAAATTTGATATCTATTACGTCATCAATATTCATGACCTCATATTTGAAAAAATAAGTTAATTTGTTTATTTAAAGGGACCTTTTAGTACTTTAAAGGTAGACTTGCTGTAAAAAAGTATACTTCTAGATCTGAATACGACTTTCCCCTACAAAGTCCTTCATGCAGGGGGCACGTGCCTCTTACTACAGGAGTCGAAAAAAATTTTTAGTATAAGGGTTAAACTAAAGCTTGATTCGCACAGTCATGCTTGCAAATATTTTTTTGGAAATTGGAAATGGGAAATGAGAGACAGGAGGAAATAAAAGCAAAGGAACATGATGAGTTGTTGTGAAAATAAAACCAAAGAGGCATGATAAGTAGTTGTTTTTTCAGGTAACTTTAGGATAGAATATAAAGTTCATTTTTATGAGCTTTGTTCAGAATTGGAATTACAATTATTCTCTTTAGAAAAAACTTAAATGTCCCTTTGAAAGCCCAATGAATACAAAACAGCAAGGTATATAATATATATATCTAAGCACTGGAGCTTGTTTCAGCGCTTCAAAAATGCGTAGCTTCCAACAGAGTGTGTTTTACGAATAGAACAGAATGCATCGCAATCTTCATCATCGTCTTCTGCAACTTCTTCTACTGTGTTCTCACAGTTTGTGTATCCAAAAATATCTATGCACTTGAGCCCCTGGGAAACGCAAACACAGTTTTCGGTGTGGCACTTATTCTTTTTACTGTTACATGCCAAGTCTAGTATAGAATCTGGTGCTGGATTTTGCGTCATCCATGGTACTTCCAATCTTCCATCAGCGTTGACTTCACAACCATAACCTTGCGGAGATGGATATTCAGGGTTGTGATCTAATGCCGCCAGCTTGATGGTGCAGGTGACGAATGAAACTTGTTTGCAATGGTGCAAGAGCTCATCTTTTATTGGTGGAAGCATTTGGTGTTCCGGTATCTTTCCTTTAGACAAGCAAAATTTGTTGTATCTTGCCTCGTTTACATCCGAAAATGACTTCATACCATATAGGATGCAGACGAACTCCTGGATTATCGCAAATAGATCCATGTCAAAGTGAAATTCATCTCAAATGCGTGAAAAAACGTTTTGGAATCTTTCGTCCTTCTTCAAAGCTTTCAAGGCCCTCACTTTCCCTTGCCATGAAAAGCACTCGTATAATCGTTACCTGTAAACAAGTGCAATCCAGCAACGCATCTGTAATTGATTCCCCAAGGTTATCGTGTATCGCCCTGGCATCCAAAATTTGAGTTGAGCACTTGATACCAATCTCTATCTACACATTAATTTCAAATTGAGTAGCAGAGTGTATTGCGTATATGGCAATGTCTTTATCAACGGTCACAATTCAGGCATGTTGATGTCCCGTGATTTCCGCATGTTTACAGCAGAGAGAAACCTTTGTGTCGGCTTTTTCTTGGTTTCAAAAAAGCTTCGGGATTTCCGATGATTGCACCTCGCTGTCTTCAACACCTTTCCTCGACCATTACGTAAATTTTGTGACTATTGATCTTCTCTTTAAATCGTGCAGGGTGGCTCTTGAAGAAGAATTTGACCAGTTTTATTTTGTTTACTGGATCACTCAAATACTTTTTGAATTGTTTGGGCTTTTTCTGATCCCTACATTTTAGTTTTACTCTGATTGTGCCACAAGATGCACGCTTTGCTTGCTCCATTCCTTTCACTGAGTGGGGGTAGTATTGGTCAGTTACAAAATAAATGGTCGTATTGCTTCTTCTAGTTCTGTAAAACGTGGTCAGAAATGTCACCAAAAGTTTCGAGGCGAACTGCATCAAGCTGTTGTAGCAGTACCATCCTGTCAAAAATGAATCATATGGCAGATTCTCAATAGTTGGAACATCTGCTTCAACTGCATTTAGAAGCGTGGTCTTGTTGGTTTTGACCAGTCCTCCATCAGGCAGGGTGAGAGACCAGGGTATGGGTCCCAAAGAGTACGCCAATATATCTTTCATACTAATAGTGTGCCTCTTTTCTCCAATAACCAAGAGTTTGGCAAAAAATCTTCTTTCAGCACTAATGGTTATTGCCTTTTCTTTGACTTTGCAGACTTTCTTTACTTTTAGTGAAGAAAACGTTTTCAATTTGCATTTCTTGATGGGATCATAGAAAAGAACATCATTGGTCTTAATTCGTTGTTCTAAAAACACATTCAGGCAGATTCACCTTTGCATTGTGCTTGCAGCAGATCCTGTTGTACTTCTTCAGTTGATAAATATGAAATATTTCACCACTTGACTGTTGAATTTAGGGATTTGCTTCAATAGCTGAACGTTTCAGCCTGAGTTTCATTCGTGAGGGAGGATCACTCCAATTTTTTCATAGGAAGATATGCTAGATCTCTGTACCAGTGTTTCTTAGGTTTCACCCCAACTATGGTACGAATGAATTCTGGGTTTTGTTTTAAGATTCTTAACCACAAGATATATTTTTCCTTGATTTTGTGTTGATATGATGAGTTGAGCTTTAAGCTTACAAAATCTCTCCCCATGCTACAACAAAACAAATAACAAAATATTCCTGAAATGATTGCTTATGCCTACAAAACATTGATTTTCTTAAGAAGTGTTGAAAAAAGGTACACTCTTTTTTTTATAAGAACAAGTAAAATTGGTTTTAATCTGGCTGTTCATAAATATTTCTCTATTGTCAGCATGAAATTTCCTTACATTGCTTTTACTTTCATAACGCTTCTGAAGCCTTTTTTGCTATCAGTTGTGGTAAATGTTCCATTTCATTTTTAGTTTAGATATTTCATTTTTAGTTTAGATCAGTTGCATTTCATTTTTTAAAATTCTACTATAAACAAAATGTCTAACAAAAATACAATTAAAAACAACAAATACAGTAGGAAATAAAAATTATGACAAATTAAACATAAGATTGAAATTGGATTTTTTAGTGAGAGGAATTATTTTAAAGAGGAGCTCTCTCAGTAGGTAAACTAATCGAGCAGAGGGCACCCCCTGAACAAAGAACCTTATTTATCAGATTTTAACATGTTAAAATTGAATCAGACAAAACGTTATTTGATAGAGACATTCAAGGCTGATACTTAGTGGAGAAGAAATGCTGTTTTAGTTCACGACAGAAAATCTTTACTGATCGGGATTGTTTAATAAAAGCAGGAATAGAAATTTGCCGAATTAGGTTTGGAAAAGAGGCCATCATTGAATTCCCATTACGCGTGAGAGATTCAATGAAAGAAACTTCATTCATTGTTTAACTGCAGTGAAACTGAATGTAATACTTTTGGTATTAAACGCTTGTGGGAATACTCATTGCAAATAATCGAGGCTGAGCTTGATTTGCTTCATTTTCAATAGAAATGCAGCAAATTCGGGAAAGGTCTATTTCATTCCAGGATTTAGCCCAAGCATATTTAATGGACCTTAAGCCATACTGCAGTGTTTTTTTCTGTGTCATGAAAATGTCACTTTTGCGAGCCTGCCTCGTAATATACTGATGAACAGAAGTCAAAGAATCAAAATAGTTATGGAAGAAGGTAGGAGAAATTAAATTAACACATTCATACACAAACGTTAGTAATTTGAGATGAAATAAATCATCTAATTACATGTTGCAAATTTTGACTTTCTTGACCATCTGACCAATCAGTATGCCGCCAATCTAGTTCTTTTGTCATTTTTTCTCAGTATAAAGTTTTTTTTCTGGAAATTCCTGTATGTTTTCAGGTTCGGTTTGTTCTTAGCTTGTTCTCAAGTTTTAGCAAAATTTGAGCCTTGTGTTCATATAGAATTGTTCTTATTAAAGTGTAGTTTTCATATCTTTGAAGTTGTGTGGGTTAGATATCCAAAATACAAATATTAAACAATGTTATATTAAGCCCATATTCTCAACCCAAATTCGGTATGTTGTCAGGGAATGATCCTCAAGAGTAGAGCTGGGGCTGAACAACTGCACTGCAACGTTCAATAACACCCATTTTTTTTAAGAAACTATGCAAAATCTTTGTACCAGAGTTTCTTTGGCTGAACCCCGATTAGGGTGTGAGAAGTTTCTTCGACATAAAAACCTAATTTTTCTTTATAAAGGCACACCCTCGCTACGAAACATGAATTTGATTTAGAGAAGCAAAGATGAAAGAAAATTTCCCTAAATATTCCCTAAAATTCCATAAAATGTAACCAATCTGAACCTAGGAAAAAAGACCAGCACGTTCTGAAAAATCTGGAAAGTTTTATCAACTTGTTTGGTTCACAAAAACATCGAACCAAAGTTTCTTAAGTTTTTAAAATCTTGCCCTACGGTTTCTTATAAACAGCTTTTTACAAAAAAGATGTGTCGAAATTTATCAAAGTGAATTTTTAAATTCTACAGTTAAGTGGTGAAACTTGTCTCACCCAGCAATGAGAAAAAATCATCTTGATTGGTTTTCTATCGTCTGTGAGCATCAAGAGAAAAAATCATCTTGATTGGTTTTTCTATCGTCTGTGAGCATCAAGAGGGTTTTATATATGTCTGCTTGACGACACCGCACATTTGTTAATCAATTTTAAGAAAGCACACGCGTTGGCAGTACTCCACAAAACAAAGAACTTAAGCAAATCCAGTACTGGATAGCAGAATGTTAGGCAATGTAAGTTTTAGTTGAGATCAAATTAGCAGTGAAAATCTTGCAGTAGCTTTAGGAAAGTAGGTTACAGTGGAAATAAGTACCCTGGGTATACTTTGATATGCAAGATACCATTGACATTTGTTTTACACCAACTTGTGATAGAGTACTCTAAGGAACAAACTTAGAGGAAAAAAAAGCTAAGCAATTGCCAAGCCAGTTTGAGTACTCAAATTAGCACTCCAGCTAAGCAATTTTTAGTACTGAGCTCAAGCTGAAATCGCTTGTAAAATGCGTATAACGTCTCATCAAGGGAAATCTGAAAAGTTTCTCAATTTGTCTGGTTCGCAGGGAATGTCCAACTAAAGTCTTTTAAGTTTTGAAAATCTTGCCCTACAGTTTCTTATCAACGACTTTTTACAAAAGCACTGTGTTGAAATGTATCAAAGCGAATTTCTAAATTCCACAGTCAAGTGGTGAAACTTACGGTGGCCCATAAGTGCACACCGAATTCCCAAACTTCACAGTATTGCGCTTCTTGTGGTTCACAAATCTCTAAGGAAGGCATATGTATCAAGTATTACTTCAAACAAGGTTACGAGTACGAGATCATTCTTTCATTCATGGCAAAATTTCATAATATTGAAATAAGCTTGCGTATTCTCAAAAAAAGGCTGAAATCTCTGGGTCTAAGAAGAAGATGCGATAAGAATGATAATGACAACGAACATGCAGTGAGGCTGCGAATACAGAAAGTAATAGACGGCCCAGGAAGCTCAAGGGGATACCGAGGAACATGGCATTCATTAAGAAGAGAGGGTTTCACCGTTTCAAGGAACACAGTGGCAACTTTGTTAAAAGAGATTGATCCGGAGGGTTGCAATAATCGAAAACGACATCGGTTAACACGAAGAATTTATAGTTCCCGTGGTCCGAATGATAGATGGCATATTGATGGATATGACAAGTTAAAGCCATTCGGTTTCCCCATACACGGGTGCATCGATGGCTTCAGCCGCAAGATACTGTGGCTGTTTGTTACAAGGTCAAATAATGACCCTACAGTTATCGCAAATGCTTATCTACAAGCAGTAAAAGAGCATGGAGGATGCCCTTCTCGGCTAAGGAGCGACCTCGGTACTGAAAACGGTCTTGCTGCTGCGGCACATTGTTATTTTAGGAACGATCGGGGATCTCACACCTATGGGAGCTCTCATCACAACCAACGGATTGAAGGCTGGTGGTCTTTTTTCAAACGTGATTTGACATCTTGGTGGATAAATCTGTTCAAAGACGCACAGGATCAACAAGTTTTTAATATTACATATAATAGGACAACTTTACTTAGTGGTGATGTTGCAACTAATCCTGGCCCTGAAACTCTCAATTTTTGTTGTTGGAATCTGAACAGTATTGCGGCGCATGAATTCTTACGTGTGTCACTAATTGAGGCATACAACTCCGTTCTTAACTATGATTTGATTGGCATTGTCGAAACCCATCTTGATAGTACCGTTGACGAAGAAGGTCTCTCAATAGATGGATATTCATTTATTAAAGCAAATTACCCTCAAAATGTGAAAAGAGGCGGCGTTGGGCTTTACATTAAAGATTCTCTTCCTTCAAAAAACCGCACGGATTTAGTGACCCTTACCGAGTGTATTGTATACGAAATTCGTATAAATAGAAAAAAGTACTTTTTTGCAGTGATTTACAGAAGTCCAAGCCAAAGTATAACTGACTTCGATACCTTTACAGCGAATTTTGAGTTGATGTTATCCAAAATGCGTGCTGAAAGCCCTTTTTCTATAATTATCACTGGGGATTTTAACTGTCCATCTACTCAATGGTGGGAGAGCGATATAGAAAATAACGAGGGAAAATATTTTGAGCCTCTGACCTCAGACCTGGGCCTACATCAGTTGATTTCAGAACCAACATATTTGATAGGTACATCTAAATCCTGCATTGATTTGATTTTCACTGACCAACCTAATCTTATTATCGAGACTGGTGTTCATCCAACTTTACACGAACAGTGTCATCACCAAATAGTTTATGGGAAGTTATCTGTTTCAAACATAAAGCTACCTCCCTATAAACGCAAGATCTGGTACTATGACAGAGCAGATTTTATTTCTATTAAGAAAAGCATTGAAATGTTTCCCTGGCAACAACATCTTAATAACTTGACAAGTCCCAATGAGCAAGTTGAATTACTTAACGAAGTTCTATTAAATATCTTTTCTAATTTTATACCCAACAAAGTCAAGACAATTAGACCCCATCAAGCACCCTGGATAACGGATAAAGTTAAAAACTTCCTGAGAAATAAGAATAGAGCCTATAGAAATTTCATAAGGAGTGGTCAGCCTAGCGACAAGCTTGAAAGAATGCAAAAGATGATATCTGAAGGGTCTAAACTAATCGAGGATGCCAAACACAGTTACTTTCGAAGGGTAGGAAACACTTTAGCTGACCCTGGGACTTCAGGTAAAAAATACTGGTCGCTAATCAACACTGTCTTAAACAAGGCTAAGATTCCAGTAATACCCCCTCTTCTAGAAAACGGCTTATTTATAACTGAGTTTAGTGAGAAAGCACAAATATTTAACGATCATTTTGTACTCCAATGTACGACAATTGATACAAATAGTACCATACCACCCGATCTTCAGAAACCCTCTTCCGTCATCAACGACTTTCCCATTTCTGACGAAGGAATACTGAACATTATAAGATCACTGAATCCCAACAAAGCACATGGCTGGGATGGGATATCAGTGAAAATGATAAAACTAAGTGATACTGCTCTGATTATTCCTCTCAAGATAATCTTTGAGAACTGTTTACGACACGGTTTATTTCCTGAAATATGGAAACATGCAAATGTAGTTCCGGTTTATAAGAAGAATGAAAAAATTTTCGGGAAAATACTTGAGAAATTAATGTACGATGCTATATACTTCCATCTGGACTCATGTGACTTGCTCAACCCGAACCAATCAGGCTTCCGTCCCGGTGACTCGACGATCAATCAGCTGATTTCTATAACGCATACGATCTTCAAAGCCTTTGACTGTAACCCACCACTAGATGTTCGCTCCGTGTACCTAGACATTTCTAAAGCCTTTGACAGGGTATGGCATGAGGTTTTAATCTATAAATTAAGGCGTTGCGGCGTTTCTGGTGAGCTTCTTTCGCTTATTAGAAGTTTTCTCATGAATAGAAAACAGCGAACGGTTTTAAATGGACAGAATTCTGATTGGGGAGATATTTCAGCAGGGGTGCCACAAGGTTCTATTTTAGGACCGTTATTTTTCCTGGTTTATATCAATGATCTTGCTGCTAACGTTAAATGTAATGTTAAGCTCTTTGCTGACGATACATCTTTGTTCACTGTAGTAGAAGATCCAAACACAGCTGCTAGTGATATGAATCATGACCTAGAGTTGATAAAACAGTGGGCCCATTATTGGAAAATGTCTTTTAACCCTGATCCTCAAAAGCAAGCTGTTGAACTAATATTTTCTACAAAAAAGGTTGAAACGAATCACCCAGAAATTCGCTTTAACAATGCACCCGTGGTGAGAGTTGATGAGCATAAGCATTTAGGAATAATTCTGGATACAAAACTATCTTTCTCCACCCATATCAAGGCAGCCATATCGAAAACAAGAAAGGGTATAGGCTTACTGAAATATCTTTCCAAATATCTACCCAGGCACACCTTAAACGATTTATATAAACTCTATGTTCGACCCCACCTCGAGTATGGTGATGTAATCTATCATATACCTGAAAAAGTATGCGAATTTAGCGGTAACTCTATTTTATCAAGCTTGATGGAAAAATTAGAATCTGTACAATATTCTGCTGCTCTAGCCATTACTGGCGCATGGAGGGGCTCATCTAGAGAAAAGTTATATGCAGAACTTGGTTGGGAATCATTGAGTTCCAGAAGATGGAGTAGACGCCTCACTTTATTGTACAAAATGATAAATAATCTTATGCCAGACTATACCACAGACCCAATCCCAGAGCTTCAGCAACCACATTACTCTCTTCGCAATCAGGACGTCATTGGACGAATAGGGGTGAGAACTGATAAATTTAAATCTAGTTTTTATCCCAACTGCCTGTCAGAATGGAACGACCTAGATTCTGAAATTAGACTAGCAAACTCGGTTGCTGTTTTCAAGAAAAAGCTAATATCCCTTATCCGCCCCCCTCCTAAACCTGTATTTGGAGTTCATGATCCATTAGGATTATCATGTCTCACTCAGCTTAGAGTAGGACTTAGCAAATTATGCTTTCACAAATTTAGGCACAATTTCAGGGATACTGTAAATCCAATGTGTCCTACTAATGATGGTATTGAGACAACGGAACACTTTTTGTTGCTTTGCCCCTCCTTTGAGGCTGAGCGTCGAATTCTTCTCGCTGATGTTCTTGATTTGATACGCCCATTTGGCTATGTTGATCCTTCGAATGAGGTTCTAATGCAAATTTTACTATATGGTGATAAAAACTTTTCACTTAACCTCAACAAACGTATAATTGAGTTGACCATAAATTACATTCACACAACCGGTCAATTTAATTGAAATTGACGTTAACCCTAGATTAATTATAAGCAATGAACCACCAAGTCCGCCTTTTTTTTTTGTACTTAGCTGTAACCGTAATTATTTATTTGGTTAATTAGTGTATTGTAATATTTAGTGTTTTTGCCAGGAGGTAGTCATGATATGTTGCTCCTCCTGGTATCGTCATTGTATTTGTCAGTTATCTGTTGTAAAATTTTAAAATTGAATAAAAAAAAAAAAAAAGTTTTTAATAGTTGCAATGAGATGGAGATGGAATGCCTTTGGTTCTGTTTTTCAGATATTCTTCAAAAGGATCTCGATAGTCTGAAAGGTCATTGGAACACACACTACATTCGCAGATCAAGACATGAGACTGTTGCTGGGAGACCGAATGAACTTTACTTTCTACCTGAACTGCATGGTAAACACAATTGTTTATGCGATGTTACAGGGAACAAAGTAGAAGAGGTACTTGAAAATCTTGATCTTACTATGGTACAAAGTGACTACCAAGACTACTTCAAGTACATTCAACGAACAACAGGGCTGCCCTTGCCAGCAAACTGGCGGCAAGCATTTGACTTGTACCACAGGCTCTTAGGATATGCAACTTGGGGCGACGAAGAACCAAATGATTAGGGGACTATGTTGAGTTTGAATGGTATTGCACCATCTGGAGGTTGAGAAAGTATCACCCATGAACCAGATTGTAACCATTTGCCGACCATTTGTGGGAAAAGTATTACTTGTTACTTGTAAGTAGCGGGTCTCATAAAATTTTTTTTAAGGTTTTAGTAGAAGTTTTAATATGTTTCTCGACTGTTTAACCTATCAAGTGTCGGGTATTTGATGCTCTAGGAAGACTAAGGGAGCTGATTCGGCCCCTGCTTTGTTTCTGTTCTGGACAACCTAGAGGCTTGAAATTTGTAAAACATAAATTTTTCGTGAGCACACCCCCGTACAAGTTTAGGTCAGGTTCCCCCAACCCACTCTCCCTTCCTTCCGGGCCTAACCTATCAGCTAGGGGGGCGAATCTCAGTAAGGGGACCACATATTTGCTGCATCAACAAAGCTGCGCCGTCCATATGCGTCCCCCCCCCCAAATAAGTTGTGTCATAAAATTCCACTGTTACAATGCAAAAATCCATTAACTTATTCATTTCTATTATCACACAATGTTTGCCTACCTAAATCCTGGCAGTGTGCCTGTAAGTTTTGGGGGCCGGGAGGGAAATCCCAAAAAAAGTTTTGAAACCACGCCCTTCAGAACGTCAGAAAACCTCCAAAATACCCTGTAGAAAGACGTGCGTTACTGCTTTGAGGGTAACTTTCGACAGTAGAATATAAAAAAGTTAAAGAACAGCAGAAAAGGGACCATCAACTAGGGGGGCAAAACACTTTAAGACAGTGCAGCTGGGTGGGCAAGCATGATGACTGGGGGGGCTTTTGCCCCCCTAGTTTGTATGTTAAAAGAGGCCCTGCTTTAAGGAAAATGATTCAGTCTCTCTTTGGTTACATTTTGAGCTACTGTTTTTGATTACACAAAATCTTTAGTAAATTTAGACACCGATTATAAGAATTACTTTTGAAGTAAATTTGGTTTGCTCTGATATTTACGAGAGGCACAACATTGGAAAACCCTCTCTTACCTTGATCATGGGACTCTCCTGCATTTCACAAAATCTATGGGTCTATGGTTGAGCTTTTGCATATTTTTGCAATTCGAAGATCGCAACTCAATGAATTTTCAACCGAAATGCAAGATTCTCGTCTCTTGAATTATCTAAAATCCTCAGGGATAGGGCTATCTTCCCATGCTCCTACTGGTGTTATCGTAATTTTCAATACTTGCTAAAACGGCAAAGATTTTTTTGGTACACACTTTATTTATAACTTCAAAATGTCAAACAACGCAAATTTTCTTCAAATCAATCAAAGAAAAAAACAAAGCTTTATAGCAATAAACAAATTGAACAAGCGAACAAAACGAGCCGATATGGAAAGTCTACCCGCAGGCTAGACAGCCCTCTGCAAATACAAATTCACTGCAAATGTCATGCAAGTCCAAAGGAATATCCATTACAATAAGCAAGAACAAAGTTTTCCTGAAAACTCTCTTTCTCCAAGAAATGCTGCACAGGAATCGTAATACATTTTGAACAAGCCTTAACTACAGGAAAACACAACTTATGATCAGGATTTCTTTCTAAGCAATCATGGTCAAATTCCACAGTTATCTGCAGATCTTCTCCAAAAAGCGGTCTGTTTCTTTGACCAGTAAGCCAACCCAAGACTCCTTTTGGTGTCATCTCTGCAGTGTGGGTAACACTTTCAGCATCTTCTGACAGGAGTACTTCGAAGCAAATAGCAGCAACATTGCCTTCCTCCATTTCGCACAAAAGATCCTGAAAATTATCAATAATCATCTCCTCGGCAGACCGTTTGCGGGTTCCAGCCTCAGAATATATTGGAACCATGATTGATAGCACATAATTTGCATCAATTGAACTTTCATTATTTTGCTTTACAAACAGTGGCTTCATAATGGAATGATTGGTCAGCATGGCATCAGCTATTCCGTATAACTCCAAACCGCTACGAAATTCTTTCATATATAGACTTCTGCGATTTGCCATGCTGACCTTGACCGTTTTAATGATATCTTCACTCTTGCTTGGATCAATGATACCAGTGTAACCATGATCTATTATCATTTCAGAATATTCTGTAACATTGTCATGTATAGCTGCAAACATCTTCTTGTCACTGTCAGTGAAACAGTCTCCAGACTTCTGCTCTGTGAAAAGATCATACATTTTCTCATGCAAAAATGTTGGTGGTGGTCCACCTTGGGCAATTGATACAGCTGCAATTTCTCCACATATTTTGAAAAACCCGTTGGCTACATTCAATATTGAATCAATGGGTAGACCAACAGGGAAAAATTTGTTGCCGATTTCTTGCATGACATCCGCCAAGAATTCTTACGAAAGTGCTCCTGAATCTATGCCACTCTCTCCTACAAACTTTACACGTAGTGCATTCTGTAATAATGATTTTTTGCTTTCTCTTTGCCAAATGTTCAGAATTCCTGTCAAACTAACATTGCGTCTCACCACTAGAAAAAAACTTTTTCCATCATAATTTACTTTCCTTCCAATTTCCTGTAAGATAGAGGCCAAACTCTTGCTTTCCTTTTCTTCGTCATCTTTATTATTGCTAGCAGCACTTGATGATAACATTTGCAGGGCAGGAACTGCAGAAGGTGTTTTTGTATTAGATGATGAAGCCTCTGCACAAGACGGAGGGACTGCATCTGTATGATCCTTTTCTTCATCCTCTTTCATATTACTAGCAGCTCTTGATGATAGCATTTGCGAGGCAGGAACTGTAGAAAATGCCATTGAATTAGATGACGAAGCTTCTGCTCAAAATGGATGGGCTGGATCTATATTTTCAGTGACAAATTATCCAACCAGTCATTTTCGAGGTAAATGGCACTTGCGTAATTTAAGGGCTTGTCAATTTCCACTGACTGATCGATTTCATTGTGTTCCTCAACCTTGCCTCTCTTTAATGGTGGGCTATTTGCCCACTCTTCATCAGATGTCAAAGTTGTATCGAAGTCGACTTGCTTGCAGAGGTATAGAGTTATTTTGTTGTAGTCGACACCCAGTTCTTCCTTGTATCGCTTTAATGTGAAAAACTCAGTAGGTCTCCCCGGTAAAAATTGTGCTTGGAAATTCTGCAGCAAAAGGATGTACTCTAATGCACCATCATACGCATCACTATTGTAATATGACCATTTCTCAATGGCTTTCTCCTTCACCATGTAATATGGAGCTTTGTTAGAAACTACCAATGCTAGTACACGCTTTCCTCTTTTCACCTTCAACTTCATTTCCTTTTCATTCCATTCAACAAGTCCTATGTAGATTTGTACTTCCTTTTCTTCATCTTTTTGTGACTTCTTACTCTTTTGCACCAACGATTTCGATTCTTTCCCCTTTTCCTTCTTAAAGTCAGTGAATCTCTTGATACATTGTGGCTTTGGAATACCTGTTAGGATAAAAAACTTACAAATAGATTATTCTACTCTTAATGGCAACAGTCAGCAATCTTACTTTTAAGCTGAAAACTACCAGAACTTGACCATAAATCTTAACCCTATTCAGACTATTAGTGGGGGGGGGGGGGCACAAAGTGCCAGCCCCAGGTTTATTTCTAAACAGGTCTTTGAGTATCATTATGGTAGTGTAGTTGTCTTGTGACTTGTAGTTTCTATCCAAGGGACATCATTTCATATAAATTTCAAAAAAATTGACACTGTTTCAGGGGGTCCTTTCAAATTGAGCACTCAAAGAAATAAATACATATCCAGTTATAACTTTTGAACCACCAACTCTATAACAATGAAACAAGCACTATTGAACGTTTTTTGAAGAGGGCTTTCATCAGTTAGTATGTACTCGGCAACTCAACGATACTAACTTCTACAAACAACAAGACAAAGACATGACTAACAAAGTTACTAAAACAGTTAAGGACTACTTGCAGCAAATGAAACTAAACGACTACATCGACAAAGACACACACAGCTACCTATCACCATCCAAGCCCACCTGCTCAAGATTCTACATTCTTCCTAAAATCAATAAAAACAGACAGAACCCTCCTGGTAGACCCATCGTCTCTGCTAATAATCATCCTACTGAACGTATCTCCGAATACGTCAGTGACATTCTTAACCCACTTGTCTTTAAACTACCTTCTTTCCTTAAAGATACTACAGACTTCCTTAAAAAACTCTCCTCCATAGACAACCTGCCTAACGATTGCCTTCTTGTAACCCTTGATGTCTCCTCTCTTTATACTAACATTCCATACTCTGATGGGATACAAGCTGCCAGGACACAACTTGACAAACGTACCAAACTGGAACCTCCTACTAAAACTGTCTGCGACCTTTTTGACATTATACTTACTAACAACAATTTTGAGTTTGACGGAAAATTTTATTTACAGAAACACGGAACCGCCATGGGCACCAGAATGGCACCTCCTTTTGCAAACTTGTTTATGGGGGAGCTTGAATAAAGTGCCCTACACTCTGCCCCATACAAACCACTTGTATGGTGACGATACATTGACGATATTTTTTTTTAATTTGGACTCACGGACAAGACAGACTTACAGACTTCATCAACACTCTTAACAACGCTCATCCAACCATCAAATTCACACATGAACTGTCACCCACCACCATCCATTTTCTTGACGTCACTGTTACCCTTAACGAAGACAACAGCATCTCTACAGACTTGTACGTTAAACCTACAGACACACACAAGTACCTCCTCAGCACCTCATGCCATCCCAGTCATACTAAACGGTCCATTCCTTACAGCCTAGCATTACGACTTAGACACATTTGCTCGCATGACAACACATTTACAAAACGTACAAACGAACTTTTACAATACTTGACAAATCGAGGTTACAAACGCAAACACGTACGCAACGAGATACAAAAAGCTTCCAACGTTACAAGACAAGACAGCCTAGAGAACAAACACAGATCCAAGACTACTAGAACTCCATTTGTGGTAACATATCACCCTGGACTGCCACAATTGGCCACGGTACTTAAACGACACCAACATATACTGGACAACTCTGACAAGTGTAAGGAAGCTTTTCCACAACCGCCCATGCTCTGTCATCGCAGACCTAAAAACCTAAGGGACCATCTTGTGCGAGCCAAACTTAAAGGCAATGACACAAGCACCCCCCGAGGTATAGACAACTGCAACAAAACTGTATCACATGTAAACATATACATGACGGGGCTACCACAGTTACTTTTACCAATACAAACAAAACGTTTCACATTCGACAAAACTTTGACTGCAACTCTAACAATGTTATATACTTGTTACAATGTATCAAGTGTATAGCTAACGGTAACACCAACTGCCAATACATTGGACAAACTGGTAGACGTGTACGGGACAGACTCACCGAACATTGACGGGACATACTCAACAACAGACAGGACAAGTCTGGGGTGGCAGAACACTTCTGTCAACCTGGACACACGATACAAGACTTACAGATATTACCTTTACTTTAAACTGCACAGCGACCGCGAAAATGTAAGACGAGCCAAAGAACAATATTTCATTGGCTTGGCTAACACTCTTACGCCTAACGGACTCAACAGAACTACTGACCGCTAACATATCACCACCCCTTATAACCTTCTCTTTATATAATTTATCTATTCAAATAACTTACATTTTCTATATTATATTACATTTTATTTTCAATTTCATTTTATTTTATTTTATTCTATTTCAATTTATTTATTTTATTCAATTTTATTTTATTTTATTTTATTTTATTTTAACTTATTCTATTTTTTAAGATATAATATCCTATTTTTATCAATTATTTGCCACTTCTCCATTTCTTAGTTGCACTTACATCCGGTCACCATATACCTCTGCGCAGCAGCATTTTTACTAACCAACTGACCAATCATATCGCTATAGATTGAATTTCAAATAATTTGAATGTACATTTGTAATTTTCCGTTTAGTTTAGTCTCAGCTCTGAAGAAGCCCTGTATGCCGGGGTGAAATATTGGCCTTTAGCGTAAATTTGTAATTTTGTATTTCTTTGTCTGCTTCTGCTGGTGCTGTTTTACATTGTTCCTGTTCTTCATTTAAAAAAGCTCTGTTTGATGTTGGGATTATGATTCGGCTTATTGTTGTTTATCAACCTAATTGGACCATGCAAAGTCCTTATTGTCCTAGCAATACTAGGAAAAGCATGTTAATTTGAGCACGAATTTAATGTTTTGCAATGAGGCCCATCTGATAACCAAGTTAAAAGTATATGGGCAAAGAAAAGGTGGGGATGGGAATCCACCCTCTTCCAGTATAGACTGCTTCAAACTCCCAGGTGGAATACAGTTTAGGGGAACTGGACTTTTGTGAGCAATAAACTGTTTGTCGATTTAAAATATAATAGGCCCATTGTTTGTAAGGTAAAATATAACTAATATTCAAAATACCTTGGCTGCTCCCTCCTTCACTGGCTCCAAAATTTGAGGTTGATCCTGCAAAGGAGAAAACATCATTTAGAGATGTATAAACATTGCTTGCACATAAATCTTTAATCATGAAAATTTATATTTGAAGCACTATATATCCAATAGATCACCCAGCCCAGCATGAGCAAAAGTCTCATTATTTGACAATAAACATCCAGTTTTCCTCAGCCTGTCCAGTACACCCAAGAACTAAATGCCCCCATATGATTGATAATAACGGACCAAGGCCAGGTGAAAGAAAAGGATATTAGCATATTGGCATACCGGATGCCAAATTTTGTGATTTTGGCACAATTTTGAATGCAATGGCAACCGAAAATAGCTTTTGGCATCTACTTTATTTTGGCATCCATGCTGTTCTCGGTTTTCTGTGTGTAGGGTATTGACAGTATATTGCATTGTTTATTTGGATTTTTGATTACAACTGCATTGTTGATTTTGACACATGTTAAAATATACTGTTCAACGCATGTGCAAACCCTTTTTAATGACGTCATCGTGTCAAAATTTTGATTTGGCATAATTTGGCATCCTTTTAAAGTTTGATGGCATCGCTAGGGGCACTTCGCCCATGTTTTGGTAGGGACGTGCCATCAACGCTCCAAAATCATACCCCAAACTTATACAAAAATTTTGAAAAAGTATACCTGAGTTTATACCAAAATTTCGAAAAAGTATACCCGAAATTATACCAATTTCTTGAAAAGGTATACCCAAACATGCCCAAAATACAAAATTGCGAAAATCATACAAAGAATTGAAAAAAACATAGACAATAAAGAAAATAACAAACTAACCACCATCCTAGAATTGCACGGGGATAATATGATACTCTGTTTAAAAACTCTATCCCCCAATGGTCTTACAGTAATGGCAAATTAAATTAAACCATATAGAGCCGCTAACAAAAGGATAAGCCACATCATTTCGTTCATTTTATTGTAATTACATTGTTTCCCTGTGATTTATTTATTCCTATTTGTCTCTTACTTCGTTCATCTGTAGATACATTTACAGATATATTTTTAGGCCTCCGGTCCCTAGGGCCTATTATTGCCCTATATTCTCTCATGGCCTTTCGTGTGAGATTTACATATAAACAGATAAACATATATAAATATCAACATGAAATACTAACCTTTGCCACAAGAGGGACAGAAGTCTCCAACGGCACCCTTTTTCTGGCCACAGTAAATGCGTCCTGTGAGGGATGAAAAGCAGAGGAAGATCACGGATAAAGTACTTGTGAGACTTAACGTAATAAAAGGCCTAAAAGAATCCCACTGCAAAATATTTTCGACCATCGCAAAAGTCAGACTGCACGGGAAATCCACATTCTGATAAAACTTTGATTAGGGCTATTTTGCACACTCAGGGAACCTGAGAGCTTGGTGTGGGGGTTCAGTTCAGTTCAGTTCAGTTCAGTTCATTTAATTTTAAAATTCCACAACATACAATACAATATAAATTAGGATAAAGAAAATTAAATTAAATTAAAGTTAAATGATACCAAAAATAATTTTAGAAAATTGATGAAGCTATTGTATGTGGGGAATTTCTTAAGGAGGAACTCTCTCAATAGCTAAACTAATCGAGGAGAGAGCACCCCCTGTTGATAAAAACCTATTTCAGTTTATTGAGTATTCAATGGAAATTTTTTGGTTGAATTGTGCAGATCAGATTTTAGTCCACTTGGTAATTTGAAGAGAATAAATGTGATTTTAGTTTGACGCGAAAAATCATGCTGGTCGGGGATAGCTTAATCAAATGAGGAACGTCATTCCATGCCTTGGCACCTGCATATCTAATAGATCTTAAACCATAAAGATAGGTATTTTCTCGAGTCATAAAAATATCACCTTTAGAAGCCTGCCGTGTATTATATTGATGAATAGATGACAAAGTTTCGAAAAAATTGTGAAAACACACAGGAGAAATTTTATTCACAGATTCATAAACGAATATGATTAGCTTTAAGTAAAACAGATCACCCAATTTCAGAATTTTTAAATCAGAGAAGATTGGTGTAGATGGAGAAGTAAAGGACTTGAATGCAATTGCTCTAACAACTTTCTTTTGTAGAAGGTATATTGGTTTGGTGTGTACTTCGTAAGTAAGGCCCCAGACAACAATACCATACTGGAGGAAAGACGAAAATAAAGAATTATATAAAGAGACCAGAACACTAGTTGGTAGAAGATGTCTTATTTTGAAGAATACACCACATGTTCTTGAAAGCTTCTTTGAGAGTTCACACAGATGGTACTTCCAGCTAAGATGTTCATCTAAGAGCAGGCCAAGAAACTTGACATATTTAACTTGTCTGATGTGTTTTTTTCCAATTTTTATACTTACACTTCCACTCAAAGAATTTTGTACAGAATGAAAGACAACGAAGTTTGTTTTTCCTACATTCAGAGCAAGTTTATTAGCATCCAACCACTTTTTGACATGTCTAAGTTCCTTATTGACAACTATTTGTAGGTTATCCAAAGTATCTGATTCAAAGTAAATATTTGTATCATCAGCAAAAAGGTAGAAGGAAAGTTTAGATGAACAGTTAGGGAGATCATTTATGTAAATTAGAAACAAAAGTGGACCAAGAACAGAACCTTGGGGTACACCACATTTAATACTCAGATGATTAGATTTGCAACCATTTACAGATACGTATTGACTTCTGTTACTAAGATAGGAACTGAACCATGTCAAAGCTGTACCTCGAATGCCATAATGTTGCAACTTGTCTAGAAGAATTTTATGATTAACAGTGTCAAAAGCTTTTTGCAAATCAAGAAAAATTCCACATCCAAATTTTTTATTATCCAAACTGTTTTTGATTGATTCAGTTAAACTGATTAAAGCATGGTTTACTGAGTGATTAGCACGAAAACCAAATTGGAGATCATACAGAATTTTATTTTCTTCCAGAAAATTATTTAATCGCTTATACATCAGTTTCTCTGTGATTTTGCTGAATATAGAAAGTAGAGATATTGGTCTATAATTTGAGGCCGACAGAGGACACCCCTTTTTGTATAAGGGAATAACTCTAGCTTGCTGCATTTTAGCAGGAAAAATACCACACTGAAAAGACTCATTAATGATATCAGACAAAGGGGAAGAAATACAAGCAGAAAGCATTTTTAATAATTTAATGGGGATACTGTTTGGGCCAGTTGACTTGCCAACTTTTAAGAGATTTATTATATCTGAAACTTCATATGGGGCTGTAGGAGAAATGAAAAATGTATTGGGATTATTCTTATCAAGGAAACTTAGGGGGGACTTTGGGGATCTAGGTATAGTTTTTGTGACATCATCAGCTACATTGACAAAAAACTTATTAAATGTATTTGCCATTGTTGTGGAATCAGTTGTAAAGTGACCATTTGAATCCTTCAGTTTGCTGATAAGATTTGTACTAGATTTTTTTCTGCCAATGATTGACTTGATTCCAGACCATAAAAGTTTCATATTGTTACCATTGACACTGAAATAATTCTGAAAATAGGATTTTTTGCTTTCTTTAAGTTCACAGGCAACCCGGTTTCTAAATTGTTTATATGAAAGATTTACTATAGGATCATGCTTCTTCTTTAGCTTTTTTAGTAATTTATCTCTGAATTTCATCATTTTCCTAATCTTGCTATTTATCCATGGCTTGTTTTGCAATTTAATATCTTTTTTTGTAAGCTTCTTAAATGGTGCATGCTTTTGAACAATGCTTTCAAGTGTGCCAAGAAATTTATTAAACTTTAAGTTTATATCACTCTGGTTGTCATTCAAATAATCAAAATTAAGATTGTTAAAATCTGCAAGAAATTTTTCTTCATCGAATTTTGAATAATCATGTTGGTAATATGACATAGTTTTATTTGATGACACCAATTTTTCAACAATTAGAAACTGAGGGAAATGATCAGCTATTTGTGTCAAGATGTTACCACTTTTTGTATCTAAGTCATATAGATTAGAGAAGATATTATCAATAATGGTAGATGAATGATCTGATACTCGAGTAGGATGGATGATATAAGGTAGGTAGTGATATGAGAGAAGAACATTGATGAAATCATTAGTAGCACTATGAGACCCATAATTCAAAAGGTTAATATTGAAGTCACCTAAGATGAAGACATGCTTATTTTCAACAGGGGTTGTAGAAGGGCAGCCCTTTCCATTGGTGTAAACGCCATTGCAATAGGAAGTGCCATTGCGATGTTGCCTTTTATAAAGATTTTATGTTCCCCAGTTCCAATATTCCAATATTCCCAGTTCCAGTATGTAGTATTAGCCATTTAACTTTGCTACACGTTTTATCTAGAGGAACACAGGATGTTGAGTTTACTTAATAGTAGATGGGTTTCACTTCAATACAAGAAATATGCGAGGGAAATGCAAAATTTGTTATTAAGTGCGTATCTAAAAATAAGAAACTTTTAAGAAACTTTTAGTACTAGAAACTGGTGAAAAATTAAGAAAATCTTAGTACTAGGACCCAAGCTAGATTTTTTTATAAAAAACGTGTTTATCAGATGGTCAAGAGGGCCCACATTTGATCCAATTAACAGAACTGATATCGAACACAACCTTCAAAATCATTATAAAAGTTAGGAACAATTTAAAAACGTTTCAGGATGAATATAGAGGAATATTTATGAACAACCTGCTTCAAATCAAATTCACTTTTTCTTATAAAAAAAGAAGTGTAGCACATATTTCTGTCTACAAATGAACCGCTCACCCCCTTATTCAATGATGGCTTTTTGCGACCAACCAGGCATGCTGCTTTACAAAGTAATTGAAATGACCAGAACAACATTGAATTTGTGGGTAGGGGGGAGTACTGTGGCCCATAAGGGCCCGGCAAAACTTTTACTTCACTGGATTATAAGAAGTCTGGCCGTACGCAGAGGGGAGCAAGGGGGCAGTTGTCCCCTAGCCCCCTAAAATGTCCAAAAGTATATACTTTCTTATAAGAGGTTTTCTCAAAACGTACCCAGGGTATTTTGCCCCTTCCCTCGCGAAAATACTTCTGCGTACTGCATTGTTCATTGTGAATTTATTGGCTCACTGGCACATAAAAAATGTTCTTTTGCTGGTCTCATGTAGTTTTGCTTGCATGAACGATGATAGAACAATTCCTTGGTGTTAATAGCTTTCCAGTCCACACCGCATACTTCTGCAATGAGTTGAAGATCGTCATACTTTGCAAGTGCTGATTTCTGAAGTGACTTTGCTCCATCTCCTGTTTCACATTTCTCCAAAGCCTTGTTCCCCTTCACATTTTCTTGTTTTGATTCGTCAACAAATACAACATTCGCGTTCTGCAATAATCTTACCTGCAATCGAGTGATGGAATCAGCATTTTAATTATAAAAAAGACCATTATATGTGCTTTAGAGAAGAAAGGAAGGTTTCATTCTTATAGCGAGGTAACAGAAGATCACACTAAATTTAGCGGTACAGCAAAAAAGGTCCTTGTGTTCTTTAACCCAATCTATGACTGATAAAGATATTCTATTTAGACAAATTGAAATCTTGGCAGATAATTTATCGCTACTTTCAACAGCTTGATCTTACTCTATAATATTCACCAAGTGGATTTCTACGTCTTGAAGACAACTTTTTTACTTTTTGAGGACTCCTACTGCTCTTTTGAGGCTGCTCCAATTTCCATTTCATAATATCAAGAGAATTCTTATGTGTGAAATAAGCGTAACATTGTGGGTGGTATCCGCGGCTTTGATATGGGAGTCCTTCTGGTCCAATTCCAGATAGAATCTTTGGAACTTGTTCATTTTTTGCAACTCGTTGAAATGAAATCATTAAGGTAGATTTATTAGAATGTGTGTGCACAAATACATGATATCAAGAAAACCAGTGATATTCACTGCCGGCAAAACTTGTATCTTTAACCGGGGGACTTGTCCCAGCACTACTAAGTCAAAGTTTTAGCAGGGCTCAAATGCATTTTCCAGGGACCCTTCAAATGTGGTAATGTTGTTGTTTTTTTGCATTTAATAAAGTCAAACATTTTCGTTTCCCTGCTTTTTCCTCAATTGGATTTGTTCTTTGCTTTGAATCTGTTTCAGTTTTTCTGTGCTTTGGAGGTGTCAAAACCAATTTAAAATCCATGCGAATGGAAATTTGTTTACGTCAACCCATCTTTTTGGCAACGTTTAAAATAAAATGAGCCAGCAGTATGTATATAACACGCTTTGAATACTGAGTAAGATGAGATACTTCTGACGTAAAGGATTGCTATATTTTTATTCCTTGATTTCATTAGGTGTAAAAATTACTTCATAAAATAATTTTTCTGTCATGTGCGTCATGCCCTGACATATGATATCAGAAGAGGGGTGGATTATTTAGTAGATGGACCATTATGAGATAAAATCTTAGCCAGGAGGTGATTGAAATGCGTCACTTAGGAGTTTTTCATTGAATTTGCAGAAGAAGCACGCCAACTGAAGATTAAAAAAGCAAAAATTGTATGCATTTATCGAATTTTGTTTCATTTGATTCAGTATTCCTTTCTTTTTGAGTGTTGAATTTTACTTTTCACACCTTTTTCTTCGAAAAATAGTTTTGCGAACCCCCGTTAAATATGCGTGGCTAGACAAGTAGCCTTAATTTTGCATGAAAACTACATGCAAAGAATGGCTTCCATGATGGAAGTTTCCGCGTGAAATCTCGAAAAGGAATTGCGTATGGAATCACTTCAGAAGTAAAACTACGACATCCAACCAATATGAAAGAATTGACGGAACAACAGGAGGAAATAGCTTCTTACATTGACAAGAGCGTGTCTGAGGTTTGTATAGCTATTTTATATCCTGAATTTGAACCTTTAACTGCATTTTAAATTTAGTTAAGCCCATCAAAACCATTACGAAGAATCGTTTCTCGTTTTATCTGCAAAATTGACGACTGTTGAGGGCTGTTGAGGTAGTTAAATTCTCATGAATTACATGAGAGTGGCTGAGCTTCATATAGCATTTCCAAATCTTACTTTTGTTTTAAGAATGAAGGACCATGCGAGGAAGGGAAAGACGAAGAACACAATTTCCCCTGTGACTTATGTGAAAAAGTGTTTAAATGGAAACGTCGGTTGGGTCGTCATAAGACCTCCAAGCATAAAAAACGGGAGCATACTGTCAGTTGGCGAGGATAGCAGTCGAACAAGCAACCCAAAGAAAGCAGCAGAATCAATTCTCCACCCTTTGACATTAAAGAAGATGATTGAAGTTAGTGTTTCCAAGCTGGCAAAAGATGAGTGTCATCCAGAAGATATTTTGCAAAAGCTCAGCGTATATAGTTTCAACTTAAAAGATGATGGACTGTTTGCTTTCTCATGTATCACACCAGCCATAATTTGACCCAGCTAGCTTCTCAAAGAAAGACACAACATGTTTTTCTTATGGGAATGTCATCTGAGTGGGTATGTTTTCAGCACTTTTTATGGACACATTTGCCATTCAAGGAAATGGAATAAAATGCAACACAGGTCAAATGTGCTTATTACTTTTGTTGGCTGGAAATTACGATGGATAGTTTGTATTGAATTTATACCTTAAACACTAGTAATGTTATGTTTTTCCCCTCTCAAAGTTGATAATGCTTAAATTCCTCCAAGGAATTGCTATTTTCACAACAGTTGGGAGAAATGCAAACTAAGTATAAAGATTTGCTTGCAAATGTCCCTGAAAACCTCACAAGTCAATTTAAAGACAGAATGACGAAAACAGTTGCAGTGGAAATGAGCAGAAAAAGAGCTGAACTGGGACAAAATCCCATGTTCCCTTCAATGGATGATCAAACCAAAATGCAGCGAGAATTGGAAGAGACGCAGAAATTGGAAAAAGGAAGGCATCAAAAACGAAGAGTACCTGTTTGCAAAAAATGTCAGAAGCCCCGTTTGGGACATGCTAAAAACAGCTGTCCTTCATAATAGAATCTTTCATAGATTAATTCAATGTTTACATTTCTGGACAGGAAAACCAGTCCAGCATCCTCTAATTTGTAATTGATATCATTCAATAAATGAAATCATTTTTTTTATTTTGCATTATTCGTATCACAAAAAGCTCAGTTGCCCCTCTGAAAATGTAAACATTGAAAGTAATATATGCAAGTTTTACTTTTTACATGTAAAGCCTCTCAATCAAGTTCATTATCTGAATCAGCAGGTTCATATCCATGATGATCCCCAGTTTCATACTTTGTCCTTATGTGATGATAGACACATGATGATAGTGGTCTAGTTCCTTCCCACCCCATATAGCCAAAACTCCATCTAACCAACCATCTATATGAAACTGCTCTCAAGTACCTAAAATCAAAAATGTAAGTTTGTAAATTCACATGATTTCTCCCTTTTTAAAATGGATATTAATATGTTTACTTCTATTATATCTAGTATACAGCCACTGTTAAATTAAGTTATGCAGGTGGGTAGTATCAGAATCTGTTTAAGCCTTTTACAACCAACATGAAAACCCGGCTTTTTCTGGTTTAGTTTTCCAGCAAGCTCTGCCACTTCCATGCAACATCTATGCCCTTGGGCTCCAACAAGCAATTCTAAAGAGCATTTCCCGCATTTGCACCAACTTTCCAAATCAATTTGCCGTTTGTAGCGTTGCGCTAGGGCTTGAGGTCATCGGCCATACTTGTCAAGGTCTTCTCCTTGGCGAAGAGGAGCTACATTTTGCCCCTCTGGAGTTGCCAATCGTTCGTTTTGATATGGCTCATACTGTCCTAACATATCTTCATTTTCACTGTCTGCTGAAAACGAGCCATCAGGTGAATCAACAGTTCGTTGCGATGATGGCAATAATTCGCTCTCTGATTCTGACATGTCTCTTGTTATTGCTCTTGTTACCTTCTGCACATCTATTTCTATATATCTGTGGGTAAAGAGAGAAGCTATGCCATTCAATCGCTCTTGGGACATTGTGCTTCGAAGATAGGTTTTAGAAGCCATATGGAAGAAGCTGAGCGTTCGCATATACAGCTGGTCACTGGAAGTACCCTTCTAATATCTTCAATGCTGTTGAGATGTTGGGAAATGAAATTGGATTTGGTACTTTGATGGTATCAGATATGCTTGATGGTATGCTTTCATTTTCCAAGTTTGCCCATTTAGATTTCCAATTATCAACTTCATGCGACAGTGTGCCTATATTTGGCATATCCTCTTGGTACTGGATACAAAAATTAAGATCTTCCTTCCATGGCTTGTCCACTCTTTGGATCAAGACTTTAGCATCATCCATGACCTCTTTCTTTTTTTCAAATGCATCGTCATGAGTGCGTTTTACTCCTGCAATTGATGCTCCTTTATATTGCTCATTCATGATAGATGGCAAAAGAGAAATGGCTTTGAATGCATTTCAGTTTCTTTCAGAAAATCTATTAGAGAGCTCTGTTGAAAGGTGGTCTAAGAGGGGAAGTGCAACATTTATTTTGAAATAGCTTTCCACGTCATCTACAGGAATATTATTTCTGTGTTGCTGCCTCTTGCAGATTCTTGGAGCTTTAATTGCTGCATCAACTTGATTCGCAATTCTACATGCTTTTTCAAACCAAACCTTATGGTAGCCGTCAATTAATTCCCACACTTTACTTCTAGATTTCTTCATTATATCTATTTCCTTCAAGCCTTGAATAATATCTAGATCAGACGTTTGAAGCTGAACAGTGGCTGATCTGGTGTACTCTAAGCACATTCTTACTGTAACTAAGGTAATTATAAAATCAAAGTTGCAGCACACAGAGGCCAGAGCATAAGAATCAGCAGCACCGCCATCCCAGTTTCCATCTGAGTTGTTACGGATTGTAAACAAGGCCTCTGATATGGCAGGATAAATCTCAATGAACCGGGTAAGCCCAACAATACGAAGCACCCATCTTGTTTGGCACACATCAATGAGTTTCGTGTGATTATACCCTGGCAGATGCTCAGCAACCATCTTCTCAAGTAAAGCCTGTCTCTTGGGAGACTTGTTAAAAAATCTGGATATAACTTGCACGTTATTCATCATGTTACGAACAATCTGAATTTGACAGGATGTAGCAACACAAAGATTGAGGCGATGAGAGGCACAGTGGGTGTATAGAGCTAAATCATTTAAGGCAAGGATGCGAGATGCAACACCTTTGCACTTTCCGGCAATATTTGCAGCACCATCATAACATTGGCCTCTGCAATTATTTAAATCTAAACGTAACTCATCTAAACAGCTTAAGAATTTGTGCGCAACAAGATATTAACTCATTTTGAGTGGTCTTGGAACGGTATGTTGCACTTCTTGGAGCATTCTTAAAATGATCGGCAAGGACTTGATCACCACTTCTCACCATAAAATCTAAAAGTGCTTGAAAATTGCCGCTATCTTGAGTGGAGTATTGAGAAGAACCATCTCTATGGCCAGGAAAAGGGATATTTCTTGTGCCATTAAGAATTACGGTTTCAACTATTGAGGATAATATCTTCCAGTTTTTGGAAATGGTTTGGTCTAAGATTTCATCATGAATTTGATTTGTAGGCTTTATAGTATTATGCATTACACCAGAGAATGATTGCATTGTTAAAAGGGCTGTTTTGTGGATTTCGGACTTTTCATGCTCTTTAAATCTTCGAGAGCCACATGACCAATCTGTAAAAGGGGCTTTCATTAATTTATCAAGCTTAGATGCATTTGGTCCTATTCTGCGACCAAATAACACACATGGAATGCAAAAGGCGCCATCAAGACATTCAGAATATGTAAGCCATGAATGTGCCTGAAACCAACTATAACTAAACTTGCGCATCTTACCATAAATCGACCTGTTAGGAAAAACATAACTTGCATCTTGTTTGGAAATATTATCCAAGATATGGATATTTTGTTGATCACTCAAGGAGCTTGCATCATAATATAAAGTACCAAAATCATCAAATTTCTTCATAGTTGGGTCAGGAGTTGGGTTTTCTTTTTTAATTTCTTCTTTCAAATTTTCTTTTTTGGCATTATTCGTATGCGCATAAGAAACCTCTTTGGTAATCGGGTCTTTTGGAATATCTAAATCTAAATTTTTCTTTTGCTCATAGGAAGCATCTTTACCCTTTGTAGACAGGGCGGGAAAGAAATCTTTGACTGTCTTACTATTGGCTCACTTTTGACAGCTTTAATATCAATTGGCACATCAGCTGGTTTAACTGTTTTTAAACCTAAAACACTTGAGACAGCCAGCATGCAAATAAAGGAACACCACCTTTTCTTTCCAGAATTCTTCAGAGCCTCAAATATAACACATTCTGAATAATTTTGTAAATCCTTTTTAAAAATATCTACAGCCTCAAAAATTAAAGAGCAGGAGAAAACTGACTCAAGTGGTCTATTGATTTGTTTAGTTAGATGGATAAAAGTTGGGTGAGAAGCATAAAATTCAGGGTAAAGGTACAATTCAGCAGATGTCAAGGCTCTCAACAGACTACTTAGTTTATCATTACCAGCCACTGCAGTAGAACAGGCATGGTACAGGCAATTCCCATCAGCAGCAACCCTGTGGAAATGTTTTGTAAGTATCAAGTATGCATCGTTGTTTGAGGCTAACAAATATGGGGGGAATTTCATTTTTAGGTCACAAATTCGTCTTCGCGATAAGAATAGTCTACCTTAATTCTGTAGGAGCTGCTTTGCTCACTTTCTGTTAATGGAACGGATTTTGGGGGGTATGGATGGTGGAGGTAGATACCTTGTCTTGTCTGCTATTGTTTACTAAATTTCAAACAACTGCGAGGGGCTACTTAGAACTAGGATCCTTCTACAAAACTCTATCAAGATCATTCTTAAAAGTGTAATCCTAGGCCTATAGAAAACCCTCTTGCTTATCTAAACAAAAAGTGCACACATCAGTGAAAATAGGCCAACCTACCTTGCAGGGAAAACTGTTTCCCCTTTTATTAAGGCCTAATTCCATTTCCAGGGGGACAAAATGCCGAGCTGCATAATCTTCCAACAGGCCCAAATTCTGCAAAATTTTAAAACTTGATTTGCCGCCATTGTCACCTCCTTCATCTCCATAAAAAAGTTGAGGCCTTCTCTTCGTATCCTCCAACAACAACTTTGAATTCAATTCAAGGAATCAACTCACTCCATCCTCGTAATTTTTCTCCATGAAATCTCGGATTGTTTTCATAAATTCCATGGCTTTAGGTACACAAAAGATTTCGAACCGCAGTTGTAATCGAAACTCGAAGGGATTTTGAATTTGAATAACACAAAGAGAAGGGACGAAAAGCGCGCGAAGCAAAAGTTTCTCAACAACAAAGGTTTCCTTAGTGTGACGTATAAATAAATTATCAGGCGGCATTTGCATAAATTTAACGCAAGCGCGCGCACGATTTGACAAAGAATTTTGGAACCAAGAGACTTTTCTTTTGTTCTTGTGCGGCAGTTGAGGCGATCTATGCCAATTAAAGGCAGAAAATACAATACAATTTTGACAGTGGGGCAAACTCTGGGCGATCTATTATTCGAAACAACGGCCGCACAGATCTAATTCAATTTAATGAAGCCAAGTAATCAAAATTCAATTCCATGAAGCCAAGTAATCAAAATTCAATTCAATGAAGCCAAGTATTCAAAATTCAAATCATTCAATTCAGTAAACGAGTGTTCAGAAGCTAGCAAGCTATAACGCAACAAACTTTTAGAAAAGATTTTAAAATATATGAATATGAATAAATGAAATTGGAAGAATTCGCATTATCTCAACGAAGTAAAACAAAAGAAAGTTAAACTTGAAAATATATTGGAGAAATTTTGGAAAAAATACAATTTTGGAAGGTATAGGCCCACTAAAAAAATAATTTTTGCCAAAATTGACTACCACCTGTGCGGCAGTGGCGGCAGTCTGGATCCGTCCCTGGTATATGTATATTCTTTTATAAGAAACTGGTTTATAAGAAACTCAGTACTGGAATTTTTTGTAAAAAAAAATTGATTTTTTTGTTAAAGAAAACAATAGAAAATTTAAGAAACTTCCAGTACTGGGCAAATTTTCAAGTTTCTTATAAAAATATACGGGTATACACACATTTTTTCATAAGAAACCTAGACATTTTTTAGTACTGAAAGTTTCTTAAATTCTCTATTGTTTTCTAAATAGAACAAAAGAATCTATTGCTCTTTACGAGAAATCCCCGAACTGGAGTTTCTTATAAAAAAATGAGTGTTGTTGGTAAAATTTTAGTAATTCTAGGAGAGGCTTGGAGAGTTGCCCCCTTTGTGCAAATAAAGTGTTGGGCCGTAAATGCGCCAATGGTGCAATATTTAGGGGGCCAGACCCTCTTTTACCTGAAACGCACCCTTTTTTAAAAACATGGTCCCCTTTTCTAAAACATCTGTCAGTGCTATGTTGATAATACAAAGAAACTTGAAGAAACGACACAAGATAGTAGCCTTCTTATAAATGAAACAATTAGTTACAAATCAGCTTCAACTAAAGAACTCCTCGATTAAATAATGAATTAAATAATTATAGTATTTACAGAAACCATGGTTTGCGACTAACAATAGATCATGTATGTGCAGGCCCGTCGGAAGCGGCAGGATGGGGGCAATAATCACCAAATCAATGGACTTTTACGTTACCAAAAATGATGTCATATAGTACTTTTTTGTTAGGCAGGCCCCAAATAACAGACTCCTTCTGACTTCTGACGGTCCTGATGCGTTACAAAAGAAGGAAAAGGTTCATACATTATAATAAATAACGAATACAGTGCTATACGTATTTTATGTTAAAGTTTCAGATAATGTCTAAAATTGATTACATTGAACAGTTATTGGGGCATCAAAACTAAAATTAATCTACTGTTGTACTGTTAAAGGGATGGCTGTAATTCAAGAATTATTGAGCCCCCCTCTCAAATAAGTCTCCTTAAGAAGTAGTTAATTACAATTTAAGCCCCCAGGGGCACAATATAAAATTTACGATGGATAGATACACACTTTTATAATTCATAGATTGCCAGTCGTAATTTAGTTCTATTATTAATTGTAGGATTGGCCAAGCATGCTTACACATTGGAGCATTGCTTTTCAAAATTGAAGCAGCAGTACGGCCATGCAATTGGAATGACGACTTTGTGAAGGAAATCACTGGTGTGCAAATTAAAGATGTCACCTTTTATAAAGCTAAGAAAAAGCCATCAACCAGCAGTGAGAGTTCAACTGGGCTACCAAAAGATTGCGAAATGTCAACTCTGCAAAGATTAAGCTTATCTCAACAAAAAGATATGTCGGTTGTGCTCAGCACATTTGCAGACTTCAATAAGCCATTTTGCCACAAGGCTCCAGTGCCAATTATCACAAAATTGCCAAAGTCATTGAGAGAACTCAATGCGCCCACCTTGAACCCTGAAGAAGCTCAAAAAGGGTGTATGAGGAAAAGATTTCAAAGGAAGACAAAGATTTTATTAAAAAATCTACCACATCACAAGCCAACTCCATGGCTTGGCATGCAACAAGGGTGAGCAAGATTACTGCTTCAGTTGCACCAGCGTATTGCACACAAATATGGAAAAGTAATCTGAATCCTTGATTTTGAAAATCTATATAGGAGGCCAAAAAATCAATACCCCATCCATTCCTGGGGAAAAATAATGAAGAAAATGCACTCCAGGGATTGATAAAGGAATTGAGCCAAAGCCATGAAAATTTGGCGATCCATTAAACCGGGCTTAGACTCCCTCCAGATTTCGGTAATAAATGATTGCTTAAGTTATCCTTTATTTTGCATCAACAAGGATCTGAACCTGAAAGAAAATTAGGCCTACACAAGTTCAACTGCAAATGAATATTTATGAAATCCAGAATTCATATTTTACAATCTGGACCCCACAGTTATACTTCTATACAATGTTGGAATACAACAACGGTTTTGAGGAAAGCTTGAAAACATTGGTCAAATTTCATAAACGGCACATATCCCTGGAGCTAGTTACTCAAAAGCTTGAGCTGGAGATGAAGCAGAAAAAATCAGCTTCAACGAATATTGAGTTGTTTTTTTTCTGTCAGCAACCAGAGAACGAAGAAATTATAGGGTGTGACAATCCATCTTGTAAATATAAGTAGTTTAATTACCCATGTCTTAAGATAAAAAGAGCCCCAAAAGAGAGCTGGTATTGTAGATTTTGTTAGAAGTTGATGAAAAAAGATAAATTGATAAAGTATATCTGGTGTGCCAAAAGCATTCAATCTTTGAGGGTAAGCCAATCAGATTTTTTAGTGGCTTATGATCAAAGTTGATATTAACTTATAAAGGCAAAAAGATTACCTTATTATACAAAAATAACACAATGATAATATTTTTTTATAAGAAACTAGTTTTTAAGACTCTCAGGACTGGAATTTCTCGTAATGAACAATAGATTATTTTGTTCTATTGTCCTCTCATAGAAAACGATAGAAAATTTAAGAAACTTTCAGTACCGTACACATTTTTTAGTTTCTTAGAACAAAAAATGTGTAACATGAATCTCCAAATTTTGCATTTATTAATGATACGCTATGTTCTAGAACAATAGAGTTCTATTGTTTTATTTGGTGTCCCTTATCGCATTTAATTTGTTCCATCCAAGATTTGGTGTACCGCATGTTAGTGCTGTCAATCATAATGGATTCAGCCTCTTAATGGTGAACCATAGTGAGGCTAGCTCTCTCTTCTGATGATGGCATGGTGGAAGGAGGTGTGTCTTTTTGTGTGTTATGTTTGAGTTTTTGTTTGGTTGTGTTTTGTATCAGAAGCCATGTATGGATGAAGGATTGTCTTTGGTGAACATTTAATGGTGAGTTTTGAAGATTTATTTTAACATTGGAAATTGTTGGATTGCTGTCATTCACATTATCAGATATTAATGGATTTTCTGAAGCTGAAGACATATCCTGCATGTTTTATGGTGGAAGGAGATGTGTCTTTTTGTGTGTTATGTTTGAGTTGTTGTTTGGTTTTGTTTTGGATCAGAAGCTATGTATGGATGAAGGATTATCTTTGGTGAACATTTAATGGTGAGTTTTGAAGATTTATTTTAACATTGGTAGCAGAGGGTAGTTATGGCAAGTGGAAATAGGTTTTTGGCTCCAACCATGCTTGGAGATGAGGTGGATTTTGATATTTGGGTACATGAGGTTGAAGTGTGGCAGTGTGTAACTACTTTAGAGAAAAAAAAACAAGGTCCCACTCTTTATCTTTCGTTGGAAGGAAAAGCAAGGAAAGGTCGTCTTGATCTTAGTGTAGATGTGTTGAATAAGGATGATGGGGTGGATAAATTGATTGAGAAATTGAAATCTTTGTATGTCAAGGACAAAGATCAAGCAGCTTTTCTTGCATATAAAGACTTTGAGACTTTTATAAGACCTCCAACAATGAGCATACAAGAATACATTCATGAATTTGAAAGACTGAACAATGAATTGAAGGCCTACAAGACGGATCTTCCAGGCGGTGTTCTTGCATATCAGCTTTTGAAAAATGCTAAAATTGCAGAAGAAAAACAGCAGCTTGCTAGCGCTACCATAGGGGACCTAACATTTGAGAACATGAAAAAACAACTTAAAGCAATTCATGATCATTCTGATGATAAAGGTACAGATTTACCAATAAAAGTAGAACCTACTTTTGAAACAGAAGCCTATGAAGAACAGCATTCCATGTATGTAAATAGAGGTAGGTGGAACAGAGGATTTGGTAGAGGTCGTAGAGGAAGGTATTCAGCAAAGTCTTTTCGAGGGGCAGCAGTAAGGAATGGACGGAAATTAAGTCCTTTAAATTTTGCCAGGGAATCCAACAAAATGTGCAGTTTGTCAGTCAATCTTTCATTGGGCCAAAGACTGTCATGATAGTTATGAAAATAACAAAGAAGAAATCAATGTTACTTTGTTTACAAATGAAGTCTATGATAGCTACATTGAAACTTTTATTGGGGAGACTTTAGGTCTAGCTGTCCTGGATAGTGGGTGTACGCAATTTGTTTGTGGGAGAGCATGGTTGCAATGTTACGTAGATATGCTTAGTCCTGAGGAAGTTGCTAGTGTAATCGAATGTCCAAGTAGCACACATTTTAGATTTGGAGATGGTAAAGTTGTGCAGGCCAAAAAGCGAGTGAGAATACCAGCAAGTATTGCTGTTGAAATTGATGTGGATGTTGTTGAATGTGAGCTGCCATTGCTGCTTAGTAAATCATCCATGAAGAAGGCACAAACACAAATCGATTTTGTCAATGATAAGGCACACATGTTTGGAAATGAAATAGATCTCAAGTATACAACAAGTGGTAATTATTGTATACCAATCATTTCTGGGAAGGCTGTAGCTGGAAATGAAAAATGTGTTTTGATCAATATGACAGATTTACAAGGTCAATCATAACAAGAAAAGGAGAGAATGGCAAGAAAGCTACATAAGCAGTTTGGTCATCCACGAAGCGCTAAATTAAAAGAATTACTAATTGAAGCCAACATAAATGACGAGGATCTGATAGCTATAATTGAGAAATCAGAGGCAAATTGTGATGTATGTTTGAAATATAAGAATCCTAAGCTTAGACCAGTAGTTGGTCTTTCCATGTCAAAGAGCTTCAATGACTGCATAGCTATGGATCTTAAACAAGTTGGAAAGTCTGAGGTTCTTCAAATGATTGACCTAGCAACCAGATACAGTGCTGCAAGTGTAGTGAGAACAATAGACAAAGATGTCATGGTTCATGCTGTTTTCAAGCATTGGGTTGCTTTGTTTGGTGTGCCTAAAAAGATTCTAACAGACAATGGAGCAGGGGCGCAGTGGGAGCTATATTGCAGGGGGGGCAAACCTGAAAATTTTCCGACAAAAACAGCATTTTTCCGACGGATTTTTTGGTAATTTTTTGGGTAATTTTTTTCGTGTTTTCCGACGCGCGCAGTTACTCAGACGATTATAACTTGCTAGTATTATAATTTTATAAATCTTCCGACAAATCCATGTATTTTCAGATTTTTCCGACAAAATTTTCGCCAGGAGGGGGCTAAAAATTTTAATTTTTCGGCAATAAGTCATTCTCTTCGTGTTTTCCGACACGGTCAGTTACTCAGACAATTATAACTTGCTAGTATTATAATTTTCCAAAATTTCCGACAAACCCACGTGTTTTCCGATTTTTCCGACAAAATTTTCGCCAGGGGGGGCGGCCGCCCCCCCTGCCCCCCCAGCCACTGCGCCCCTGCAATGGAGGGGAGTTCAACAATGAGTCAATGAGAGATATGGCTGAGCAGCTCAATACAATAATAACAACTACAGCAGCAGAATCTCCCTGGTCTAATGGGGTAGTTGAGGGGCATAATGCGGTAATTGGCAGTATGATTCAGAAGATACAGGCAGAAACATCCTGCTCTTTGGACATAGCATAGCATACACTTTTGCTCGCAGCGTAATGGTGACGTCAGTCATTCATAAGCTCTGTGTATATTTTATGCTTTATGCTTTAACTTTAAGGTATCAACGTAGTTTAAATAATAAAATCAACTACGATACTTGTAAGAACATCCTGGTAAATTCAAATGGAGCATCTGGCAATTATTTATGCCATTTCACAATCACAACACGGAAGTTTCTGTTGAGGGCTAGGCCCTTGAGCACGAAGGAACATGGAAAAAGGCCTACTTTACGATGTTGCTAATCTTGAGTGGCAATGTAGAGCTAAACCCCGGCCCAATCATGATGTCAACGTGTAAAAAATGCAATAATAAAGAAGGTGATCTTGTGGATAAATCGATGATCTGCCCCTCTGGTGATGTTTGCTCCACTGACAAAAATAAAGGCGGTGGCAGTCGTGGTTTCCATAAGTCATGAAAAAGCGAAAAAACCAAAAACAAAAAGAGTTGAAAAATTGAGAAAAAAATTCCAAGAAGCAAAAGCAGCCCTTATCATACGAGGAAGATATAACTGATTTACAAAGTGTACAGAATATATATAATATTAATAACCCAGATTTGCCAATTCCACCAGAACAGCCATCCGTCTTTCTGGATAGATTTAAAGACGAACAACACTAGGCGTATTCGACAGACTATTCTAAAATCGCTATAACCATCTTAACAATTTTTAAAGAAATTAATGAAAAGCTTGGGATAGATGAAATGTATGAAATATCATGGACTGACCTAATAAATACTGACGAAATCAAAGATGAAATTGTAATTCGAACTTTTAATGCTATCAACACCGTGTAAACGGCTGGGTTAAAAACAAAAGAAATCATGCCGGTGACGTGTCATACCGGCATGCTACCGACATTGTGTAAACAGGTTCTTAATGTCTCGACTGGCACATTGCCCGGGTTCGTTGCCGTCTTTAACAACCAGCACTCCTTCACACAGGTCATTATCTGAGTACGATTTTTCCTTCCCTTTCTGAACATAATTGCGAACGATTATGGTGGCTTTTTAAGGACAGATTGTCGACCCATTTTACCCAACCTAACAAAAATGGCATTTGAGCAATGCATAATTATCATACGTAAAAAGAATACATGTTCTTGATCTAAATAAGTTACTGTTTCAAACAATATTAAACAAACCTGCACAGTTTATTACTTTGGACTAAATTTTAGAACAAATCATTAGCCAATCAGAATGCATTGATATTAGTGCCTAATCTCCCTTTTGTCATGAATAAGACTTGGAAAACTTTATATAATTGCTTGAGTATATGGATTATCTCCGTTGCCTTGGTTTGCCAACGAGCTCCTTATGGTATCATACCTGTACAAGTACTTTATTTTCATCTGTCTTTGTAAGATTGGCCATTTCAAGCACTTCTCCTGCGATATCTTCAGCAACTGCTGGTTTACGGAGATCGTTTGTTCCAAAATGAATGACAATAAGTGGTGGATCATGCTTCAATGTTGGCATATAAGCCTTTGCATGCAGTCAATAGTAGCTCCTTGGAACGATTTTACGTAAATTTTCTCTTCGGAGCTGGCAAAAGCTTCATTCATTTTATATATGATTGGATATCTTTGATCAATGATTCTCCAATGACTTCTATAGCCTTCATATTTTCCCTTCCATCTGCTGTATCTGTATTTCTCCGAGAATGATTTGAAGCATTCCTTGTAGTAACAGCTTGAGATTCCCTTCTTCTGTCGAAGTTGTTTTTACTACTCAGCCACTCTTTCTGTCTGCTTGAGTGAATTGTATATGTCGTGTTTTGCTGTGTATGGTGTGCATCTCTTGTGTTTCTTTCCTGTGGGACTCTCCTGGTCTGTTCAAGTTCTAATATTGCAATAGAAGAAAATCTATTACTCATTATTATCGAATGTTCCCAGGAGGGCTTTGATAGTTTTTTTAACAGTGTTTTTGATTAACCAGGGTGGAATTTTGTGCGGGTAATGAGTCAGGAACCGTTTTATTGACTCTCAATCACTAAGTTTTCGTGCTGGTTCAGGCAAAACATGTGAATTAATTAAAAAAAAGATTCTTCGTCACTTTCTCCTCTAGAGCATCCCCAATTACAGAAATAATTATATTCAATACATTACAGAAATAATTTCATTCTCAAGATCTACTACTGTACTCGTTTCTTTTTCGCCATCTTAAACAAAAACCTTTCGCCTGACCTTGGGCCTAACCTTGGTTTGACCTATTTCAATGTTCGTAAAAATTGCCTAAAAATACCAAATTAGCAATGAGTTCTTCATTTGTTTAAACCTTATTAAAATAAAGTTGAAACGTAAAATGTAAGTAGAAAAATTTGAAGATGGAGCCTTATTTTTATCAATATTTCACATATATGTTTAATACGCTTCAATGTTTTCTATGTATTCCTTTTGTGTTACAATTATCATTGTTTCTCGATATGAAAGGGAGATGAAAAACAAAGTGAACATAAAATTTTTGGAGTCCCTGCAGTTATACATTTTGCTATTTAAGAAATAAAGAGGCAAAATAGAAATTCATACCTTTTTACGCTCACTGCATGAAAATGAATTCTTTAATGAATATCGTTTAGTACATTATAGTCTAACAATGCTTGTATTCATCATCTAATATCTATGCTTATTACTGTAAATGGATCAATGGTTAATCATTTGGTCAGAAATACCTAATCTAATGAAAATGGTTTTGCAGCATGAATCATACAAGGAGGAAAGCTTAGGTTGTAATGATAAGATACGCTATTACTCACAATTGTAGCATACGTAAGAAGATGTAAGGTTTAGTATGCAATTCCTTATCAAATCATTATTTTCAAATTACTTGAGATATGCCAAATTCAAGCTAAATTTCCCAGGAATGGAATGAGAGCAACAGGGAAATACGGTTTATAACTGTATAGAAATATTTTTTAAATCTTAGAACATGCTTCTCTATTGGTGCTGATCAAAAATTGAAATAGCAGTCTTTGTTAATGTAATATGAATAGAATCATTACGAGAACAGTACGATGCAAAGATTCTTCCCTATATGCAAGCATAATAGCTCTGCAATTGTGATCTGCTACCTTTGATATAATGTATTAGATATTTTTTGATCAAGACTGTATCTATCATATATAACTAATGTGAAAAAGAATGGGTCATTTAAAAGATAGCCAACGTTTTCACAATACACTGTTTTATATCTCACACTAAGTCTTTAATAAATTCAAAATGGTAGCTCTACTTATTCAACTAAAATGTCTACTTTTTACAGCGCACTGAGGAGACAGCATTATGAGAGTACAACCCAAAGAGAAGCTGACATAAAATCTGATAAAACAAATTGGCTAATAGTCGACTGGATCCAGATGGGATGGTATTGGCTATTAGACTTTCATAACAAAGTAAGAAAATCTTAACATTGCTGCATGAAAGGGAAGGAAGAGGAGGATTGGATGCATAATGGGAAGAGAAGTTATACTTAGGGTATCTTAACTTTTAAAGAGCCACTCCAGTGAATGACCAATTCTGGCCTGAAACAAACGAATCCGCAATTTTTTTGTATATCTCTTACCGTTTTCTCGCAATAAGCATTTGTATAACTCTTATTGAATTGAATTGTTTTTGAAAAAGTTTTGGGTGCTTTTCGGATTGACGTCACACGGATTTTCGACACTCGAGAAATTTCTCGTTGTCAACTCTCGCCTCTGTCGTTTTTAATGTGCGAAAGTGAACAGCTCTGACTGCTACTAAACTTAATCACCTCAAAAAATGCAAAATGAGAGTTGCAGCAAGAACAGATCAACCAATTCGGGAAGGTTAGCTTCAATCTTCAAACAATGTTCACATTGATATGTCTGCATACTACGCTGTGTCAACTCTCTACTTCTGGTACAAACAAATCGCAAACGGCTTATTGTGGACTTGAGATCAAAAAGGGAGGATAGAGTAGAATGGTTAAGGCCAATGCCAGGGGCCAAGCGTGACACGCCATGGAGCAGCAAGCAACAAACCATTAGAAGGAGAGAGAGAAACTGAGGATGTTTTTACAGACTGAAGACAATGACAATCAGAAATGTGCAATGGTTAGTTCTTGTAAAGTGTATTTCACTGAAAAATGTAGTCTACAATAAAGATTTTGCATAGACTTTAAACAAGCAATATCATTTTCCACATGAACTGGCAGAACATACGGCAGGCAGAGAGCTAGGGGGTTCAGCCTCCTTCTATTTCCATAATAAAAGTTTTATTTTGAATTGATAGTTTAGTAGCATATTCAAGGACGTAGGGGCCACCCCAAGATTTTGCGAAAAAAGATTTGATATTGTTAATTTACTTATAGAAATGGCCCCTGGTGCTTAATGAATAAGATAACTTTGAAGTGTTGTACCCCCCCCCCCCCAAAAAAAAAAAAAATTGAGATGCTTTCTAATTTCTCTGAGCTTACTAATTCAATTCAATCAAAAGTCTATGCCTTGCCTATTTTAGACTTGGATGGACGCACTTGCAGAAAAACATCTGTCCGTAGAAGATCTATGTGATGACATTTTTTGCCACCCTGCCTTAGGGGTTGTCAGGGGAGTGACCAGATTCCAGCCTTTTTATTAGGATGGGCAAGAGAGACAACATGCTTTTATATTCTCATCAATTCTTTTTTTATTTTCAAATATATAACTCTTATAATTATCCTTTTCAGGTTTTCATACAGTCAATACAAGATAATGATGCCAGAGAAAGTAGTTTCGATTTCATGATGTACTTCGAAAAAATATGAACTAGAGTTGGTAGAATTCTGGATGATTTTAGCCACTGGATTCATGTTTTTCTTTTTGTTGACTTTATCCCCTAAAAGAAATTGAAATATTTCATCTATTGAGCATCATTACAATAAATATTGCATCTATTAATTGTTTCCTGGTGTTTTTAAATAGTTTAGAAAACCATAAACAAGTAATTGAGGCGTATTGACTTCATTGTGCAAGATTTTCTATGCAAACAAAGCAAAGGAAAATACTAAGCAAGGGAAAATATGGCAAGAGGGAAACAGCTTAACACCAGATTAGATTTACCTTCCCCAGAAGTACAAAATGGGTGGGGGGGCAATTAACCAGGTTGGGGTTTCAGTTGGCACCCTTTGCTATTACAATGCTGAATTCATGAAAATATAGAAAGGTCTCCCTCACTACAGTGGCATAAGCACCAAGCCCCCAACTTTCAAGCAAGAAATTATGCCCCTGTTATTATGCACATGTCTTAGAAAGTTTGCTACATTCCTTTTTGGATATCTGATTTCTCGCTAAATTCTTGTTGAATAGGGGCCATGAGAGCCAAGGTAGCTGCTTTTAAGTGTAAAACCCTCCTTAAAATGATGAATTTGGACCCCTGTATGTAAAAGCTTCCTTTAAAAGGTGTCCCTTTTTCTAATGCTCCTGCATTTTCCGCACGCCCCTGGCCCTCACTTTTGGGTAATTTCTAAGTGGGGAATTACATTTAAGTCAACAGAATGAAATTAGACAAACTTTAGCCTACTCACCCATCTGTAAATGCCGAATGTGTCTCCGCTGTGAATGGCTGGATCAAACAACGCGACAGAAAATGGGGCTTAGCAAGCAATCTTGTCTTACTCCACATGAACATAAAAAATCCAGTAAGCATCTCATTACCCTTAACACAAGATTTGACTTTTGAATAGAGTGATGATATAATATTGAGAAAATTTCCTTTGAGACCATACGAAACAAGCTTTTTGTAACCAAATTGTATGATTAATGGAATCAAAGGCCTTTTGAAAATCTACAAAACAGCCTTACTAATTTCATCTATAAACTCAGCTGCATCATTGAGTTCACTCGATCAAAGTATTTTTCAGTAGTTATATAGCTGATCATTACTGAAATCAGTGGTAGCTTTGCCTTTTGGACCTTTAAGTCTTTTCCAAAACACTTTAGGACCATCAAAGTTTAGTGACCATTTCCTGTTTAGTGACATTTTCAAAATATTCATTAGGAAGAGGTGCAACTCTTTATTTTTCATACATGAGCTTTAATGCCTGTTGATATTCCTTTCTATAATCATTTACAGCTTTTTTCATAGTTTTGCATTCCAAATCAAACCATCCTCCCGTTTCCTTAGCATTCAAATTACCATTTTTTAAAGTTTTTATACACCCCATATTTTCTTTTACCACATCTCTAAGGTTTTCTCTGAGGATCTGTTAGGTGTTTTCTTTTTGAATGAAATCATCATCTACATCTTTATCAATTTTCTCTAACAAAATATGCATTTCTTCACTATTGAGATAATTTGTAATTTTTCACTTGATCCATCACTTGATAAATTTGAATTCATAATTGATTGATGATTCCAAAGAGGGAAAGCAGTCTGTCCTTCATTCACAGACCTAAGAGAATACATTACCTAAGCAAAAAAGAGTTATTTTCTAATTCATTGCATTCAAACGAAATTAACTATATTTATTTTCCTTTTACTTTGATAGTTTTGTCTTTGTAAGATAGACAAAGAGAAAGACAAAACAGGCCGTTTTCTAATAGTAATGGTCAGTTTAGCTAGATTTCTGTGTTCGTAACAGGGGGCAAGGGGGGCATAGGATGGGATCTGATTTTTGGAAGAATTAAAGACCTAGGTTTAGAGACAGGGATAGTAAGGCGTGCAAGTTATCCTTGACTTAACCGTCTTTTATCGTCTCTGTTTTCCACCTTCCATGCCTTTTGAAGAGTTGGTCTTTCACGCCTCTTTTGGCTGCTGCTGTAGCACCACCTGACCTCAAACTGTGGAGGGAGAATTCCGTCACATCTTTTCCGATTTTTCCGAGCTTTTTCTTCAGGTTATCTCTCATTGACGAATATGTTACAGGACTGTTACCTTTTCTCAATCTGTAATCTTTTTTAGATTTCAAGTAAGACACATTTCTGAAAATGTATTTGTCTTCCAGTGTCAACTCTGCTTTTCGGATGTATTGCTCTAAAGTCGTGACTGGGCAAAGCTTCGTTCCCGTTTTAGCAATGTATATTCGATTACCATCCCGATATACGTCAGTTTTGATTTGTTCGATGAAAACCACCATGTGCGTTTCGTAGAAGGTGACATCTTTTAACTTCAGTACGGAAACTTTGCTAAAACGTAAGAAGCCAGCAAAACTCAACAGCACAAAACAAAAATTACGTAAATCCAGAAAAGAGTTTTCCGAGTGTCCGTTCAAGTCTGCGATCTTTTTGAGATCTGCCACTGTCAGAGGCTCTTCCTTTTTTACTGGCTTTTTTGATTTTCTCTTACAGGCCTCCAGAATATTAACGCACAAATTTGACTCGCACGGATTATTCCAGTTATCCAACTTGTGAAACCACTTTACTCCGTAAAAACTATTTTTAATCGAGTCATACGAATCTCCATTTTGAATTAACCCCACCATAAACAGGGCTACATGTGTTTCGTTTGCCGGGAGAATCTGAACTTAAGAAAATTGTTGCGCCCACGTGCGCCATTTCTTAAAAGCAGTACTGTATGACTTTATCGTGTTTTGGGATTTGCTTTGCAACAGAATATTGGGAACTTTGTCTGCTAAATCTCTCAGGTTCATGTCCTTAAGATCCATTTTTATCGCATTCTTCACATGTTCTAGAAGTAAAAATGTAATAAACCAATAAGGTTTTAAGCAATTTAGTAATTTAGTAATTTCATACTCTGTCACAATTTTACGTGAATACCTGCAGCCCTCTCCTTTTCTTGGTAGAGGCTCAGCGTACTTCATCCCCTTTTTTACCTGCAGCCCTCTCCTCCCCTTGGTAGAGGCTTAGCGTACTTCAATACCTGCAACCCTCTCCTTCCCTTAGTAGAGGCTCAGTGTACTTCACTACCTGCAGCCCTCTCCTTCCCTTGGTAGAGGCTCGGCGTATGAGTCTTTATTTGTTGTTTATTAGCCCTCCCCTCATACGGGCAGGGGTAGATCATGTTTTGCGTGTGATTATCTGCAGTCCTTCACTCCAACAGCAAAGACTCAGCATACATCGTGTCAGTCAATTTTCTAGAACGAGATCAATTTGGTTTTACGTGTATTCATTCTCAGATCAATTAATTTTCAATACTGGTATTGCACCCCTGAAGTTGTTTGGTGTTAAGAAGGCAAACGAGCAGTTTCCTTCCTTTAAGCAAGAGCTCCCGTTCTTTATTATCATTTTGTCTGTGATGAAGTCGACAAAACTTTCCGTTTTCATCAACAAGCAGGGGCCAGAACACGGAGGATGTTCATTACGGAATTACTAGAACCTCACGTATATGCCCTCTGTTTATGTGATTTATCACTTTCGGTATCTCCCAAACTGGTGATACTAATAGATTCATCTCATTTTCCCACTGCTGTGAAAAGGCATCACATGCTTCTGAGCTTGGACAAGCAAATTTTGAGTTAAATCTAGGAACCTTAGCGTTCTCATTATCAGCAAATCGGTCTATCGTAAAGGGGCCCCAGTTCGCACTCAGAATATTGAAAAACTCTGGTGACAATTGCCAATCATCAATGTCTACCTGTCTAGAAAGTCTATCTGCTTCTACATTAATTTCTCTTGGAATCCAGATAATTTTTATGTCAATATTATGATGTTTGCAGAAATCAAAGATCTTTAGAGCCTTTTCTTGCAATTGGGGTTTGTTACTTCCCACTTGCACTATTCTTGATGCAGCGTGATTATCAGTATGGACTACCACGCTACTGTTTTTAATTTTTTCTAAGAAGGCCAATAGGGCAAATTCTACTGCTGATAATTCTCGCCATGTGAAGCTTTTCGTTTTTTCTTGCGCCGAAAAGTTCTTACAGCATTTTAGGGAGCCTGAGAGTAATGCTCCTATACCTGTCGAGCTGGCATTTGTAAAGATGTATTGTGGTGGGGTTTCTATTGGTCTCAGGGATTTATTGTTCAACTTGGTTATGTTGCTCTGCCAAAATTTTATTTCGTTTCTTGAATCGGCAAAATTGAACAAGTTCAGCTTAGCTTCCCAGGAAGATCTACCCTCAATCATTTCATAAAGATACCTGGTGTGAATCTGCACAATATTGTCTTTAATAAATAGGGTGGACATGATTTTACCAACAAACCTTGCTAACTTTCTAGCTGTTGTATAAGGGTTGGCCAAAAAGGACTGCCCTCCAGAAAGAATTGATGAGATCCTGTCAATGTTGATTTGGAGGATATTTGTTTCAAGGTTAATTGTGACACCGAGCCATGACAGTTTCTTTGTTGGAGTCCATTGTGACTTTTCCTCATTTACAATGAACCGGGCACGTGCAAGAGTTTTGCGTACGAATCCCGAATTACGTTGTGCTTTGGGAAAAGCAGTTTATATGCCTATACCGTCATCTAAGAATAGTGTTAGTTTAATTCCTTTAGAATGCCATAATGAAACCAGAGGGCGTAAAACTTTAGTGAATACGAAAGGCGCTGTGGAAAGTCCGAGTGGTAGAATCTTGAAAATATAATATTTTATTTGCTCCTTTCTCATCTACGAAAAACCGAGAAAGGTTTGGTATTCGTGAAAGATATGGATGTGGTGATATCCACTTTTGAGGTCGAATTTAAAACAATACCCGTCTGATAATAGGTAATTATCAAAGGAGTGCCAGTCATCGAACCGTATTCTTTCTTTGTACAGATGCGAATTTACATATCTTAGATCTAGAATAAGGCGCTTTTTCTCTTCTTTGTTCACAGCCACTGACAAAGGACTGACTTTTGAAGATATTTGTTCATCTTTCTTTCACTTTTTCCATGTCCTTTGTGGATGTTCCCGAGTGTTGCGCTTTTTTAAGATAGTTTCCGCGTTTGCTGATTCTCCTTTTTAAATTTTCGAACAGCTGTTTAGCTAGCTCGTCTTTGGAAAGAGTTGTATTGGAATTGATATCTGAATTTTTTTAGGGAATCAAGAGTGACATGATTTGTATTCTCTATTTGTTGAGCTTACCTTCATAGTCTAGTCACTTTAAACTTTACGTAGTTTTATTGATTGCAGTAGGGTTAGGGTCGTGGGGAGGAGATCAGGACAGACCGAATTTCTCCCTTGAATCAAAATCTGAAAAGCTTCTAATATTTTGTATTATCCGCTTTTGTGCTAGATTTTATTTGGGTATAGAGCGAAACGTAGGAGCTTTAATAAATATGTGTTTAAAAGTTTTGGAAACAAGGCCAGTTTAAAACCAGTTTTACACCCTTTTCACCTTGGTTTCTGCTTACAAAGAGCTTGTTATTGTGGTTTATTTGAGTAGATTTTTGTAACGAATGGTTTACACGCTGTTTCCTACGGAACCTACCTTTAGAAGGTCGAAAAACTTAACGAGCTTCTACTACTAAAGACAAATCACTAAGGAACATTACAATTTTATATTTACCTGGCATGGTTTTGCAACTTCTCTTATGAATCTTATTAACTTTTGCTTTGTATAGCCTTTGCCCTGGTTCTGTCTTCCCCTCCTTGACTGCCCAAAGTCTCTTAATGTCAAACACAACGACATATGCTAATTTAGAGGTCCTGTCATATTTTTCGTCAAGCCTTTTCTACTTTTCATCCAAATCATCATTTACATTGTTTACGATATTGAGTGGCAGCTTTGTTAAACAGGATCTCAAAGCATATGCCATTGAGTCCTTACACTTCATCTCTGACACTACTTGCTTCAAAAAATCTGACTTTAGTCTTTTATAGTCCCTTATGTCTCAATGCGACGAGGGCATTTTCATACTTTCTAATCTTATACCATGCCCCCAACATGTTTCCCTTTCAGAATTGGTTAAACTATCCACATTCTTTTCCTTTTTGTGACTTTGCCTAATTGAACCAATCTTAAAACTCATATCAGAGTAGACTTTTTGTATCCTTTAAATCCGCTCAATTTCTTTCTTCATTGGATATTTTAATTATAGTGATTAATTATCTATGTGCCTGTTTAGGGACCATCGAGATTTATGTTAAGTCTTCAATTGCGGATCTTAGCTGCTATGGCTTAACCCTCCTCCCCCATCATGGCCTGGTGTGAGTTGGTCAATTCTGGTCTTAGGAGAAAAGGCCTAAAAAATCACATAATGATGAGGCCTACTTGAATCATCGTTTACAGCGATTTTGAAGGCCTTGGGAGTGTCATTTCCAACATGATTGAAAATCAAAATCAAGAAAGGATTAAAGCTTACAAATTCTTGATCGCTTTATATATGAAATATTTACTGTGATAATTTTATGCTTATTTTTCTTTTCTCTTTTTCTGCCTTGCAAATCGCGGTTTGCAGAGCAGTTGGTTATCTACACTGTGGACAAAAACCTATCACCCAAGTTAAAGGGTAAGCCATAAACTCCACCTTTTATTGACTTTAACACCAAAATCTGACCCTATCCTTTTAAAAAACCTTGATCTTTAAAATCAAGTGAATAAAGATAGAAAAAGCTTTATCCTGAGGAAAAATTCAAATTCAATAAATAGGTTCTGGTGCATGGTAAAGATTATCAAACTTGCAAAACTAGAACAAGCACGTGATCTGTAAACTGACACCACTGATTGATGCATGGGCTGGCAATGGTAAAAGTCATATGATATTGTGAAGGGTAAATGAACATGGCATATTTTTCAACATTCGCAAAATGAGCAGACAACTTACTTTGTTTGGCTTGATGGCAAAGTTAAAAGATTTTATCATCTATAAGGAACCTCAGGATGATTATAAATGTTTTATTGAGCATTTTTGTTTGCGAGGAAGACAAATTGCAGGAAATCAGTTTGTGTGAAAAAAGGTTTACGAAGATGCACAGAGACATTGGAAAAATTAATACTGGAACAACTCTGAAAGATTAAGAACTTTTTACAGCTGCAAAATAATGAAAGGCCTTTCAAAAGGTAAATTCCTCACAAATTTTCCTGGTACATATGAGAATGGCATTGGGATCCTGATCCTTCAATGAAAACTGGTTGAGTAAGAGACCCAAAAATTATAGAAAAGATTGAAAATACATCACACTTTGAAAGACACATTTAATAGATTACCTGTTGTCTCTGAACTGGCTAAATCTATTTAGCCCATAAATTAGCACTAAAAATCTTTTGGGAGAGATTAAAAGCCCTCCAAACCAGTCCCTGGCTATAACGGTATGCAATAATAAAATTCTGTTGATGTTTGTAGCTACTAGAGAAAGCATAGTGTATTTGTGCTGCGTGTTACCAACTTAAAAACATTTCTATAGGTATAGCAAAGATCAAAGTGTAGCAAATTCAATACATATCGAAGAGTAATGCACAGAAATTCTAATAATGCCAGGACTCTTCAAGAAAAAAGTTCCTAATAAAGAAGAAGTTGCTGTGCAGGACGATGTCGAGAATGTGCGAGATAAAGCTGATAAAACTTCTTCTCCAGTCTGCGCTGCATTGCCAATTGTTGATCCTTTTAAATTGGAAGATAACGCCGCTTCAAAGCAACTGGTTCATTCAGTGGCACAGCAAGAAGTCATAGATTTCTTGAAAGAAAGATACGCAGAGGATCTACCTGAAGATGTCGTTAACAATAAAGCATTCATAAAAATGTTACACCAGCCCCTGACATGTATCAACAATTATGAGAAACTAGTCCGCACTTATATGAAAGGACAGGTAAAGAAGACAGCATCTGAGCTTTCCAGAACGATCAACGGTATCAACAAGCAGATTGTTTCTCTGGAAAATAAACTAAAAGATAACAGCAAAACTGAAATATCGTTATCAAGAGGGCTCACTCAAGTGAATATTCTAAGTGCCATCAAGCAAGCAAAGCAAACAGAAGTATCAACACTTGCTCTATCAATACAAAATCAAATGAAAACCTCAAACATCAAATATAAAGTATCAAAGAGAATTTCACAACAGGAAAAAAATGCAAAGTTCATTGTCAGCCATGAAATTTCAACATCTGTCAAATGCTGTAACACTGGGCTCACATGGGATCAAGATTTTACATTTTCGGAAACTAATATAATGCAGGGGACATATGTGCCTATTTACTTGTAGCTGATACTAATTTGCTGTGCACACTTTCATTAAGTCGCTGTCCATATTACCCATCTTACATGTTTATGTTGGAAACAGAGAAGAAACGTCATCTTGATATTCTCCATCACGATCAATAAGGTAAAAGTCCTCTCATTTGTACCGCATTATATTGGAATCTGTTTCTGCTGCCCCCTGCTCTATGCTCCATGCCCTTGTTGCTCCCAGGCTATTCTTATAGTAGGTATTACCTATCATATTTTCTTGTTAATTTTCAGATTCTGGAAACCTAATATGGAAAACACAACATCGCTGTAATTATATCATCAAACCAAAATCTGGGAGACAGAGGTGTAGCTTGATATTTTCATGCAGCATTTACTTCCAAAACGGCAGGCTGCATCTGGCACTTATAGTAAGTAAAAGCAAATAAGACTGCAGATGGATGGTCATCTTGCTGCATACACAGCAGAAACTGATGAGCAGGCCAACGACCTGATGGGCAAAGTGGTGGAAACATTTACTTTGTGTGGAATATGTAAGAATTTAGTATTCTCTACGATCTTTCTAATTGTTATTAGCCCCATCCTGCAAAAAGGTTTGAAAGTTAGACGCTGAGACAGGTCAAATAGCTTTCAGTTAATTTTGCAGGACTTCAGTGCTGTTGACACTGATGATGAGAAGGAAGAAGATAACAAATGGATAATGTGCGAGAAAAAAAATCAAAATGGTTCCATATACCCTGTGTCAAGGAAGTTTGGCCAGAAAGAAAGATTGGACTTGGAAAATGGTTTTTTTGTTAATGAAATTTTGTATTTTGTCAAAACGTTGGTTTAGTTCTGTTTTTTGTTCATAAAAGCGTATTCTCTTTACACACAGGTGTTAAAATGCAATTTCTAAGAATAAATGAAAATTGATAAGATATTCAGAGATTTTATTTCTAAATAAGATATTAAATTTCCTTTCGTCTAAGAAAACCTAAAAACACGGCTCTAGGCTCGACCCCCTCCCCCCTTTACGGTCATAAGCCGCGATGAAAGACGAAACATAAATTTTAATGGTCCCTAACACCTCTCACATTGTTTTTAGAATCTGCTTGTGCTTCTTCCATGACATGTAGAGCTTGGCTTTTCTTTTCATACTCAGAGTCAATTAACTGGCTCAAATCTTTTACTCCCTCAAAAATGGAAAACTCTTTCATTGTTCCTTATTTTCTACAGTTATCTACTGCATTGCTAATCTCATATTTTGCTGCTGTTTTCTTTGGTTCTTCTAGTCCCTTTTTCCCTTGCAGAACTGCTTCTTTTCTTTGTTCCATATCTTCAAAGCCGTGAGACCGGTATGAACCAATACGACCCTACATTAAGGAAAAGGGAGGGTGGGAAAGAACGAAATAACGATGAACAAGAAACTGACAAGAGCCTAACTATCTACGGAGGAAGAATATTATGGTGCCACGAGGTGGTTGAAAGAGAGACAAACAGAACAATCGGATGCTCCTCCTCGTTAACCACAGTTTCAACGAAACTACTGGATTAACTTAGTTCGGCGGGCTAATGAACCTGATACAGCGTACAAAAAATAAAATAATGCATGTGGCAGTACTTGGGGCTTTATCTTGAAATTCAAGGTAAAGCTACCGTTATGATAACAACATACTCTTTTAGAAGATGATATTTTCATACTTGATTTTGCATCCAAGGCTCAAGTTTTCAACGACTATTTTATCCTTCAATGCACAACCATTAATACTGGCAGTGATATTCCCCGTGATCCAACAGTAACTTGCTCCAAAATTGATAAATTCACTATCTCTGATGATAAGATACTGAAGATAATCCGAAACCTCAATCCCAGTAAAGCACATGGGTGGGATAATATCTCGGTTCGCATGATAAAATTGTTTGATGATTCTCTAGTGTTACCATTAAGATTGATATTTGAAAATTGCTTAAGTCAAGGCACATTTCCTGACATCTGGAAACGAGCAAATATTGTACCTGTCCACAAAAAAATGAGAAAAACTTAAAAACAAATTACCGTCCTATTTCTCTCTTACCAATTTTTGGAAAAATTCTCGAAAAATTAGTATTTGACTCGCTGTATTATCACTTAAACTCAGAAAACATATTGAATCCGAACCAATCTGGTTTCCGGCCATGTGACTCAACAATCAACCAGTTACTTTCCATAACTCATTCTATCTTTACAGCTTTTGATTGCAACCCAACCCTTGAAGTTCGCTCAGTCTATTTAGACATTTCCAAAGCTTTCGACAGAGTATGGCACGAAGGTCTCATATTCAAACTTAGGCAATGTGGTGTCTCAGGAGACCTACTATCACTTCTCAAAAACTTCTTAGCGGATAGAAAACAGAGGACAGTTCTAAATGGCCAATCTTCCAACTGGGGAGACATTTGCGCTGGCGTTCCACAAGGCTCAATTCTGGGTCCCTTGTTTTTCTTAATATATATCAATGATTTAACCGAGAACATTAAATGTAAGGTAAAACTTTTTGCAGATGACACTTCACTGTTTACGATTGTTGAAGATGCAGATTCAGCTGCCTGTGATTTGAACCATGATCTAGAACAAATCAAGCTATGGGCATACAAATGGAGAATGTCAGTTAATCCAGATCCCAGAAAGCAAGCCGTTGAACTAATCTTTTCAACAAAAATGCAAGAATTGACCACCCTCTGCTCGTTTTAACAATATACCAGTAATAAATGTAGATCAACATAAACATTTGGGAATTATATTGGACAGAAAGCTATCTTTCTCTGCCCATATAATGGCAGCAATAAGCAAGGCACGTAAAGATATCGGAATGCTAAAATTTCTTTCAAACTACCTATCCAGAAATACTCTAAACAACTTATACAAACTTTATGTAAGGCCACATTTAGACTATGGTGACGTTATTTACCATATTCCGCAAAAATATGATAACGTAACTTGTTCTAAGAATTATATGATGGAAAAACTTGAATCAGTGCAGTATTCTGCTGCCCTAACAGTAACGGGAGCATGGAAGGGTACGTCTCGGGAACAACTGTATAATGAGCTTGGTTGGGAGACTCTTGACCTAAGAAGATGGAGTAGACGCCTTGTCCTATTTTACAAATTTATAAACAATCTAACACCGGACTACACGAGAGAGCCTGTTCCTCCACTGCATGTAACCAACCATAATCTCCGATACAATCCATCTGTGGGGCAGATAAGGGCAAGAACAGAAAAATTCAAATCCAGTTTTTACCCCCATTGCTTAATGGAATGGAACAGCCTTGATCCAGAGACAAGAGTATCTCCTTCAGTAAATAATTTCAAAAAGCTATTAACTTCAAAAATCAGACCCTCTGGTAAATCAGTGTTTGGTATTTATGACAGAAAAGGAATCGCATACTTAACACAACTAAGGGTTGGTCTCAGTCAATTAAATTTCCATAAATTTCAACACAATTTTAAGGACACAGTAGATGCATTATGCCCAATTTCCGATGGTATTGAGGACACGGAACACTTCTTGCTGTACTGCGACTCTTTCAAAGAGCCCAGGCGCGATCTTCTTGCTGATGTGGAAACTGTGTTTCAAGCTAATAACTTAAATTCATTTTCAAGTTGTAACAAAACAGAACTTCTTTTATACGGACATAAAAGTCTGTCTTTTCAAGCAAACAGAACTATTTTAGAGCTGACAATTGCGTATATTTTCAAGACAGGTCGATTCAATTAAAATCCTGCAAAACGATCACTTTCATTCCCAATAACTTTATTCTGTATGTTTTTTATGTTGAAATTAATTGTTAGTTTGTATTGTCTTTTATTTCTTTGTATTTAATGTAAAGGTCATGGGGTAGATATGAACTTTAGTACTCCCCATGGTATCGTCTCTGTATTTGTTAATTGTAATATTTTATGAATGTACAAAAAAAAATGATAACAACATAAACATGTCCGTGGCCTCTGACACTGCACCTTCTTTTGGTCGCAGTGTGACAGAGAGTTGGCTTAACAACAACTTATGGCGGTTGCCTCTGACGTTGCAACTTCTTTTGGTTGCAGTGTGACAGAAAGTCGACTTAACAACAACTTATGCCAGTGGCCTCTGACGTTGCACCTTCTTCTCATGGCAGTGTGACAGAGAGTCGGCTTAACTACAAATTATACTGGTGGGCCTGACGTTGCAACTTCTTTTGGCTGCAGTGTGACAGGAGTCAGCTTAACTACCAATTAAAACATGTGTTGTCTAAGACATACAGATAATAAGGATAATGTTACTTGTGCCTAATAGAGGGTCCAAGTTATGGAAAACGTATATAGAATAAAACTAAATCATTGCCACCTCTGTGGCCATAACCGCCAAAGTTTTGCCCAAGTATATCTAATACATGCAAGAGGAACATATTATGGTTGCCAGCAGTTTTATTGTACGTTTACGGTATTAGCGTAAGTTTGTAAGTTTTGAGAGACGCTATCGATGATGTTTAACAGATTTCGAATGAAACGTTGATAGCAATCAATTCACTTGACTTAGTACTTTGATGAGCCAGTTGGCAATGTTCTCGGCCGCTGGAGTACTGGCAGCACCAATTCTAAAGCTGTGAGACGTGTAGTTTCCCTTGTAGTGTGTAGTATTTAGCGGCGACTACAGAATCTCTGATAGTAAACAACACATAAGATATTTGCCATTGTAAAACAAGAATAAAGGCTTTGATTGGACGTTACACAGGCGTAGATGCTTTTGCAAGTCACGCACGGGGCATATGGATGTAGCGGAGGGTGATAAACGTATTGAATGTCCACGACGGAACTACTTTTGAAACCTTTATGTCCAACATGAATATTCCGTTATTTAGGGATACGTCTGATACTAGGAGAGTCGCACGTGGATCAAAGGATACTGTGGATTTGCTGAAAACTCGGACGACCATAAAAACCCAAAAAAGGCAGTTGTGAACGCAGACCAGAGCATTAGTTTATCTTGTTCAATGTAATCTGCTCTGCGGAGGCCTTCTTTTAGTGATTTCATGATTGGGAGAGTAATGGGCAGGCAGTGCGGGCGTACCAGTTCCTCTTTGGAGCGTTTTACTTCCCGAAGTATCAAGTGCAATAACAGCATATGCTGCAAATCTGACGAGAAACCGAGTTCTGTGTTTTTATAGCGAACTGCTGCTAGATACGTTTTTATTGGTAAGTAACTGAGTGAACGTGCGAGAAAAGTGACAATCAGACGCAAAGTAGATTCTGATAATGGATACTGCTTGAAATTATACGTGCGACAGAATCTTTCATAAGATGCTTGGCCATTGAGATATGTATGTCTTGATGAAGATGCTATAGCGAATGCCTGCCGACGGATGAGATCACTCTTTAAGGCCCTGTTTACACAAGAGGAAATGGAACAGTTCCAAATGGAACCGTTCCAAAACTAGAACGGATAGGCCTTGCGTTTACACGGGAACTGTTGGAACCGTTCCAGTTTGGATCTGCTATCCGTGCTCTTTGGGCTCCTCTACAGAAACGGTTCCATTTGGAACCGTTGCGTTTGGCTCTCGTGTAAACGGGCAGAACCGCATGGAACCGTGCCAAAAGAGAACAGATAGGAGTCTGCACATTCTCTCCCTCCTCTGAAGCAATTTCTGGAACGGTTCCAGGATGCCTGTATAAACGCAAGCAGAAACAATTTCCACAACCGAATCTACGAAGGAAGAATATCATGGCGCCACAAGATGGTTGAAAGAGAGGCCAACGGAACAATAGAATGCTCCTTCTGCGTTAACCAGAGTTGTGTTTATTCTCACGAAGAAGTTTAACGCATTTGTTTCTTTTTTTCTTAAAAGCTTTTTGATTTTAATTGTTCTATTTTTATTGAACATATTGCGTAGTTTTGACCGTAACATAATGGCTTTCCTTAGTGGTTTTTTCATGAAAGGGCCATCGTTTGCTCTGACTTATTTTCTCTTGATAGAGGCATGTTTGTTTAGCACTTTTTGACTACTGAGTCAAAGTATCATAATTTATTAGATCCACTGAATCATGTTTGGAATGAGCAATATCTAAATCATTTCGAAAGTTATCTATACTAAATTTTCGGTATGATTTATTTCATAATTCTGTAATTTATCAGCTTAGGACCCTTTTTGAGAAAGCCGCCTTTTAATACAGGTACTATCATGCTATGAAAAACCGATAGTCCAGTTTCAATCGTGTCTGTGTTTTGAAAACTCTATTTTCTATTGTATTTAAGTATCAAGTATATTGATCTTGGTCTGTCGGCAAGTTAGTTTTTTCATAATTTTCTTTTAGATTATATGCCTCTAAGAAGTTGCTGATGTCAGCCTCTTGTTCTTCCGTATTGAAATCCCCCATTGAAATGCAGTTTTCATAGTTAGTAGTATATATTTCTAGTGACTTTTGTACCTCTTCAAAGAAGTATTTCCTATTTTTACAAAGGGTGGCCGGTATATGTTTGCAAGAAGCCATTTCTTATTTTTAACATTAAGTTCAACAAAAACACAATCGATATTTCTGGGAGACTAAATAATTATTATTTCTTTTGCTGGAACACCCTCTCTAGCGTAAATTACGACTCCACCCAATTTCTATTTCTGTCATATCTGAAAGGGGGCTTGAAACCTCCAAATAGGAACTGATTTGTTGTGAATTTTTCGTCAAGCTTAGTTTCAGCAATGATTATAATATCAATGTTATTGGAAATACAACATTTTAGGGTCTCAAATTTTTTTCTTATGGAGTTAATATTCAAGTAACCTATAATTATCCCCCTGTCGTTTCCAAGATTCAATTCTTTTAGCTTAGTTTGGGCATCTTGAATACTTTGAATCAATCTTTCATTTGCAATTTCTTCTGATGGAAATCTTAAATTTTTTTCTGTAAAGCATATGTTATTATTATCTAAAGCTAAATCGTTAATCCTGCCCAACGGGTCTTCACATTAGTACTTGCTTATCATGCTTCTGAAGTTACCAGCGAGAATTGCATCACCATTAATGTTCAAATGCAGCTTGCTGTTGTTCAGGTGTCTTAATGCGTTCATATTTTCATTAATGACAAATGCTGAATTTTTTGCTTTGCAGATATTTTCGAGATATTTGTTTACTTTATTGGATTTTATGCTATATTTATCACCCCTTGGGCATAGGCCTGATATTGTCATGTCGTTTGGTATGTGTCTTGATTTTCATTGCAACGGAGAAGACTCTTTGAGCTATTTTTTCTGGAAGTTCGTTGTGCGGAGATCATTTGTACCAAAATGTACAATATATAAGTCAGCATTTTCTTCCATTGAACAAATAATGCAATCAGCCATATCAGCTATCTTCGCGCCAGAAAACGACCGGACCTTCTCATTTTGTTTAAGGGCAGCTTTCAGTTTCCAACTTTGCACGTTCTTAACCATCAAGTCACCTATTATGATTGTGTTTGTAGTCGTTGACAGCCTAATTCTGCTTCAATTAACATCGTCATCTCCCTTTGAGTCTCTCGAAAGCATTTTCAACCACCATTCCGGCTCTGCTGAGTCTATAATTGGAATGAGACTTCTCTGCACAGAGTTTCCTGTTATCTGTGGGCCATCCCAAGACTATCAAGATAGCTCAAAGGTTTCTGTCCTTGCATAAAGCTTAAGTTTGAAAATGTTATCAAATAACAAATGAATAAAAATTTAGGGCAGGAAAGAAATCTGGAGAATCACTAAATGTCAAAAATTGAAGAAATTCAGAGTATATTTTTTGTTAAAATACTTGAAAAAGGATTAATTCATATAGATTAATAAAAACATATCAGATTCAGCAGGTTTCAAAATGATTTTATAACATTTCAACATTCTTATGCACAATAGACCTTGTACAAAATATATTCTCCTCAACAAAATATTTCAAACATTTCTGAACAACCTATCCTCAGACAGCCTCTCTCCTTTTAACTCTCCTACCATCGTCTTTACATTATGTTGAAAGAAATGCTCCTTGTGCCTTCCAATTGCGCAAAACTTGCCAGTCTGTATGTCGATACTCCTTTTGATTTTTTGCATCCTTTGATGGATTGACCGACTCTTTCAATGGTCTTTAAGGTAAGGCTTCCGTATTTATGTTTCAGGCCCAACTTAACTTCTCTGTTTAAAAGCTCTATGGCATAGTCGATAGAGATCTTTCTGCCTTCTCCGCCATGCAAGGTCACTGTTCGGTTCAAAAGCAACTGAACTGATTTTTGCTTACTGAGCAAGAACTTTACTTGAGAGATGAATTGAAAGGCAAGACCTGCATAGACAGTATGGCCAGTTGCAGCAAATAAAAGGAAATCGAACTTGCAGGGGTTTAAGGTACGCATCCCATCTCCTTCATTACTTGCATCCTTTTGGGCAATGTCCAGCAGGCCTTTTTTGAACAGTTTAGTGGAATACTGCTGGACGTGATCATCTTCAATATTTGCAGATTCTTCTCCCTTCTCTTGACGTTTCTAGGTCTTTATCTGTCGCTTGGTTATCGGAATTATCTTGAAATTGACAGGTAAGATGATGTTTTTTCCTCACCATTTCATCGCATGGGAACGTTTCTAAGCAACCATGAAATCCGGATTGAAATCTGCTTTTCTTCTTCTCAGTTTCTTGTTGATACTGCTCATAATGACGCTTTGGAGTTTCCTCATTCAGCAAAACTAGTTTTGTGACAGTATTCATTGCCACCGAGTCGAGATATTCAGTATTCTCTTCATATGTTTTGCAGTGATAATTCTTTGGCTTTGCATCTTTATCTGCCAGCTCCAGCTCGTCAATCACTGCCAAAACCGTATAGCAAATGTCAAAAAATTAAGGAACACCCTGGACGGGTGAACCAAATCATTCACCTCTTTTCTGACATTTCTTCGATCAAAACGTTGTTTTAGCTGATATAGGGTTCCTTTTTCAGCAACGGACAAAGATTGGTACATTTCTGTGTATACCATCTGCAAGTAAGAAAAGCAATAATTAACATATGTTAACAATCATGATTTTATGAATTTAAATCATAGAGGTTGAGGAAATCTCTGAGTTTTTAGGAATCTTCTGGAAGAGCACTACCAAAAATTTTTCTGAAAAATCCATCCTTTGTCTTTAACTGTGATGTTTAGATTATGTTCCCTACAGTTTTGCCTAACAACTCAGCTATTCTTTTAGAAATGCATTAAATTGGTAAATACCTGTAGAAAAAGAATCGCTTCATGCAAATCTTCCGATTTCATGATTGTACCCTCGAGGCCGTCCGAAGTGGTTGGTGCATCTGCATGAGCATACTGTGCATCGAGTCCACGTTTGGTCGTTAGTCCATCCCCTCCACATAGAATTTTGAATTGCTCTTCATCTATCACTGGTGCATATTGCTGATATGTCTTTAGTATTTTCATGATTTCGTTTTTCTTCACAAGTCCAAAAGGAACCTTGAATTTGATTGAAGAGAATTTTCAGTTATGTTTCATGAATCTATCATCTATTTTTACTGGGTATGTTACCTACATAAACTGAATAATGTTACCTACCACGTTTGATCGATCTGCTATTTCATTAAAGTGCAGCATCTGTTTGTACATGATTCGTTTTATAGTCTCTGCGAGTGTTGTTTGCAGATTTGTATATTCTTCTTCCGTTGATATCTACAGTTCAGGATCAGCTGTTGCAATGGTATGTCGCTTATCTTCATCTGATAAATGCTCAACATTCACGCAATCTTCAATAGCAATTCCTTGAATGAGGTCATATCTAGGGTTCGAGTTCTCTGTGGTTTGTGTCTTTAATTTTACTGCAGATTCAGATTGTTAAAACAGATTTGAAAGCCTGACTGGAGGGAAGTATCTTCCGGAAAATCATCTACCTGTTAGAATAATAGAGTGAATAAATTTTTTAAGATTGATTGTCTATCAACCTTTCAGAATATGTTGGCAGTTTTAGTCAGTTTATTTTTCTTAGTCTTTCTACATCATCTGAGGAAAAACATCTATCAAATCATTCATGAAAGAAAAACAAACTAATAGTAGGAGATGGGGGTATGGTCACGCAATCAGGGAATTTATGGGAATTTGGGTCAATATGGGGATGCTGATTCCGAATTTCGATAATATGCGGCAAATTAAGGGCACTAACTGCCTCATTTTCATGAAAAACCTCGATATCCTCGGTATCTATGTGTTAATACTAATACCGTCAAACTTCAGACAAGAATGACTTGTTGCTGATGCGCCTATAACCCAGTTAAGTTTCTTTGTTACCTTGTCTGTTAGAATTGATAAAAGAAAAAACAGTTTGAAACATGTTGCTAATTGTATAAGTATCTGTTTTCTATAGTTATAGAAACTTGACATATTCTTAGTATATTGCAGTTTATTCCAATTCTAAAACTGTGACCTGCATACTCAGCTGCCCGGAATCCAGCTATATGTAGGGCAGTATTTTGAAGCAAAAGAAACGATTATTTAGAGATACCCTGGCGGAAGGGGTCTGACATAGATGGTTTTAGAACCACCTTCATACAGCAGGGTGAGCTTGAAGAAGGTGAGAACGTCACATCCTCAAGAGATAAATTCTGTATGCAGTCGTAAGCCCCATTGCAAGTGAACTCGCTGATCCACATAAAGCCAAAGAATGCCAAGCAAATTGCAGCCCATAACATTTTCCCATCTGGGTTGCTGGTAGAGAATGGCTGTAAGTGATTAAAAAGACTATCCAGCTGCTGAACCGTTATAGGTTTTTGCACGTACTGCAATTTACCCTGAAATCTTTTGATGCCCCGCAAAAGATATTTTAGCCTCTTAAAACTGCTTTCAGGAGGCTCAATGTTTTGCTGTAAGTGAGCATTCTGGACTGCCACGAGATAGATTTTTATGGTAGAGTGTTGAACTGTTTTGGCGAGAAAAGGAGCAAAGTAGCATAAAATAGTTTCGTTGGTGGCATATACAGACCCTAATTTCCAGACTTGAAAGCGTTTGTAAAAGTCTAGAAAAGCTTCTTTGCCTGTTTGGTAGGACTTTTTGGTGGCAGGGGATAATAGAAATTGTTCCAACTTTTTCTTGGCAATGTTCAGAGCAGCAAAATGCTTATAGGGATCTTCTCTGGTAGGTGGTTGGCCCAGGGGGCTAGGTGACCAAACTGGTCGTCGTAAAAGTGAGAGAGAGAGAATCAGCAAGCTCATTGGCAATACCAGGGACATATTGGGCTTCGAAATAAAAATTTTACTCCATGGTAATTACTGTGAGACGCCTTACCAATTGCATTATTTTTTTGCGGGGAGACCGCTCTGAATTTATGATGTGGTTTACTGACATGTTATCACAGTGAAAGATAACTCGTTTGCGTACCCATTGCTTACCCCATATGGAGCAAGCAACAACAATTCCATACAGCTCTTGCTATGCAATTGAAATACCTGGGGAGACTTATGTCTGGCTAGGTTGCCAGGACCCTTGAAACCAGCTAGTGTTGAAGATACCCCCATAACCACGGGAACCAGAGGAATCAGTGAAGAAATGAAGCTGATCAGAACTTTCTCAATAATTATTAAGAGATAAAGCTTTTCCGTTCCATGATGAAATAAAAAATTTCCACATTTCAATATCTTTGAAAAATTCAGAATTGAGCCTGATGTGATGATTGGGTTTTGATAGATCGATTGTGAGCTGGATTATCCTTTGCAGAAAGGCTCTAGCCGGGGGGATAACCTTACAGGCAAAATTTAAGGTGCCAATTAAGTGGTGGGTTAAAGTGGTTTTTTTCTTAGTGGACCACCTTACAAGCTCATCCTTCAACCTTCTCCTTTGCTTGTGTCCAGTGTGATCCCCAAAAATTCCAGCTCTGTTGAAGGCCCAACTGTTTTTTTCAGGAGAAAGAGGGACCCCTAGTTTTTTAAATGTTAACAGCATGCTCGGATTGTCTGACAATTATAAGGCCCTGAAAAAGCTTGTTGTTGCTCCATGATGAGAAAATCATTGAAAAATTGGCAGACGCAAGAAATTCCACACTTCTCTATTAATACCCATTCCAAAGCCTCAGACAATTGATTGAATAATAAAAAGGGGCGCTGCTGAGGCCAAAGGAGAGAACCTTATCATAAAAATGTTTGCCTTCCCATTTCATTCCAAGCAGCTTCCAGTCATCGGGGTGGACAGGGAAGAGACGAAAAGCTAATTCAATGTCTGTTTTTGCCATGCAAACCAAGGATGGGCCTAAGAGTTGGATTTTGCTTTATTGCCTCATCAATAGTCGCATAAACCAATGAATAATTGACCTTGTCAATAAACAAGTTTATGGAATAAAGAGGGAGTTTTTGCAGTTATAGCAGTGGAAATTTCGGTAGGCAAGGAATAGTTTCGGGGCATATTGCTAGTCACCTTGAATTTCGGGGAGTCTATAATAGAAGAGTTTAGGAACTTTGATAGTAAATAGTTGATGGGCATATCAACTTCTATAGATGTATTTCATGTAGAGCAATAAGCAATACTGGGCAAGGTGAAATTTGAAATATTAGGCAGCGTGTAAGCACAAGGGTTCTTAAACATGGTTGGATCATCTATTACATTAAAAATAGTACAACTGGGCGTATCTAGTATATCAGAGGACGACACTGACTAGTCACGTGGCTTACTCAATTTAGATATTTCATTATATTGAAGACCCTTAAAAACCGAAATAGTTATTGTTTTGGAGCGACAAAGGGTGGGCATGGGTATCAGGTGTTAAATAAGTGTAGGATCCTCCTACTTCTTAGGGCCCCTACCACCTTCCTAGGCCAATCCATAAAACCAAGGGCCACACCTTACATGCCCAGACCTTATATACCTACTCACAACAACAACAACAACACATGACAACAGTAACACACAACAACAACAGTACTACAAATAACACTGACATTGACAGTTCTTGTCCCCTTCTCTTTCTTTGGTAACTGTTCAAACGCAAAGTTCTCTTTTTCTTCAACAACAACGATAACGATGATATTTATAAAATGTAATGTCATGTTAATTGAATGATCCATTCTCAAGTATGTTCATCAGTTTATGTGTTGCTGCTCCCTTCTTGGTCAATCCATCTGCCAGTTGACGACAAGTTGGAACCCATTTTACACTTTCAACTTCTTTGCATGCTATCATCTCTTTCATTGCTGCTATGTCAATTCTTAATCTCTTTTCACTTGACGACTTCGTTGATCTAATACTCTCAGCTAGGTTTCTGCTGTCCGTATGAGCTTCAATCTTAATTTTATTTCTTCCTTTTGTCAAGAGTTCAGAGAGAATTGACTGTTGATATATTGCATCTTCAAGACCTTCTAACATTGCTAAACTTTCTGCTGCAGTGGTGCTTTTAACAACACGCTTTAGTCTTGTTGCTGACCATGAAATAGGAGAACAGTTTCCATCCTTTCCCCCAAGAAGAACCACATGACCCCCTGCACTTGAAACTCCATCTGGTAAGTTTCCATGAGAGGCATCACTGTAGACAATTAATCTCAGATCACTTAAACTTCCCAACCTTGGAAACTGTAAATAATGGGGCTCTGTCTTGATTCGTTTCACAACTTTGTTAGCTTGTAACAAATGGCCAACTGTGGCATTTTTACAGCTCATGCTTAATTCTAATACTGGAAATGATATGTCAGGTCTTGTCTGACTGGCAACCCAATTACACTGCCCTGTGACTGTTTGCAAACTTTTCAACTCATTTTCTGTTAACAACCTTGACTTATTCTGCTGAACTGTCTCTTTCTCTACAGGAATTACTTGCAGCTTCTTTGTGTATTGTTCTTGACTGACAATAATACCATTTTGTGCATGTTTTACTGTTAGTCCGATGTAATTAAAACTCTCTTGTTCTTCTTTCCCAACTAAAAATGCTGACTTTAGTTTTGCCACAACTTTTTTTTCAAAAACTTCAGTTCCACAATGAATAAAATCATCAACATGCATCATTAACAGACCTTGCAAGCATTGTTCATCATACCAGTAAAATAGTGATGGATCATACTTGGATTGTGTGAATCCTATCTTACTTAATTCCTCAACAACAGTGAAAAACCAATGCCTTGCTGCATCATTGAGCCCATACACAACTTTATTGAGCTTCCAAATGTATCCTTTTCTCTTTACTTCTCTTGGGGGCTCTATAAATACCTCTCTGTTGATTTCTTTACCTTGCAAGAATGCAGACTTAATGTCAATTGTTTTGCATTTCCAATTTTGCATACCAGCAATTGCTAACACAATGCGAAAAGTGCTTTTGGCTGCAGTTGGTGAATCAACTTGAATCCAACCATATTCTTCAAATCCCCTAGCTACAAGTCGAGCCTTAACAACCTTCTCCCCATTAACTAGTTTCTCTGTCCCAACCCAAGTGGTTGATATCTTATCCTGTCCTGAATCAATTACTTCATCAAAAACATTGAACCGTTTCCAATTATCTATCTCTTTCATCTTTGCTTCTAACATGCTCATGTCTGTGAATGATGTAATATTTATCTCCTCTAATCTCTCTGAATCCTCACTCAATTGCTGCCAATCATCTACAAGCTCAAAATTTATGGACTTGCTCTCCCCACTTTCAATATCCTTGACATTAAACCATGCACTGTATTTCCCTGTCCTTTTCCCAGCCCTTCCTATTATTTCAGCTGCAAACCATTTGCCTTCATCTTTCAACTTGTATTTAATCCTCTCTTTTACTTTTGGAAACATCTGCTTTTCCTGCCTTGCCTCTGTTTGCTCCTCTTGACTAGGCAATCCTTCATATCTGGCCTCCTGCATTTCTTCAGAAGAATCATTATCACTAGTCATTCGGTTGTCAGTTTCTGTGATTTCTCTGCTGACATCTCCCTGTTGTGTCTCATGTGGTGAATCTTTATCATTGTAATCAGGATTTATTGGCTCTTTTTCATTGCACTCTGACACATTTTCACCATTCAATGTGAATTCGTCTCCCATTTTGATCAACCTGTTCGGGGATACTCTAACATAAAAGCTGCCATGCCGCACAAAAATCACTTTACCATCCTGTCCAATGACATAACCTGGACCTTTCCATTTATTAGAATCCTCTCTTTTATAAAACACCTTGTCCCCATGCTGAAATTGCTCTGATGAGGCCCTGATCTTGTGACGTATTGCTCTCCTAACTTTCTCTGAGCTTTCTGCTTCGATGAATGCTCTTCTAGCTGAATGAAGGGCATTAAGATGTGTGGATACAATCTCACTTGTTGAAGTACCATGAAGTGCTGGGGCATTGTCTGTCAAAACTGATGGAATATTTGGATTTTGTCCAAAGACAAGCTGATAGGAAGAAAATCCAGACCACATTTGTAGTGAATTCTTTGCATTAATTGCCCACATCAAAGCAACTTCTTTTGATAATTTAGGATCATCTTCTAAAATCTTTTCGAGGCAACGATCAACTACTGCATGGTTTCTTTCACATAGACCATTTTGCCATGGACTTTCTCCTGCTGTACTACAAACTTCTACATTCACGTTTTCACACAAATCCAGAAATTCTCTATTTGCAAATTCTCCACCATTATCAGTGATAAACTTCTTTGGTGATCCAAGGCCAGCACCCATCCACATCACCATCATATTCTCTATGATGACAGGGGGAGACTTATTTCTGATCCATCGTGCAACTGTGAATCTGCTGAACATATCAATCAAATATAGGATGTAAGTACCTTTTCTCCACTCTTTTAGATCCATTGCAACAACATCATTGAACGACTTGGCAAGAGACAAAGATACCACTGGCTTGCTAGGTGTTTTGCTAAATTTTAGGCATATTTCACATGATGCATAGAGCTTGTCAAGAACAACTTGATACTCTTCCTCCCACATTTGTGCATCTTTTAACAATGCCTTCATCTTAAGTAAAGTAGGATGTCCAAATTGTTTGTGAATCTTATTCATCAACTTTGGTACATCTTGCGCTTCAACTTGATTGGCCATACACTCCTCTAAGGAACTGCTCATGTCTTGTAAGGGAATACAATAGTGACCTGATGTCGTGCTATCTAGACTGATTTCCTTTCCAAAAATTTCAGCTGTATCACTGACTAAGTCTAGTTTCACTTCAGCTTTCTTCATAGCTTCTTTACTTAACAAAAGTGGAATATCAGCATTTACTACATCTGTACGTATTCTAACATTCTTTCCAGCCATTTTACATGGAAACTCAACAGACTCAATTGATTTGCAGATCTCTCCACCTCCAAATTTAAATATTTTGGAACCAGCTTCTCTCTTGATGCTTGATCTTGCTTCTGGGCTGAGTGTATCTATGAAACATTGCATCCATGTTGTACCAGCTACTGTGGATGTGCATGCAGAATCAAGTACTGCAGAATTTTTTGCTTCTTTTACAAGCAAGCACAAATCTTCCCTCACGTGACCAGTATAAAGAACAATGTCTTCTGCATCTGCAACATATGCTTTTTGTTCTTTGTTCCTTTCATTGTGAGGACAATACCTCATTAAATGACAAACTGAATCACATATACGACATCGCATTGGCTTGCCATTGAATCCTATTGGGTTTTGCTCCTTGTTATTCTTTGACTGGTAATTACTTGAACGGTTGACTGAAGGCTCTACATACTGATTTCTTTTTCTGACACCACCCCAACTGGTTGACGATGTAGGTTTCTCTGTGGACCATGCTCCTTTTGGCCTGAATCCTTTTTTGTTTGTATAATATACTTCATTTTGTTGTGCTTCAAAAACTGATTCTTGTTTAATTGCCACATGACTGTCTGGCATAACTGAGACTGAATCTGGAATGGCTTGCTCTCCATGAAATTTCTTTAATGAAGTTTTCATTTGTGCAAAAAGAGAATCTCTTTTTGAATAGTCAACTCCTGTGAGCACCAGTTGCCTGTCATGGTGACTAAGTTTCGCGGCATCAAGGATCTTAAATCCTAGTACAGGGTCTGGCAATTCCATTTCTTTTTGTTTGATTCTGTTGTACAACTTTTCAAATTCCAAGACAAAATCTTCCATTTTTTGTTTAGGCTCCCTTTGATAACGGTCAAAAATTGTGAATCTCTCATATACTTCACATAAAGCATCCTTTTGGAACTGACTATCAAAATATTTGATAAGAGTGGCCACTCCATCATCTTTATTCAAATTTTCCAAAGTAACTTCATTGAAAACTTTGTCCCTGATACCACTTGGGTCATCTTCTGGAAGTGACAATGCAATAGCAACTCCTTGCTTGACTTTGGCAACATCAGTAATAATACACCATGCTTTGAGCTCTTCCTTGTATCGCTCATATGGCTTGGAAACACTGTTGAACACAGGAGGGTTTTTGAAACCACTCATGTTTGGCCTATCTGCTTATTATACACAATCTGCCACTGTTGAAACTGCATTTCTTTTCATCTAATAAACAACTCCATAGTTTCTTTGCAACTACCCTCTGCTACCATGTTAAATAAGTGTAGGATCCTCCTACTTCTTAGGGCCCCTACTACCTTCCTAGGCCAATCCATAAAACCAAGGGCCACACCTTACATGCCCAGACCTTATATACCTACTCACAACAACAACAACAACACATGACAACAGTAACACACAACAACAACAGTACTACAAATAACACTGACATTGACATCAGGGGCTGGCAAAATGGTTAGGGGTTGGATGGATTTAGGGCACTGGTATGTTGGATGAAGGCCCCCACGTCCAGGAGGGCTACATGTGTGTGCAAAGCGACACGGCACAAAGGCACAACATGCTCCCCTGTTAAAGTTGCTGCACTCAACGTCCCTTGATGTAGCGGGTCCTGCTGGGGCAGAATAGGGTCCATGGGAAAAAACAGAATTTTCAGACAAAAGAGAATTTTTCAAAGTTTCTTCGTAAATACCCGCATCCAAAGCTGTAAATTGATCAGTGACCAACTGATTGATTTATTGTTAGCTGCTTTCAGGCGGAATTTTTCGTCATAGAGCAGCCAATCCATTGGCTGGTGGTTACTTGCTGCGTAACAAATCAGCTCCAGATATGCTACCAATATTCGGGCTCTAGCAGGAGACTCGTCCAGAATCACCCTCATTTAGGTGGTGAAGGCAGTGGTGGTCCAGGATTCAATGTTGTCAATTTTCTTCTTAGGAGAAAGCCCTTTCTCAATACGCAATGTCAAATCACTACCCACCGCCAAATGAAAGGAATCTCCCAGAGCTACCAGTCCATGCAAATTTTCTGAGAGGAACTAAGACAGATAAAAAAAACTGACTGGCCTGGATACTGTTTACGAAGGAGGCAGGAGTTTCAGGCGTGAACCCACCATCGAGGGATGTAGTGCCCCCGTTCGGTCCACTGGCTTAAAGTGACAGATTTGGCTGAGGTGTATCTTGACCCAGTGCTTCTAGGGTCTGTAGGGTCTGCACCATCGGGGCAAAATGGTTCTACGGGGACTGTAGCTGTGATGCCAGATTCACTTGAAGCTCTATCGTGCTCTCCTGCACCGCTGACGACACAAGGTTTTTGATTTCATTTCCTCCAATAGGTTGGCTTGAAGAGCTTCGTTGGTGGAACTTCCAGCAGCAGGGTTTTCTGTCCTCTCCAGAGAGCTATCCGGGTTAGAATGTGTAGAAGCTGCAACGGATCTTGAGCTTAAACCGCTCGCCCTGGTTACACTTCTTTCACTTCTTTGTTTCCTTAAAGGTTGTTTAGGCATGTTGCTTGGCGAGTCTTCTCTTGGTGAAATTTTATTTTCTTGTGTCAGGGCGTTTTGTTGAAAAGACTGCCTAGTGCTTTCAGGCACTGAAATTTTAAAAGTGGGTTTGGAAAGAGGAGTTTCGGTTTTCATGTCAAATATTGGAAAAAAGCTGGGACTAGTTTAATTCTACACAGGAGGTGAAACATTCCTGAAATTTTTAAATTCCAAAGGGGGAAAATATATCAACGTATTTTATTTCCCCTGAATACTGTTTTCAGTGGTATTCTAACTTAAACAATGAGCAAAAAAGGCTGCCTTTCGTCCTCATCAGAGAGTTTTAATTTTTATAACAAGAAAACGGGGGTAAGGTTTTGATAGCTTATATCCATTAACCACAGTTTACGCGTTACCAGAACTTTTATTAACCTACTTCTCTAAAGCTACTTCACAATTTTCTTGCTAATTCGATAAGAACTAAGTTTTTCAAATTGCTTAGCATTCGTATATTCAGTACTAGAATTGCTTCTGACTTGGTTTTAAAGCAGTTGCTTATAAAAAAATACATGTATTTTATATATTACCTTAGTTCTAACGTGTGCTTTGTAAATAAGAAAGTAAAAATATTTTGGATTGCTATCATATGACAATTTTTATTTGAAATTAGAATTCCAAACGCAATTGCTGTTCTGATGCCGACTTTTCTTGAATTTGGTTGCTTCGTCCTTGTAGGAATCCCAACCAAAGCATTGTAAGTGAACGGGGCATCTTTCTTCAACTCAGAGTCAAGAAAATTTACTTTGTGTAGATCTTGCACGTTCCCAATTCTATACTTCCAACTGAATTTTTTAGATCCAATCAATGTGGACTCCTTGTTAATTAGTTTCCGAAACTGTTTGATCGTTGAGGTTTTAACATTTGAATCACTGAGATGATGTTTTGCTTGCTGAAATAAACCTTTTATTTCCAAGAGCAATAACAACAAAGCGAACGGACCTTGCTAATCTAACTGACGCCATCTGTTTTTTTACCTTACCTTTGAAACAAATCCAACAACAGTATCATAATGCTTTGGGACCATGAAAAAATGAGCTGTTTATTGGTAAGCATTTTCGTCTTAAACACTAGAAGGAACAAGAAAATCTTGACAAAGGGTCAGACGTTCTTACTCATTGTTCTAAACAATAGGCTATTGCTTTCTTAATTCTCCTCTACAGTATTGGAAATTCATCCCCAGTGTTGTTATTTGTTAAAGAGTGTTCTTATAAACAAAAAGGGTGTATTCAAGCTAAAAACTGAATTATTCATATTCAAGGTTACACTGATGCACAGGCCACAACTTTTCTTACAGAATTAGTGGTCTGTTCAATTTCGAATGTTTCTTGTTCAGATCAAAGGGGTACAAGTTATGAATAGATTTGGTTTGAAATCGAGGCAAATTAATTCATGCGGCTGACATTGAGCGACGTGACCCTAACCTTTTTGGGAGATCATTGCGTGTTCAAAGCAGTCCAAAGTAAAATGGCATCTCATAGTGGTGGCGCTAAGACAATTTAACAGTACTTCACTGATAATTCGAAGTTTGAGGAAGCACTTCCTTATGTTAACACGTTCTTCAATATTAAAAGTTTCCTTCCTGATCAAGCCATTGCATTGAAAGCAGTTTTTAATGGAAACGACCTGTATTTTAGCGCAACGACTGGATATGGAAAATCCCTAATATTCCAGAGCCTACCAATGATACACAATATTTTGAAAGATGACCTGATTGGTACTTGCAAGGCACTCGTAATTTGTCCCTTGAATCACTAATGACAGAGCAAGTTAGTGAATTGAAGCAAACAGGTGTTATGGCAGCTGCTATCTATGATGGACAAGACGAAGAAACCCTGAAGCAGATTGAGAATGGCGATTATGGCGTTGTTTATGCATCACCTGAAAGTATCCTTGGAACTAAAAGATGGCAAAGATTGTTTGACTCGGAGTATTTTAAAGAAAATTGTCGTTTTTAAGTAATTGATGAAGCACATTGCATGGTTCATTGGTAATTAAATTAATATGTAACCTTGGTCCGTATTAAGCTATTTATTTAGACCCAGTTCACACGGGAATGCAATCGTTCCGTTCCATCTTCGATCCAGTTTCTGGAACGGAAAAGTAGACTGTTCACACGGGAACAGAAGGATTGCGTATCGATTTTTGTTTGTGTTCAGATGGGAGCCCAATCGCTCCGTTCTGCAATTTACGCGCCAAAATGAAAAAGGAATTTGTAATGCGCATGTCCATAATGAGGATTGATTTCTAAAAGTTATTTCAGTGCTCAGTTGGTAATAAGCAAATACAAAATGGATTCGCATTTCAAATGAATAGTGTGACAGCGTGTCAAAAAGAGCAAGGTCAAGGCAACCCAAAAACCAAACCTAAAAGGAAGGAAATCCAAAATTTTCAGAGCGATGTGGAGACTTTTAAATAGAATGACGACGAGATTCAGCTGCTACTCGAGCTGGTGAAAGCCTACCAGTCCATCCGATCCCAAAATAACTTGGACTGGATGAAAATACGCAGCAGATATGACCAAATTGCTGCAAAAATAAGAGAGGAATATCCAGTGGCTTGTTTAGAAGAGTATCCACACGTTAAGGAGGAAATGACAAAGGAAAGGGTGGCTGCAAAGCTGAAGAAGATACAAGCATCGTACAAGAAGGCCTTGAATGCAAAGAGAAAGAGTGGTGGTGGTAGAGTAGTGATGAGATTTTATGACATTTGCAATGACATTTGGGGTGGATGTGCATCTATAATTAGCCTCGAAGATGGTATTGACTCATCTGCTATTGATGTTGATGCTCCCAGGCAAAAAGAATCAAGTAGTTCAAGCGGTTTAAAGGACATATCCAATTCGCAAGATGAAAATGTGACACCAAACTTATCGTTAAATGATGCTTTGGATATTGATGATAAGCTAGAATCAGATACCGAAAATAACATGCCAGATACAGTGAGGGTTTCAAAAGATAAATCAAATGGAGAAAAGGAAAAGACCAACAACAGAAGAGAACTGATAAATAGCATGATGAAAGAGCAAAAGGACTAAAGACTAGCAAGAAAGAGAGGCAGAGGAGACATAGTTGCACAATTACTTGATCAATCAATTGTATTCTTTAAACTGGAAATTTTCTTGATTTTTAAACTGGGGTTGTGCTAATAAAACTACTCTTCAACCATTAAAAATAAGCCTACGTAAAGCTATCAGAGTAATAGACTTTGCTTCCTATACAGCACACACAGAACAAATTTTTAAACGTTTCAAGATATTAAACTTAGAAAATCTTTACAAGCTTGAAACAGCAAAATTTATGTTCCAAACAAATCAAGAAGATCATAGTAACTTTCTTCAAAAGGAATTTATAAAACTAGTAAACTGCATTGTCATAATACGAGACAATTGTCCAATCTTGGTTTTTCTCTTCCCTCTATTACTACAAATTTCAAAAAAAACTTTTTAACATTCGATGGAGTTAGACTCTGGAATAGCTTGCCGATCAAACTTAAGAATACTCGCAACAAACATCCCTTTAAAAGATTGATGAAATCATATCTTCTACAGAACTCCTCACAAACGGAAATTGCACCTTATTAAAGTTTCTTAAATCTATCCCTGAAATATTTACTAGCCTTAAATCTTTCCCTGAAATATCTACTATCCTGCCGCCTCGTTATTTTTTTCCTTTTTTGATGTCTTACTGTTACTGTTGTATAACTTCAATCTGAAATCGAAATTATATTCTTATGTTTAAATGCGTCATCTAGGGCACATGACTCTATAGCTCTTCATGAGTTTTTTTTCATGTGTCCTTCAACATAACAAAACTAATTTAAATGTTGTATTCATTTAACTAAATTTCTTAATTGCTATTACTAATATTTTGTATTTGAACATTGGCATATTGTAATTAATATTTGTTTTGTTGATAAAAGATTTTGAGTTTGAGTTTATTCCATCTTTATGTCAGTCGCTGCCTGACGTGTTTTTCTGAGCGGGTTTCATCAAATAAATCTATGTTCGCCCTTTGGGGGTAAGATTAAGATATACTCATGTTTTAATTTGATTTCGATTTTATTTCATTTCTTTCTTTTATCTTTTTATCATCATTTTGGCAAAATACGATTAAATGTTACAAATGGACTAAGTTTGACATCTCTACTATTATAATGGAACAATTTAAAGATTTGAAGCAAATTATCCAAGAAGCTGTTGCTGTCGCCATTGCCACTGAAATGAGAAATCACAGTGAAACCTTAGAAAAGATGATAGACGATGCCTTCCAAGTCTTCAATTCCCGATTGATGGAGATGGACGTTAAAATTGAAATTATTATACAAAACATTCGTAAATCCGATAAAAAAATAAATTCCTTGGATGTTCAAATCAGCAATTTAGAGAAGGATAATAAGGAGATAAAAAAGGAGCACGAAATCCTTGTAAAACAAGCGAAAGACAGTGGGAGAAAAGTGGAAGTAGTCGATTTGGAGCAGTATTGTCGGAAAACCATTATTGAAATAAATGGCTTTCCCAGATCAGCTGATGAAAATATGAATCCAAATCCTCTATGCACCGCTGAAATTGAGGCTTGCCACCGAGTCTCAAACAATGATAAGGCTGGGATTATTGTCGAGTTTGGCTCGAGAAACAAAAGAGACGAATTTCTTGGAGCTAAAAAGAAGCTGAGAGACATCGCAATCAAAGACTTTGGATACAAAACGAACATGCCAGGTAAATTACAAGTAAATGAAAGTTTAAATGCTAAACGCAAATTGCTATTGAGGGAAGTCAAGGTTACAGAAGACGAGTATGGGTTTAAATTTGTCTGGTCAAAGAAGGCGACTATTTTCATTCGCCGTAATGAAAGTAGTCGTCCTATTCGTATTACCAAACTAAATGAGTAGCAATATTAATAGTAACATTAGCGTTTTTAATTGCCAGAACCCCGAAATGCTTAAGAGTTGTAGATGACGAACACCCTTCTATTTGTTGCAATTTGTGCGATTCCTCATTTTATCTTTTTCGTTGGTTAAAAGCCTTAAATGGTCTTGGTCCTATTTGTTTGGACAACTCGCTCCCTTTTCACTCATCAAGAAACAATAAGTTGTTGAATTTGTTTCATGACTCATCTTTTTGGTCAGTCAATAGCCGCAAAGCCCCTAATCCTCTTAGTATTTCTGACTTTGATCTGAAATGTTGTCTGCAACAAACAGACTCGTGACGTTGTTAAGTCTATTCCTTGTCAAACTTGCCTTTGTCTGATTCATCAAAGGTGTTCCGGCTTCCAACTTATGGGAATCAACAAACTATTCAAATGCGCTGAGATACTGGAGTTGTAAACAATGCTATACTAACCAATTTCCTTTTGCAAAGCCGGAAACAAATGAATTGCTTGATCTTACTTTTCATTCGAATTCCATGTGCCTTTGTAGAAATTCTTGTATTGAAATTCGGGATTATCAACTTTTAGAGAAATTAGCATTGTGCAAACTAAATCCTTCTGAGCATGACTCTCCCTATGATAACGATATTGATAATCATGTACGTTTCCATGATAATTTCGATTATTTCTCAAATCACAAATTCCATAAACTAATGAAGAATAGCTTATCTGACAAGGAAAGGTTCAGTCTCCTCCATTCCGACATCTCGTCTCTACAAAGTAACTTCGATAAGCTGGAGAGCCAATTACCTGACCTACATTTAGACTTTTACGTATTAGCTCTAACTGAAACATGATACTCTAAATACAATGATTCCCGCTTCAACTCTTTCCCACTGACGGCAACCCATCCATCAGAGGCTGCCATTTTTCAAACCCATTTAGAGGTTCCTATGACATGTCGTAAATACATGAAGTACTTATCGGTACATCCTGGACCCTGTATCCTAAATTCTGAACTATTTGGCGACTTGCTGCAGGCCTAAATTTCGACTCGGTGTTTCCAAAACTTTATGCATCAATTATGGCAAGGTAAGTGAAAATATTGTTTTTGTATTTTTTCTCACGTTTGTTCAACTCTAGGTAATGCTAAAAATGCTTTTATGATATGAAATAATTCTCAAGTGTCGTTTTTTTGATCAATTTTCTTTTTGGGACTCGCATGTCCCGTCAGAGGACAATGGTCAGTTTTCACAAAATATTTTGCAATATGTTTTTATCAGCTATTATTGTCTTATCAGTAAAATCTTTCTTTCCTCATTTCTTCAAATCCTTACCAGTACATTACCTTCTCTATTTTTCTCATTTTTGGAGGAAACAGTCACCTTGTGCTTCAATATATAATATTTTTTTCAGGTGTGGTTCTAAACTCGATGTGACTCAGGCATTGGCAGCACTTGATGATATTCCCATAGATGATATTTCAGAAGAGGAAGGAAGTGAAGAATATGATGATGATAATGATTGGGGGCTTCAGAAAGAGATAGAGGCAGTGCAAGCCCCATTCATTGATGAGGATGACCCAGAATCAATCAGATAGCAGCGAAAGCGGCAACGAGCTAGCAGATTCTGAAGAAAGAAGATCGAAACCTAAAGAATGGAAAAAAGAAGATAAAGTAAAACATCTAAACGAGTTTGTTGAACCAGAGGGACCAGTCAGAATTTATTTCGAGAATTTTTCAAAAGCAGATGATGTATTTTTGACATATCTTGATGAGGAAACAAGAGAACAGATTATTTTTCAAACAAACCTGTGTGCAACACAGAAAGCAAGAAGATGGGCACCATTGCAAGATAACGAGTTTCTGGGCTTTCTCGGGATTAACATTTTGATGGGCTATCATGAGTTGCCATCATATTCCCTTTTTGGAGCAATGAACGGGACCTTGGAGTTCCCATTGTACAAGAAACATTGCCCAGAGATTGCTTTGTTGCCATTCTTGGCAACTTGCATCTAAACAACAATCTGCTGATCCCGCAACACAACAAGGACAAGCTGTATAAGCTCAGACCTTTCCTTGATCACATGAACAACAATTGTGTGAAACTCTGGAGTCCATCTAGACATCAAAGCATAGATGAGAGCATGGTGCTGTTCAAGGGTCGCCATTCAATAAAACAATACAACCCGATGAAGTCCATAAAACGAGGCTATAAGCTTTGGTGCAGAGCTGAGATGTCTGGATACCTGAGTGAATTTCAGGTATATCAAGGAAAGACGGAATCTAAAAACCCTGATTCTCAAAGCCTAGGCTTAGGTGGCCGTGTTGTTATGGATCTTTCAGAAAAAATCCACAACAAAAATCATGTCTTGTGGTTTGATAATTTTTTTCGGGTGTGGAGCTGCTTGAAAAGCTGGGTAGGGAAGGAACACCTGCTTGTAATACTATAAGGTCAAACCGGAAAGGATTGCCAAATCTGAAGATCAACAAATCAATGAAGCGAGGGGAATTTGATTATTCCACAAGTAACACAGGATTGTGTTATTTCAAGTGGAAAGACAACAAATCGGTGCATTTGTTGTCAAATTTTCATGGAACAGAAACCTCTTCTGTTGAAAGAACAGAAAAGAATGGAACAAAGGCTGATATTCCTTGCCTGCAAGCCGTAGAGGGATATAACCAGTATATGGGTGGGGGTGGATAAGGCAGACATGCTAAAATCCATCTATGGAATAAATCGAAAATCAAAGAAATGGTGGCACCGCATATTTTTCCATCTGATTGATGTCAGTACTGTTAATTTCGTATGTGGTATACTGCAAGTTGTTTGGCAAGATATCGATGTTGAATTTTCGAAGAAAAGTAGTACTTGGATTGCTCACAAAATGTAAGGAAGGGAATACGCCCAAAAGACGCGGCAGACCAAGCAAGTCGAGTATAGAAGGCTCATGTGAACCCATACATAAACGTCGGAAAGAAATTTCAGTGCCAGCGTAAGTCTGAAAGAATAGTTTCGGGACTCATAGAGTAATTTACGCAGAGAAGAGAGGAAGATGCGAGTTTTGCTCGATGAGCAAAATAGAGTCAAGGTCGTCTAACAAATGCAGTACATGCCATGTTTTCCTTTGCTCCAATCAAAGCAAAAATTGTTTCAACGAATGGCATGATATGTGACATTTCTATACTGTTTATAAGACTTTCAGAACTTAACATTATATTTTCTATTACATTTTGATGTCTCAAGTTTTCCATAAAGTTACGAAGCAGTTATTTTTCTTTTTATTGGCTACAATGTAGAAATTATTCATTTCTGAAAAGCTATCATTATTGTGCTCTAGCTTACTGACGGGACATATCAGTCCCAAAAAAAGAAATGTCATTTTTGACAAAAGAAATGAAAAATTTTTCTTTTAATTTTGGCAAACAATTTATTTTGTGGTTCCACAGCAGGTTAAAAATTAACAGCACTCTACTTAGCCATTGCCATAATTCAGTGGGCAAAGGAGGATCTTAACATCCCTGGCTTCCATCCGTATTTTGGACTTCAAGGCAGTAGTAAAAATGAAGGGTGTGGTTTTTTCATTTAAGATAGCTTACACAATGGGTTGAAATCGTTAACAATCACCCTCGTAGAGACCCATCACAATTTCTAGATTACCTTAATGTAACTCTCAAAAAACTGATGAAAGAAAATAAACTAATAATAGTTTCTGGTGATTTTAATCCTGATTTACTTGCTTATGATAAACGTCCTGTTGTAGAAGAATTCCTGAATATTGCGTTTGCCAACTTTTTGCAACCTTTAATTTTACAGCCATCCGTTACACAGATAGTCAAAAGCCCTCGCTAATCGATAATATTTTCATAAACTCGATTGAGAACAATGCATGGAGTGGAAACTTGATTTCTAAAATTTCAGATCACATGCCGAACTTTGTCATACTTAACAAATGTGTAAATAAAAGTAAACGCATACCTCAGTTTTACGAGAACCATGGATAACAAGTGGAATATTAAAGACTATTTCCATGAAAAATAAACTCTACAAACGATTTCTAAAATCAAAATACAATTTTTGGTATCCACGGTGTGAATACTACAGGGACATGCTGAGTCGTTTGATTAGGAAAGGTAAAAGTAATTACTACAAGGATTATTTTGAAAACTGCAAAAATAATGCCAAGGAAACCTGGAAAGGTATTAATGATTCATTAGGAAAAACGTCTAAGAAAAAATCATCTGGAATTTCAATTATAATAATAATAATTTCAATGAATTTTTCACTGGGATAAAATCTAGTGAATAAATTAGGTACTACGTCAATGAAATACTTTGATTATTTAAGCGATCTGCAACCAAACAGCCTCTTTTTAAAACCTGTAACAGAGTTTGAAGTTTGTGACGTAATAAGTAATCTAGATGCTAAAAAGTCATTTGATGCTTATGGTATTCCTATTGTAGTCAAAATGATAGAACATGCTATTATAAGCCTATTATTTTTAAAGCTTACTCTCCCTTTGAGGTTACAAACTACCGCCCAATATCACTTCTTCCAATTTTTAACAAATTAAAGGAAAAACTAATGTATGTAGGAGTTAGTAATTTCTTAGAGTCACATAAAATAATCTTTAATCACCAGTTTGGTTTTCGAAGAAATAAATCTACATCCCTTGCAATTTTAGATGTGTATGCAAAACTTGTTGAAGCAGTTGATGCAAAAAAATATTCATGTTCCATTTTTCTTGATTTCGCAAAAGCTTTTGATACTGTTGATCATAAAATTCTTCTTAAGAAATTAGATTATTATGGCATAAGGGGAATTGCCCTGGACTGGTTTCGCTCATATCTCAAAGACAGAACTCAAAGAGTCTTTGTGGGGGGTGAACTTTCAGATGGTTTAAATATAACTTATGGTGTACCTCAAGGTAGTGTTTTAGGCCCCCCTTCTATTTCTTATATATATCAATGATATACCAAAATCAACCCAAGGCTTCGATTTTCATCTCTTTGCTGATGATACAAGCCTCTTTATGTCAGATAAGAGCTTAGAAACTCTTGAATTCAAAGCTACTACCGAGTTCATCAAAATCTCCGATTGGCTAATTGCCAATAAGCTATCTTTGAATACAAGAAAATCTAATTTTCTGACTATTACTGCAAAAAACAAGACACCATATCGAAATTTGTATATTTCCATAAATGGCGAAAAACTAACCGAAGCAAAGTCTGTCAAATACTTGGGTGTTTTAATTGATAATAGATTGTCGTGGAAAGATCATATTTAGCAGACTAATCTAAAAGTATGTAAAAGCATTGGCGTTCTAGCTCGCATCAGGCATCATGCCCCTAAAAATATACTTGTTAATATATATAACGCTTTTATACACCCACATATAAATTATAGAATTATAAACTGGGGAGGGTCATAAAAAACCACTTTAGATCCATTAAGAAAAAGCATGAAGCGTGCTGTAAGGTTAATTCCATTTCAGTCGACGTCTACTCACAGTCAACCTCTCTTTAACGATTTGAAACTTCTATGTTTTGAAGACTGCTATAAGTTCGAATGTGCGAAATTTATGCATGACATTAAAATTAAAAATCTAGATGATAACTTTTGTAGCCTCTTTCTACTAACAAAAAATAGACATGATATTTTAACGAGACAGGCCACTTCAGGATTATTTGTTCACCCTGCAACAAGAACTAACGTCAAACATCAAAGTATTATAAACAGTGGAGTTAAAATCTGGAACAGTTTACCTTTTGACATAAGGCAATTAGAAAATAGACACACTTTTTCAAAAAATTATAAAGCATGGCTTCTAAAAAACAGTGCTTGATTAGTTGATATTCTTAGTCGTAAAAGCTGGTCCATTTCCAATATCACCTTATTGAACATTCGTATTTTAGTCTCTTTATCATAGTCAATAAATAAACACTTTTTTGCTATTGGCTATGCTCTTATTTAATTTTTTTAATTTCTTTATCTTAAGTTTTTATTTCGATCTTACTGTTGAACTTCAAATATTGGATAATTTGAGTAACAAATATTGCTTAGCTTAAAACAATTCTCCAATTATTTTACTTTGAATCTTTTAGTTATTCTTGTTCTGTTCTTGTACAACACGTTTTCTTTTTAATAAGAAACCACTGAGGCTCTATTCATCTGAGAAATTGTTCTTTTAATTTCTATGATATTTCTTACGATTTTTCTTGATTGACTTACCTGCTGATTAATAGTTGAGCCTGGGTAAGGTTTCTTTTATATGGAAAAAGTGTAATTCGTTTCACATATATTGTAAATTGTTATTAATCTGAGTAAAGGGTACTTGGCTCGATAGCTCCTCTGAGTTCTTTTCAAGTGTCCTAGACTTATCTTATCTTTTAAATCTGCGATTGATAGTAGCCTTAGTATTCCCGACTATAATTTCTCTGATGAAACCTTTTTTGATAGGCATTTGGTTGCATTCGAAAAAAAAACTTCTTAAAGTTATGCATCTAAACACACAGTCTCTTGTTTCAAACTTCAACCAACTGAATCTGAAGCTTAGTAGTTATCCTTTTGATGTTGTAGCCCTTTCGGAAACATAGCTTAAAGAAAATAAACTACTTTTAGATTACGAAAACATCCCGGGGTGTGATCTTATATATAACAACAGAGAAACAATACGAAGTGGCGGGTTGGGTTCTACGTAAAACAGACCCTAAAGTACAAACGGCGAAAGGACATTGAAGAAAAATCCCAAGATCTTGAACATGTCTGGATGGAATTACCAGGACACAACAAAAATAGCTGCCTTTTAGTGGGTGTTATCTACCGATCAGAAAAAATGCTAACCTTCAATGATTGGTTGAACAAATTTGAAGAGTTATTTTGTTTCATAATGGCAACATGGGATGGGCCCATATATTTAACAGGTGACACAAATATCGACTTACTTTGTCCTACAAACTCTAACAGTAAACGGTATTTGAACGTGCTAGAACAATTCAACCTTAAGCAAATGGTGGATAAACCAACGAGAGTCACGAAAAATACGGCCTCATTAATTGATCATATCATTGTTAGCCACCCGGAACTCATAAAGTTTACTGATATTCTACCATGTAATGAAATTAGTGATCATGATGGACCATACGCTTTTCTCAACGTCCGTAAGCCATGTTATGAGCCTAGGTTTAAAATGATCAGAGACGAAAAATCACTGGACTCCAAGGCCTTTATAGAAGATGTTAGTAGGATACCATTTAGCTTGGTTTAAGATCCAAATGAAAAACTGAGCATTTTCAATAGTCTCATCCTTGAAGTTATAGATAGACATGCCCCCTTTAAGAGAATCAAAGTTACGAGACCACCAGCACCATGGATGAAGGATCCAGAAATTAAAAAATTACAAACAAAATGAAACGCTTTGAAGTGTTCCTATGTAAATGCAACCCGTTCCTGGCCGTTCCACCTTTTGGAATGGTATAATATGAATAATACTCTGTGGTGCGCAATTCTTCCCATGTGAACGGGGCATTAGATCAATCTAAATATATGTAATGTTGTAAACATATTTAATACTACTCTGTTAAAGATGGCAATAAGTTACATAGACTGCCACAAATCTTTAATATGTCATCAATATTTGGAAGTAATGTTATTGGAAGAGTATTTCTCAGTGTTGAAAAGTGTTTCATTCGGCCTTTTGCCCTCTCTACATGGATTCGTGCGTTCGCAATATTTTTTCACATTTTCTGTTCCCATATGTTCTTTCCCTGAACTTGGAGGTGGAATGGCAAGCTTAGCACCTCTTAGGAGTAGGTCCTCTTTCATTGTGAAGCCACGGTCTGCCATGACCAAATCTCCTTGCTCTAAAAGATCTAAAAAGCTCGAGTCCTTTGTGATATAACGATCTGATGCTCTACCACCATAAGCTTTGGAAAGAAATGTAATCATACCATTTGGTGCAATTCCAACCAGGAATTTGATGGTGTTGCGGTGCTTGTAGTCTGACCATGTCAAAGCCTGTATCTCCAGATCTCTTGATCTTTCAATGAAAACTTCGCTACAATCAATGGTGCATATTAATGATGGGTATTTTTTCAGGGATTTTGGTAAAGACATTCTTACTTTTTCCTTGTCTGGCCAAAATATTAGAGGTTTAAGTTCTCTTGGCAAGAATTTTAGCAATGTGTTAAAAATCTGAGAGACAACACCAGCAATAACGTGAAAAATGTCTAAAAGCAACTCATTGAAAGCAACTCACTGAAAGCAACTCAATTTCTAAAAATCACGAAAACCTTCAAATGTTACTAAGCAACCTGGATTATAATTTTGATATAATAGCTCTAAGTGAAACGTGGCATACGGATAACAATGATAATCATATAAAGAGATTAGGACTTGAAAGTTACCATGACTATTTTGGTTTAAAAGGGAACAACAGAAAGGGTGGCTGTGGTCTTTACTTAAGAAATAAATTTTCATTTATCCCTCGAGATGATCTTACAAAATAGCTAAATGAACAAAACTGTGAATTCGAAGCTCTTTGGGTTGAAATAACAAACACACGTGTTAAAAATATAATAATTGGTGTAATCTATAATCACCCTCGTAAAGACTCTACCCCTTTTATAGATTATCTCCAGACTATATTCAATAAAATTAACCATGAAAATAAACTAGTTCTTTTGTCTGGTGATTTTAATCTTAACTTATTGAAACATGAAACAAATCCGAGTGTTGAATCTTTCTTGAATCTAATGTTAGCCAATTTTCATAAACCTTTGATTACTCACCCTACCTGTATAAATGCTTCTTCCTGCCCCAGTTTAATTGATAATATTTTTATAAACTCTCTCGAATGTAGCACTATAAGTGGTAATCTCATCGATAATTTATCTGACCATTTACCGAACTTTTCAAATATAGAATATGAGAAGGTGACCAAGAAAAACACCACTCAAAGTATGATTAGAGATTATTGAGCATTTTCCCTCGAAAAATATCAGAACGATTTAAAACATATTGATTTCGAAATAATTTTAAGCAATACTACTAATCTAGATAACAAATACGTGCTATTTTAAAAGAATGTGCTAAATGTTATTAATAAACATGCACCCCTTAAATTGAAAACTAAACATCAAAGAAAACAGGAATTAAAACCATGGATAACTAATAGAAAATGACTCTAAAAAAATCTGGTCAGAATTAAATAACCTTTTGAATAGAAAGAATACAAAAAATTCACAAGATATTTCTTTGAACCTAGACGGTAAATCTATTTCAGCTCCTAATCATGTTGCAAATGCATTTGATAATTTTTTTACTAGCATTGCACAGAACCTTGTTGATAAGCTTGGAAACACAGATAATCATTTTACGGAGTATTTGAAAAAACAGGAATAGTGATTCTTTTTTTATTACACCTGTAACACCAGAAGAAGTACACACCCAATTATCTTGCTTAAATATAAATAAAGCACCAGATGCTTATGACATTCCAGTTAAGTTAGTTAAATGAGTCTGTGATGTCCTAACTACCCCACCGACTAAACTTATAAATGAGTCGTTTCAATAAGGCCATTTTCCGTCAATGTTAAAGTATGCCAAAGTGATTCCAATTTTTTAAAGCTAAGTCAAGAGATGACGTCTCACTATCGTCCTATTTCACTTTTGCCTATATCTAACAAAATTTTTGAAAAATTGATGCATATTAGATTAACAGATTTCCTTGTTAAACATAACATCATTTTTGAACACCAGTTTGGTTTCCAAAAAAACAAATCAACTTCATTGGCTATTTTGGATCTGTATAATCAACTAGTAAATGCCATTGAAGATAAGAAATTTGCATGCTGCATATTTTTAGATCTCGCAAAAGCTTTTGATACAGTTAACCACAGTATCCTATAAGATGAATTAGAATATTATGGTGTTAGAAGTACTCCTCTTCTCTGGTTCAAATCATATTTAACCGAGAGGTCACAAAAGGTTTCTATAAATGGTGTATTATCTGACTCTCCTAAGATTTCAAATGGAGTGCCTCAAGGAAGTGTACTTGGGCCCCTTTTATTTTTGTTGTATATCAATGATATGCCCTTTGCATCTGACCTTCTGAAATTTCACTTATTTGCAGATGATACGAGTATCTTTTAATCTCATGAAAAGTTAAACTATATTGAAAACGTAGTTAATACTGAACTTTGTAAAGTTTCCAACTGGTTAATTGCTAACAAGTTAACCTTGTATCTTGACAAATCTAACTTGGTAATAATCTCGCCTCCTCAGAAAAAGCTACCATATCCAATAAAACTTTCTATGAATAACGAAACTATCGTACAAAAAGATTTGATTAAGTACCTAGGAGTAATATTAGATAGAAATTTAAACTGGAAGCAGCATATTAAACATACAAACATACAAATTTCTAAAGGCATTGGTGTTGTGGCAAAAATTAGAAATTTCGTTCCAAATGCAATTTGCGCAATCTTTATTTTGCATTTATTGCTCCTCATGTGAATTACGCCCTTATTAATTGGGGCTGCGCAGCTCCAACAGTAACCAAAACCATTCAACGCAACCTCAATACGGCATTAAGAATAATAAATTTTGAAAAAAGTACAACTAGCGCCAAACCACTTTTCAAACAACTAAATATTCTAAACTTTGAAGATAGTTTCAATCTACAATGTGCCAAATATATGTTTGATATTAACAATAATAATCGAAATTCCATCTTTAATCAATTTTTTGAGAAAACAGCCTCTCGAAATGGTTATTGAACACGCCAGGCTACTAACAAACATTTTGCTACTCCTATTGTTAGAACTAATTACAAAGAAGATTTATCACAAATAATAAAGTTAAAATTTGGAACAGTATACCTCTTGAGATAAGAGAAACTAGAAGCAAATCCTTGTTCTGTAAACATCTAAGAAAATGGTTACTGCAATAGATTCAGCAAGCTATTGAATTCGTCATATCACAAATTCAAATATGATAAAATTATTTTTCAATGACCTCCCCCTCTTCTTGACTCATATAACCATTTATTTCCCGTGGTTTCAAGATTTTTCTACTAACTTTTTTAATGATTTTTTGTTGTTTTGTTATTGTTTATTTTTGTAAGTTAATTCAAATTCTTCACTATTACTAAATTGTCAATCAAACGCGTATATAAATTAAACGCTAACTTCATCTTGATCGCTGTCTTAATGATAATGATTTGACGTTATTTTATTATGGTATATTTTATAACGCTAATTCTACTTCAGTCTATTTACCAATGACATTGTATTGATTTTGATTCACTAAATAGGGCGCTGGGCTCGAAACTGTTTCGGTTCTCTCAGCGTCCTAGGCAACTATTTTTAAGTATTTATGATGTAACTTAATATATTTCTCTAATTAGCTCTTAATTCACTGAATTGTAAACCTAAATTCATTGTTGCTGAATTATATGAATTTGAATTTGTCTTTTCCATTGGAGTTTCCTTGTCGTAGCTTTAACAAACAAAGTAGAAATTCATCTCTGAAGGACAGTTTTCTCATTGGTCCATATTTTTTTGGAGAGTTCTTAAATTTTCTTGGCATCTTGACACTAGGCATTTTTTCGCCCCAGACCAATAGATCATTTTCTTTGCCCTTTTCTGTAAATAACTACATAGATATTCAAACATTTGTTTTGATGGTAACCCAGTATATGTTTTAACCTGGGAGTCAGTTTTATGCAATCTAGCGGAAAGAGAATTATGTTGTTTTTGAAATTTTGACTGTTTATTCAATTTAACTGTGGCTTCATCAAGTAGAAATTTTGAATGTTTGATTATTGCTTCTCTTTCTTTACAACCAATGCAATCACAGTTACAATTACAGTAGTATAGATAATCATGATCCAAAGCATCGTTATTTGTTTTTTTCCTTGTATCTTTAGCTACTGCAGATAAACATGTATCATATGCTATTATGCTCATTGTTTGGCTTTCATTTTGTTTCAGTGACTTATCTTCAGTTTGTTTTCTTTTCCATGGTGGACGTCTCTTTGGTTTGGGGATTTTGTCGTTGTGTTGTTGTGGTTTTAGGTTGATGGATGGATTTGGATATAATTCAGTGGGCTTACCATCAACAAAGTGACTTGAGCATATTCGCGAGTCCTCGCTTGCTTGCCAGTTCTTTCCAGTTACTGGATCTTTTCTATTTACTGCTTTGGTCCATTCAATACAATTTTCAGGGTTAGCAAGCTCTGTTGGAAAAGGAAAAAGAGCAAATGGTGGAGCAGGGCCGGATCCAGCATTCTTAGAAAGGGGGGGCGTAACTTGAGTGCGTAAGTATATTCTTTGGAAAATTGTGTCATTGAGGGAAGTCGATCGCGTGCCGTAGGCACGCACGCAATGACCGCAGGTCATTGCCTAAAACAGCTGGGGGTCTGGGGGGCGCTGTAACCCCCCCAGCGTGTCCAGGGCAGGGCCCTGGTAGGGGTCCAGGGGGCGAAGCCCCCGGAAGCTCTTGATATTTTGCCATTTCTGAGGCCTTAGAATGGCTTAGAATCCTTACCTAGCCACTGAATATGCAACGCATTAGCAGACAATGACAGTCAACCAAGTTGGCTCTTCATTGCTTATTACAAGAATTAGCAAACCAAGCCATGCTAGCGACAGATTGCGTGCAGTCGGGTGAAAAAACGTGAATAAAATTTATACCATGTACTGTTGATATCAAGATTTTTTAACAAAACAAAAATATAAACATCAGCATGCCATCAAGAAACAAGCAACGCGTATAACAATGAATGTCTCAGTACAATGTTTATTTAATCGCCTCCAAGGGGGTTGATGAAGAGCATTCTCCTGGGATGTCTTGATGCATACATGTCGATTATTCTCTCAAAATCTAACTTTATGTCTCTATGTATATACATTAAAATTAAGGCATTCAAACGAGACTCGCTCATAGAGCTGCGATAGAAATTCTTCACATAGCGCAGAGCTGAATTTGCTCTTTCCACAGTTGCGCTTGTTGCAGGGATGATGAGAAGGATACGCAGGATTACAAACACGTTTGGAAAGAGCTTTTCTGTGCCATCATGCTTCATCTTTTGGAGTGTATCAGCTACCTTACTTGGTTTTGTTTCCTCGGTCGACAAATGGCGTTTCCACAACCTTAGCTCCTGGGAAAACGATGAACGACTAGGCAGGTCATCACCAAAGTACCCTAAGATCTCTTCTTCGTCTTCTGGGGCCAATGCATGTATGTTGCTAGGAAGAAGCTTCATCGCTTTTACTGCTGCAGCATTCCTTCCTTGAAATCTGTCCTCGAGCTGGCTTGTTTGGCAATCGATGAAGGGAACAAAGATGGTCCTTCTCCAATATTCTTCTGGTGTGTCTGCTTCCACGTTAGATCTCAGGGTTTGACGTCCTACTGTCCTTGGCATTTCCAATGGTTCCATTCCAACTTCTGCAGCCATATTTGTCGCTCTCTTAAACAGTATAGAAAATTCATTCTCAGAATTTTCACGAATGGACCGAAGTTCTTCTTTGATCATGTCTACCTTTTCATAAGCATGGCAAATCTCCATATCGGTACCTTGTAGTTGCAATGACAAGGCTTTTGTAAATCCAAACAGATATCGGCACACTTGAAACGCTACAAAGAATTTAGCGGTAGTCAGCTGCTTCAACAGACCACTTCCTTCATTGACAGACTTTGGGTCCCAATTGCGATCTTCATTGGTTGATACTTTGTCTAGAAATGGAACTATAAATTGGTATAAGCCTTCAAGATCTTCAAATGCAGTATGGCGCTCTACCCACCGGGTTTCACATAGAGGTTTTATTTTCTTCTTCATTGTGTTGAATTCCTTTTCTTCAACTTTTCCTTTGACATCCATTTCAAACTGGCCCTGGCGTTTTGCAGATTTAGTAAAGTATACTCCGAGTGATTGAAGGAGGCAAACCATATTATACACGTCAGGTACCTTAGATGCTTTTGAAAGTGCCAGATTGAGTTCATGAGATGCACAGTGGAAATATGTGGCCTTTTCATTGCCGGTCTTAAGCTGGAAGTTTCTGGCAGCCCCTTTCTGCTTTCCTGCCATATTTCCTGCTCCATCATAGGTCTGAGCACGGCAATAATCTGTATCGAGTCCAACTTTTCTTATAGAAGTGATGATCAGTTCGGCAATCGTTTCACCCCTAATATTGTCACATTTGACGTACTCCAATAGTCTCTCTATGGGTTTATTGTCTTTTACATAACGGACGACAATGCCCAATTGTTCCCAATTGGCACTGTCAGTCACTTCATCGGCCATAAGGCCATAGTAGGGACCAATTTCTTGTTGCTTGACCTCATTTACGATCTCTCCCTGAATAAAGTCTTTGATGCAGTCCAAAAGATCATTTTGCGTCGTTTTTGAAATGTAAGTGGCTGTTCTTTGACAGGTTTCTAGGTGAGTACGTAAACTTTCATCTGTTTCACACATAAGAGAAAGCAGCTCCCTGAAATTTCCTTCATTACCATCATCCCCCTCTCCTATCATTCCATCATCGCGATTGCCTCTCAGGGCTTGTCCTCGCCTACCCAAATACCTGATGGCCGCCAAAATCGATTTAAGGAACTTTCTGTTCCGCTGCACTGTAACTGCAGTTTGGGATGAGATTGAATGGTCGATTCGACTGGATGGGTTCTTGAATGTCTCCTGAAATGCTTGCATCCTGGCAAGAGAGATCTTGTGGTATTCTAGGCTGGAATGCTCGCGAAAATCTTCTTGGGCGTCCTTCCAGTTTCTGTACGGAGCTGTAATTAAGTTTTTGGCTCGGCTACCTTGCCTTGCAGGTGCAGGGAACAGCACACAGCAAATACAAAATAAACCATCTTGTGTCTTGGAATAAGCAAGAAATGGGAATGTTTCCATCCACTCATGCTTGCAATGGCGTTTTATGACACCCGATTTACACCGTTTGTCTTTGTATTCCTTTGCAGGGAACTGGAAGGATTTAGAGGGTCGTCTATTTTCTATCAGGGCAGCTTTCTCCTCTGTTGTCAGATTATTTGTTTTTCCTGAAGCTATCAAGGAAATGTCTGGTTCCCTGACCTGCGATTCTTCTCCTGAAAAAATTAAAAAATTAAAAGTTTGATTATTTCCACGACGAGTAGCTTTTAATAACAAATGGAGAGGACTCCGAAAGAGCATAAATGGACAATTCTGGCAGTGACAAAAAATAACGTTGCAACTTTCCCATGTCTTTGCATGTTGTCTGTCCGCTGTAGACCATTCTTATAAAGATCTTGTTAAAACATTTTATGGAATACTGTGCGTTCCATCTCAACCTCAAAACCCTTGCACATTAAAATACTGCAAACTCAACTCGGTCCACATTTTGTGACGTGACGTCAGAAAGTAAAGCTGTCCGAAGAACTGCTCTGAATGAGCATTTAGAAGGGGATTACATAAATCATTTCATGTATTACTTTTCCTTATATGAAGACAAAGAAGAGCAAAAATTAGGTACAGGTCTCAAATCTAAAAGTGAGCATACCTGTCACTTGTCCTTGTGCAGATAATGTTTTACTCGAGTCTTCTTTCTGCCCAGAGTCAGCTGATTCGTCGGAACGCACTGCAGTGGAATCCATTGAACGGGGAGCTTGGGTGACATTATTTGAAAGATCTTCTGGATCTGCCCCTGGAAAAATAAATAATCTCTCAACTGGGGGTACATCATAAGTTCTAGCTTGATCCTAAACCAAAAGTGTCAGATATCAGAAAAATGCGCAGAAATACGAATATCAGTAGTTTTTACTTACTTCTTTTCCGTGAAAAGAAAGCCGTGATAGGCAGCTCGCCTTTGGGTTTCGATAACGACATGCCACCAAATTTCCAAATCACAAGTGCAGATCCAGGTCTGTTGTGTTTAAAACAGCAGCAGATGAAACGAATGAGTGAGATAAATATATCCGAACTACAACTAATAAATTCAAACATTTAAAGTTTACAACTTGACACCAAAATAATAAAAATTCGTTGACCTGGTTGACCTTTTGCTACATTTTTTAAGTTTCCACTCTCATTAGATGAATTGTTGTGGAGCAACTAGATATTTTGTTTGACAATAAAAATTGACCACCATGTGAAATATGCTTGACTTTTCATTCCAAAATTGAATTTTCTTGCAAGTCGCAACAAAACAAGCGCGCAGTTTGTCAAGATCCAAAGAACTTATCCTATTGACGTTCTGGGAAGATTGTGCAGTATAAAAGCAACCGAGTTTATGTTTGTGCTCCATTGCATTGTAGCAAGGGGGGGTCTTCACCAAAACCTTCAATCCATATCTTAAGCTAGAGCAAAACTCAGAAAAAAAAATTATTTCTCTGCGAAAATAGGGGGGGGCGTACGCCCCTTACGCCCCCCCTTGGATCCGGCCCTGGTGGAGGATACGGGCAATCACTATGCTGTATAGAGTGAGATCCACATACAGTTCTTTGCCATTTCTTTAGCTGATAAGTACTTTTGCTGGTATGAACAAAAGCACAAATGCATCTGGAAGAAAGAGAAATAACTTTAAATATACAATGGATTGCATATTCATTCTCTTGTAGTAAATAGCAATAATGTTCAGAATATCTGCATAAATGGAACATGACAAACCTGCCCACACTTTTTGAAGACCTGTTGGTAATATTTGGTATTGTAGCCCCAACAAACATTTAAATCACCAACACAAAGATAAAGCCTGTCCTGTGGCTACTACTTACTTTAATTTATTTAGAACTTGAAATGTGAAACTGAAAAGGTTTAGGCTACTGTTACGCATCATTATTTGCGGCAGTCAAGTCCTTCGAATTTCGGGTTTACAAAAATTAAACTACACGCAACAATTCTGAAAAGTTTGATTTTTTCTATCAAAAATTTCTGCTTGCAAATGAACAGTATAAATTTGCTTTATTCAACATGGAAAACATCATTTTACATAACAAAGAAAAAACACTGTAGACTATTTCATCTTCTGGTTAATATATTAAAATTTAAATCCAAGTCGAGTTGTTATAAATTTTCTTCAACCGCGGCCATTACGGTAATAAATAGGCCTCTAGGCCAAACTTCTTTCTTTATATCCGTCTTCTGTGCTCATTTTGAAAATATGGTACTGATGTGATAGTGTTTATAACATTAAAAAAAGTAAGTATATAAATACCTATTTTTACCTCAGAATTCTAGTTATTAATGAATCCAGCACCAATTCTCTAATAATCCACTGACTGCTTGCGTTGCAAAACAGAGTTGTGTTTGTGAAAATGACAACAACACGCAAAAGTTATCCCGACTCGGTCCCGGACTCTAAGGCAGCAATGAAACTCGGAATTGGCTTATTTACCACGAATCGAGGTAATCAACGGAGTGCTAGAGGAAATTATCAGAAACGAATGTGCGTTTTTTGTGAGAAAGAAAATCATAGATCATCGGAGGGCACTTCCATTAAAACAATTGAAGAAAGACGAAGAGGACTAAAACAGAAGCGCTTGTGTTTCAACTGTACAGGCACAGGGGACCGAGCTGTAGATTGTTAAAGTAAAGGAAGTTGCCGTACTTGTAAAGCCAAGCATCACACTTTGATATGCGACAAATCAAAAGAAGGATCAGGGTCCCTATTAACTGCAGGTGAAAGGGGGTTGTGTACCTAGTTGTGATAGTTGAGGTGGAAGGAGTGGAATGTAGGACATTATTAGATACTGGTGCCGAGAGCTCCTATGTGTCAACTAAGCTTGTAGAGACTATAGGAAAAATGCCATTCAAACGAGAATATTGGCAGATTGATATGATGATGACAACTACAACAACAAAAATTGAGTTGTTTAAGTACGAAATTTTGTGACGAAAATGACACTTTCAAGATGACAACAGAAGTCAGTAAAGTTGATAAAAATGAGCTACTGACCATCCCAAACCCAAAGTACAAAGAGATTATTGACAGATATGAACATCTAAAGGGTGCGGTAATTGACAACAAAGATGACAAGGCAGAACTTCCCATTCATATGATCATCAGAGCATGTAATTATGCAAAAATCAAAACACCAATTAAGCCCCAAATACGCAAACGAGGCGAGCCAGTAGCAGAATTAACTTCCCTTGGTTGGACGTTGATCTCCTCAGAAAATGAAGCAGATCTTAGCGCAATTCCTTGGACAAGACCAACTGCAGTTGATAATGAAAGATTGTGCTCTTTAGATGTATTAGGTATTAAGGAGGAAGATCATTAAAACACAGCTCTAAATGATTTTTCACAGCAACTACAACGTAGCAATGAGGGTTGGTGCGAAACAGCTCAAACATGGAAACCAGGAGTCCAGGAGCTGCCAGACAAGGAAACAGGAAGCTAAAAATCTAGTTCAACGCTTAGAGAAGAAGCCGGACATATTTGAGAAGTACGAGGAAATAATTAAGGATCAAGAAAATCAAGGCATCATAGAGAAAGTAACAGAAAAGTCAGAAGAACAGGAGTTCAATTTGCCTCATAGAGAAGTAGTCAGAGAGTCAGCTGAGACAACCAAAATGCGTATAGTCTACGATGCTTCAGCCAAGAATATGACAAATCACCTTCCCTTAATGACTGTCTGGAGACGGGGCCTTCACTACAAAACAAAATTTGGGAAATCCTAAGGAGAAATAGACTGAAATCATTGCCGCTAACCGGGGATTTAAAGCAAGCCTTTTTACAGATCCGGATCAAAGAGCAAGACAGGGCCGTCTTACGCTTTCACTGGATGAAAGATTGAGGTATACGGAGATTGGAAGTATATCGATTTACTTGAGTATTATTGCTATGTGCTACTTTAGAGAAGCACATAAAGAAGCAGAATTCCCAGCTGAAGTTTCCGAGATCAAGCAGAGCATCGACGTAGAAGATTTCATTTCATCAGCAGCCACTATCGATGAAGTTTAGCAGCTGAAGAACATTGCAATAGAGATCTTTGGAAGAGCAAAATTCGAGTAACACAAGTGGCATGCAAACAAAATCAAGCTTGAAAACAAGGTAGTCAGCAGTGAAGAAGGTGAAAGTTTTGCGAAACAGCAATTGGGAACTAAGGAAAATCAAACAAAGATCCTAGGATTAGTCTGGAGGAAGCAATCTGAAACACTACTGATCACGTTTGGTACCAAAGAGCATGAATTGACAAAGAGAAGAATGCTGCAGAAATTGGTTTCAGTGCAACATCCTTTGGGATTAGCCGCGCCAATAACATTGATGGGAAAAGTAATCTTCTGAGATATTTGTGATGCCGGTTGTAAGTGGGACAGTGAATTACCAGAAAAAGAGAAAGAGTGATGGAAAAAATGGTCGAAAACCTTACCTGAGCATATTGCTCTGAACCGTAGTATCAGCAAAGAGGGCACTATAATAGCCATAGATCTCCATGCATTCGCTGATGAAAGTGGAAATGGTGTAGCAACAGTAATCTATGCTATAGTTGTTCATAAAAACAAGACAAAAACTGGATTACTACCTGCTAAAGTACGTATTGCCACAAAAGTACTGACTATTCCAAGGCTAGAATTGGTAGCAGGCCATATGGCAGCAGTTGTGGTTGATAACGTGAAAAGGGTCATGACTGGGCTTCCAGTTTGAGAAGTTTACGGCTGGCTAGACAGCAGTGTAGCGCTTTACTGGATAAAGAGGGAGAACAAGTATAAGCAATTGGTCAGTAACTGTGTTGCGAGTATCAAAGAGAAAGATTTTATTCAGTGGAGACACGTGTCATCAAGACAAAATCCTGCAGATGTAGCAAGTAGTCAGTGTCCTAATGTCACCATATGAGGTCCCGAGAATTTTTCGTGTTAAGTTTATGATTTTGGTATCAATCGATAGGTAATTTCATGGAGATTACGAATTTCAATGTTGGCAATTCGAAAAATCATTTTTATGGGTATGACGTCATGATGACGTAGTTCAGTATTGACGTTCTATTGTTATTACAAAAGCATATTATTTAGAGTTATTAAACCATTTTAAATGGTTTGAACGTACTGAAATCTGGTATTTTTACGTCTTTTTGTTTCTATTCATACTTAAAGATGTTATGATGTCATGATGACGTCATGATGACGTCATATTACTGATATTTTAAAGTGTTTTTCAGCTTGGTATTGTATAATGAACAAGGATAGAAATATAAATCTTGACAAATTTTATGAAGCTAATCTATCAAAAAAGTCTAAATGTCTAAACTGGGAAACAGCCCTTGGTTATTCAGTACTTGATAATGCTAGTGCGCACGGGGGATATTTTGTACCTCCATGCACCCAAAATCTGTCTTGACATGCTTCCACACCGATAGTTTCCAAAACTGATGCTTTGGATGGAAAGTCTACAGTATACACACTCATGATGTCTGCATTTCAAAAGAAACAATAGGAATTTCCAATACCACCACTTGATGTCTTTCAAGGCTCCACAACTCAGACCCTCTAGAAGAATTCTTACAACGAAAAAGAATTTTGCGATGCTCCTAAATTAACAAAATTTCAATTGCCTGAAAGATGTGCAGGACAACTTCCAACATTTCCTGATGGTGTGAATTTGGTAAAAGAAAAATCCTTACCATGGCTGTTAAGTAAATCCTTGCTTGGTTATAACCAAACAGAAGATGTGTGGACTAGTATTGACACTGAAATAAACATTGATCTGGAGGAGACTCCGCAGAATATTACATACATACATACATACATACATACATAATGATAGCAACAAAATGTACGAGGAAGACAACAGACACCAAGAAGTTTTAGAAAGTGATTGTGCAGCTGTTTCCATACCACCGTGGAGCGCATTTCACTCAAGAGTTGTCTGAGAAGATCCATTTGAAACTCGCATGTTCAGATTTCCACTGATTCCAGGACCTTCGATCGATCATTCAACAATCTACACAGCACTCAAGTATGCGCAACACATCCACATATGGACAGACACCACTATCGAGGAAACGGTCATTACTCTGGATCTTGTTGCTTTATATTTCAGAGCGCTACAGCTTGTACAATCAGATGATGCCATGAAAAACAAATTTGTTCTAAGACTTGGAGAACTACATGCTGTGTTCATGCACCACGAGCAATTGGTCACTTTATCGAGAGTTCTGGCATAGATGAGGCCTCACGAAACGGCTCACGAAATCACTCTGACTGTGCTGTATAAGCTTTACTTGGAACCCTTCAGGAACAAGCAACCTTCACTCTTTGCAGGACCATTTGGATCCGTCTATGTTCTACTGCGTGACCTAGAACAAGCATTTAAATCTGACAGCGAAGACGTCAAGAGCGAAAATGATGATGTCGTATCATTCATCAAAAATAGGGGCTTTCTTTGCGCATTGAGGCAATTTGAAGATAGTCACCACGCAAATAAAATGGCACAAATATTAATATAGATGAGAATATAGCCAGGAAAATCGGAAGCATAGCGAAACGAATACATAGATTACTGAAGCTTTTCGTCTGACACTCAACAGAGTAATACGTCAGAAAGAGAACGAAACAGAAACCTAGCTGATTATACACCCAGATGTGGATTGAAATAGGCCAATCAGAAAAGAGGTGAATGATTGGTATAGTGTAGGAAAACCATTCTCAACCATTTTCTGCTATAGGTCAAAATTTGCTATAGGTCAAAAAACCCAGAGTGTGCTAAAGCCTACAGTGAGTCGAATAATTGGCAGAGCAAGATCTACATTTCACTTAGGTATTTTGGAATCGGTCTAAATAAAAAACCAGGGATCCCCTATTGTGTCGACAGAAAGAGTTCGTATTCGCCTTAGGACTCTTAAAGTAATCTTATTGGTCAGCTCACTGTATCGTGGGTGTTGATTGGTTTTCCTACACTATACCAATCATTCACCTCTTTTCTGATTGGCCTATTTCGATCCACTTCTGGGTATATAAATCAGTTAGGTTTCTTTTTCGTTCTCTTTCTGACGTATTACTCTGTTGAGTGTCAGACGAAAAGCTTAAGTAATCTATGTATTCTTTTTGCTATGCTTCTGATTTTCCAGCTATATTGAAGTTTTGTACCATCCAAAGATTGTTGTATAGATGAGAATGGTAGAACGGCTACAGTCATTGTATTTGCGTCATAGAACATTGACTGGTTGTTGTACCTGGAATCAAACAAACAACTACTGCAAGATTACTGCAGCATGGATAGGACCAAGTACCGACGACTCATGCCAGTGTACATTGCAAACAGGCTCGCTCTCAAGGAAACTGACCCCGAAATCTGGGATGCCGAAGATCTGCATGATTTTAGTGAATCTGACAGTGATGCTGGTTTTGAGAACTAGAAAGACGACTTGTTCTTGTTTGCTTCATCTTAGCTTCATGATATTAGTTAAAAGTTTTGTTCTTGACTGTTAGCATCGTTTTGTTCATATTGACAAACTAAAACGCGCTTACAGCCTTGAATTCACCATGTCGTCAGTATGGGGTCATTATGACGTCACCATGACGTCATAAAAATATATTCATAACTAGAAAACAAAATGCCGCAAAAATGCTATTTTTCAGTACATTTGAACCATTCAAGATGATTTAATAGCTCTTAATAGTTTAATTTACTAATATCAATAGAGCGATAATACTGCCATACGTCATTATGACGTCATACCCAAAAAGTGATTTTTCGGATTGCCAACATTGAAATTCGTAATCTCCATGAAATTACCTATCGATTGATACCAAAATCATAAAATTAACACGAAAAATTCTCGGGAGCTCATATGGTGACATTAGGACCCTGACTAAAGCAAACGCTCCTACAGCAAGAGTCTAGATGAGGATTGGTATAAAGGACCTGAATGGGTTCAAAAACGTGAGGACTGGCCACCACAGCTTATTCCAGAGCCATCATGGGAATCAGAGGGTGAAGCAACACCTATAAAGTCAAGCCTAAATGTAGTTGTGAAAGTCAGAGATGAGTCTGATCAGATCCTAGAGAAGCACAAGTACAGCAAAGCAATGAGAATTACAGCTTGGATCAGAATATTTATTCACAACTGTTCGACATGATGAGTTGCAGAAGGATTCCAGAGAGTTCAACTGAAGCTGGCCAAATAAGAGATGGTCCTAAGTTAAAATACTGGAAAGAAAAGACCAGGAATGGTGTGTCTTGAACACATGAATACTTTCATAATCTTTAAAATATTTTAAGACACTCCTGTTATTTGTTTCTTGTTTTGAATTGAATGCAAGAGAAGAAAAGTAGACAATTTTGCAAAGCTATCTCTAAAAATGACTGAAAAAATGTAAAATTGTAGTTCAATTCCAAGAAACATGGAAGGAGGACAAATATCTTTACATGGGACTACTCGGAATTTCAGTTTTGAAAAAAAAATCAAAAATTTCCCTTTCTTGTAATTATTAAGTAAAATTACTGTAGTTTTATTTCTAATACTTGCTTGACGTTTTCTTAACGCGTTTTGAAGTTATATTGATGCAAACGTCTACTATTATTCACCAAAAATGTTATTTTGACACTAATTTGCTCGAAATTTGGAAAAGTTCCCCCAAGTTTTAGGCTTTCAAACATCTGTATGATTTTGTAAGCATCATTCAAAAGCTCTGCGTTTCAGCTTTCCGTTTTTGCGGTTATTTTGCAGGCTAGACAGCTATTTCAGTAGGTTTTTCAGCTTTATTGAAGGCAGTTTTGAAGTGAAAAACAAAGGAGTTTCAAACAATAGGCAGATAACCAGCCGTGATTGGACGAGTCAGTCCGCGTGACCAAAATAATGCATTCTTATTGGCTACAGTTGTGAAACACGCAAGACATGATCATCAGTGTGAGAGTCGATTCTTCTCGTTTTGCTACTTGAGGTTCAAAAAGTATTACAAATATTTATATATTTTGATATATTTACTTAGATACCCATTCATTATTGTGGCAAAAACAACAGAGAAACAATACGAGGTGGCGGGGTTGGGTTCTACGTAAAACAGACCCTAAAGTACAAACGGCGAAAAGACATTGAAGAAAAATCCCAAGATCTTGAACATGTCTGGATGGAATTACCAGGACACAACAAAAATAGCCGCCTTTTAGTGGGTGTTATCTACCGATCAGAAAAAATGCTAACCTTCAATGATTGGTTGAACAAATTTGAAGAGTTATTGTGTTTCATAAAGGCAACATGGGATGGGCACATATATTTAACAGGTGACACAAATATCAACGTACTTTGTCCTACAAATTCTAACAGTAAACGGTATTTGAACGTGTTAGAACAATTCAACCTTATGCAAATGGTGGATAAACCAACGAGAGTCACAAAAAATACGGCCTCATTAATTGATCATATCATTGTTAGCCACCCGGAACTCATAAAGTTTACTGATATTCTACCATGTAATGAAATTAGTGATCATGATGGACCATACGCTTTTCTCAACGTCCGTATGCCACGTCATGAGCCTAGGTTTAAAATGATCAGAGACGAAAAATCACTGGACTCCAAGGCCTTAAAGCGCCTTTGAAGTGAAAAAATTCATATTGGTTTTTTGAAGAAATTATTCAATTTAGACTTCGCTGATCATTTATTTTCAAAAATTTTTCTTTTTGGTGCGCGGGAAGGTTCTTTTTTCGAAACATGAAACTGCCAAGTCGCTGTGACAACCTGCTCTTTTTTTTGAGAATCCGTGACGTCACATGGTTTGCATGGTTTTGAATAGATCATACAAAGGAACACACTTTCACTTGGAACGAACACGGCGCGCGACAAACGTTTTAGTTTTTACTTCGAGAAAACAAGAAGGATGGCTGAAACTGACCCCGATTTTTCACCCAGCGAGCTTAGTGAAGACCAAAGCCTTTCAGAGGCTGAAGGAATGAATGATGTGTTGAGGGTGAAGACAGTGAATGCACCATACCAAAATGAGCCCTTGGCGTTAGGCCCACAAGGTGAAGATGATGTTACGGATGTAGCAGAGGAGGAAGCCGATGAAGATGGCCTTTCATTCGAAACGATCGAAGCTCGATACGATAAAGTAGAACCAGTTGCCCAATGGTTTGTACCATTCTTTATTATCAATTTTCCTTAGTTTCTTATGGAACCTCAGAAAGGGCTAGATGGTGCTTTGTGATAAGTTCAACCAAACCACTCTTGTTTACATTATAGGGCCCTTATTAGGCCCTACACACTATTTGTAAACAATCACTACAGTTGCGTCTCTGCTTTGAATTATTTTACCTCATCCTTCAAATCAGTGCGTCATCCCCCGAGGTTTACAGGCCCGTGAATTTTTTATTGTTGTTACAACTTTTTGGTATTTTGCCCTTAGAAATTATTTTTTGGAAATTTTAGGTGTAGATGTACAAAATGCAGCGATCAGTGTCTAGTTGGGGCAAGAGAGTTCCGATGCTGTTGGGATGTTCAGGAAGCCCTTGGCAAACTGACTTTTGAGGGAATAGTAGAGCAGACCCCTTGTGTGACAATGCACCCTGACTATGTGGCTCTAACAAATCACATAGTGCTCAAGCAGGTTGGACCTCTGCTAAAAGACAGGAATGGACAAGGATATAGGCGCCGCAGAAATCAATCTGAAAATGAGTGAGTACTTACAATTTTTAGACCAAATTTACTGATGGGCATTTCAATCCAAAAATATCTCAGAAAATCACACAAAATATATCTATAGATGCTAACACAAACTAACTGTCTGTAATATAACTAAACTATTCAACATTTCTTTTGCAGTTATGCCAGAGCTGTTGGGTACAGATGGATTGCTAGGTGGCTTTTTGGCTATATGGGCTGGGATAATACCAGACCCTTACCAGCTTGCATGTATCATGATTTGCGGACAAGGTTTCCCACGGCTAATTCTACTGGCTTCAAAGTGAATGAAAATAACATGTGGGAGCTGAACACTATGTTTGCTTTTGAAACGTTTGTGCATTTTATATATTTTGACAACTGATTGCTTTAGTTTGCAAATATTGGGAATTTTCAATGAAACAAGTTCTAGCATAGAACATAATTTGCTGAGGTGAAAAAAAAGGAAATTAAAAATCAACAGGGTAAAGTTAGTTGCCCTCAGGGCAACGCCCTCTTGGATGCCCCTTCAACAATCTGCCACATTTCCTGCATTTCCGTGGTTGCTTTGTTTGAGCTTCTGCTGGCCTAGCGGTATCTTGCTGACATTGCTCCCCATATAATCTTTCTTGTTCTTCCACTAAAAGTTAGTGAAATCAGTTACAAGGAGTTAAAAATAATGATTTGTTTTTCATTAAAAAAAGTATTTGGTCTCAGTAAAGTATAATAATGATGCTTGAAACCCAATATATTTTTACTAATCTTAGTGAAGAAACATCTGTTAAAAATAGATTAATTGAAAATATTTTTACAAAGAAAGTGTACAGTAAGTTACCTGCAGGGACCAGCATAGCATGGGTAGATTCTCTGGTCTGCCATTTTGAAATTGCTTCTTCTCTGCTCAAACGTGTCTCAAATTGGGAACAAAGGGGTTCAGGGACATCTTTTTCATGTTTTTTAAATGTTGCAAGAAGAGTTTCTGATGCTGTGTTGAATAAGGTGTCTTTTATCTCTTGTACGTATGCTACAAAAGGGAAAAAAGATGTGATGTACAGGGGCGGTTGAGACTTGTGCACACGTTGCATGTACAAATCATTCATCATTGGAGATTGAATCTGACAGATTGAGTAGACATAATGAAAAAGTAAACCAGTGCATACCATATGTAGCTGGAACTGGGATTTTGCGTACCATTTCCTCTCCAAGTTTGAACTTTGGATAAACGACATGGTAATAGTCTTTACCCTGTTTGGTCTGCATTGTTTCTCTCTGGAGATTTTCATTAAAATGACAAATAGCCAAAATTTGCCTAAGAATGAAAATGAATGAAATTCAATTTTCTAATGGAAAAAATTCAAAAGAAAAGTTTTCCACCTGCCAGTCTTTCTTCTTTTATGCAACACTTTCTTTTCTAGTAGCCTGTACATAGATATGGCACTAAAACATCCTGGGCTATTTCTTGATACTAAGCTATAAAAAGTAATTCTTATATATATGCTGAAGAGCACAATTCTTCTTCAAAAATATAAAGGAGACAAATTCAAATATTCTCACCTTCACTTCGAGCCAAGATAGGAAAAGCATAACATCTTTGGATGCCAATGATTCAAGGTGGCATGAAATCCCTCTATGCAGCTTGTTTGTGCGTCACCTGACATTTTACCAATATCCTTTGTTAATTTCTTGTCACTCATAATGGCATTGAGCTTGTCAAATGCTTTGCTCCCTAAAAAAACAGTGAAAACTTTTTTTTAATCCTCTCCGGAAAAATTCTCAAACTCTTTTTTTTGCTCATATACAGCAACCAACAACCAAACAAATCACATATTGTTTATATCATCTTACCAACTTTGATCCACAATCTTGGCTCCAATTCTCCATGGGCACACCTTGGAAAGAGGTCATTCCCATGGTTTTCATGTTTGTTAGAAATATGCCTGATAAGTGATTCCCATTTTGCGATGATCATCTCTTTGAAACCTTGTCTAGTTGATGTGGCACACCAGTATAGATGGTTTCGTACTGCTTGCAACCAATCCTTCAGCTTTTCACAGTCCTTATCTTTGCTTGCCTTGAAAATTTTCTTGGTAATAGATCTAGCTAAGTGCCAGATGTCAAAATAATGAGAGATTTCTGGATGCTCCTCTCGAAGCCACTTTGCAATCCCTACATGCCTGTCTGACGTGAATTCAGGGACTTGTACTCCTGCATCCAAAAGGTACTGCAGACATCTCTTTGCTCCCTCAAGTTCCATAGCTGTGCTGCTACCAACTTGATTGGACTGAAATAAAAAGGTCCTTCCAATGTGTGTACTATGATTTCAACAACAAGACAGAGATTACATGATTCAAACCTAGTACATAGTGCTCATAGAATATTCAAATGAATTCAGAAAAGATAAAGTGCAATATTTATTTTCTTTGTGGAATGCTTGGGTTGCAAGAGATTCAGTAAGCAAGATCAATATTTACCTGAAGTAGTTCAAAGTGAACAATTTTCATAAGAGATGAGCAAAATACAGTATAAGTGCCGTATTTTGCTGAGTGGCCCATTGAGTCAAAGCGACCATCTCCTGACCAAGACAAATCTCCAGTGCTTTGAACAATCCTCATCAGTTTTTCTTGGTATGTTTCCCAGTGATGCAATATGGCTGGGAACAAGAAATTCCGTTGATGTGAGAAGAATGTTCTTGCTCTGTACGAACAAAGACCAATGTGCTTCATTATCAGCAAAAGCTTGCTAATTGACCCTCCTGCAACTAGAGTGCCAAAACTAAGGAGAATATTTCCAGCAGGATGACGGCCAAGGGTAAAAGGCTGGCTATGCCAACGAAAGGACTTGTTGCAGTGACTACACTTCTGAACCACAGTTACCATGGTGCCATTTTTCCACATCTTGACAGAAGGGTTTTCATTCTGACAGCAGAAGCAAAACATTGTAAACAACTGAAGCAGCTTTGAGCAAAAGACAATGAATTTAGGCTCCTTATCTATTTGCATATCTGGGTCGATCCTGAAAAGCAAATAAATTACAGTATAGATTTGTGATATAAATGCTGCAACTTTGACCTGCTATCATATTTGGTTACAAAATATCAAATTTACTTTTGGAGCTGATACCTGGTGTCTCACCTTATCTCGTGTTTTGAATGATCATCATCCTCTAGCTCCTCATCATCACTATCATCTCCATCATAATCTTCATCTGAGCTGTCCATTATCATTGGCTCATCCTGTGAATCTTGGAAATTTTCAGTAAAATCATCACTCCCATCCATCTGCTCCATCTCATCGTCATCCCCTTCTTCATTTGCATGCTTGTGTGTCTCAAGTATCTATGGTTCAAAACGATCTTTAAAATTGTAAAATTTTTCACTCAAAATGTTTGACAAAAGCAACTGCTTTAATCTTGCTTTGAGTGTGAACTATTATTTGTTCTGAAATCATAATAAGTAATTTGGGAGCCCCTCTAACTTCTGACTTTGGTGGCAAGTGTCCTAGAATGTAAGTACTAAGCTTATAAATATCAAAACAACTTTCTAGTCATAAGAGTAGCAGTCTTACATTCTCATATTTTTGTTTCCATTGTTCCTTCAACCTTCTTTCCTGGCTGATATATTGCTGGTACTTCCTCATTTTTTTTTTGTAGTTCTGGGCATTTAGTGCATGGTTGTTGTTGCAACTCTACAGGGTTAGGGTTAGGCTCCTCAATGTTTCCTTGAAAATAATCAGCCTCTTCTGGCTCTTTGACTGGAGCTGATATGGCCAGGGAAGTGCGGCAGACCTGAAAAAGGGCAACAAAATGACTTCTGATATTTACTACTGACTTGGCTGATAACAAATGAAGAGTAGACCAAAGGATAGCAGATATACACGTTTTTTATAAGAAACCTAGCTTGGGTACTAGGACTAAAAGTTTCTTAATTTTTCACCAGTTTCTAGTACTAAAAGTTTTTTAAAAGTTTCTTATTTTAAGATACGCACTTAACATCAAATTTTGCACTTTCTCTCGCTTTTTCTTGAATTAACGTTTTTAATACAACAATAAGACAACACAACACTGTACTTTCTCAAATTATCTAAAACAGCAACAAAACCCATTTCCCATTACTTGACATATTACTTTCCTGTTCAGAAAGTCCTCTTATTATTTTGTGGAGTTTCTTAAAGATATTGATGTAGTTCTAAAAGTTTCTTAAATTTTGGGGGCTCTAGTAGTAGGTTTCTTATAAACCGGTTTCTTATAAAAAAAACATGTAATAGTTTTTAAAAAACCTTAGCCTTTTATGCTGTACTTGTTCGCTGATCAATTAGGGAAATATGAAATGTTCATCAAATATCATGGGCTTGCAACTTATCTATAGGGGGAAGGTTACGAAGCAGACTCAGAAAATAAATACAATAGGCCTAAGAACTAACTTGTCTACGTGCACGAGCCGTTGGTACAAAAGCTGCTTCATCCACACCATCTTCAGTAGGTACTGCACCTGACGAAAGTGTTTTCTTCAATCTTGCTGAAGCTTCTATGTCATCCACAGTGATATCCTGTCTTCTCGTGAAGCAAGTGGGAAGAAAATGCATCGAGCACAAGAAAGATGTATCAGTCGGCGTAAAATCAAGTCGACGTTTCCGCACAAACTTTACCCACTTCTGCCGAGTTTCTGGATTTTTCGGAAATCTGTGCATGGATATTCCTACAGTGTACGATGTATTGGTACAGCTAATATTATTTGGGAGCCCAGCAACGCAATACTTCCCTCCTCTACGGGTTGTCTTGCGAGTAGGATTTTGCGACTCCGCCATCTTCGCGCTGTAACATTGATTTGTATGATTTCGAATATGGCGCGCAAACCATGTGACGTTACGGCACGTTGATGTTGTTGTCACACCGAATTTGCCAAAAGACCCATCTTCGACATCCATTTTAGACTCCTTACGCTTAGAATATCGCCAAAAAAATAGCAGCAGATGAAAAAGCGCATCGACTTTAGTTAATTTAAATCAAAAAATGATAACCCATATTTTCACTTCATAGGCGCTTTAATAGAAGATGTTAGTAGGATACCAATTAGCTTTGTTTATGCAGTTTCGGACCCAAATGAAAAACTGAGCATTTTCAATAGTCTCCTCCTTGAAGTAATAGATAGACATGCCCCCTATAAGAGAATCAAAGTTACGAGACCACCAGCGCCATGGATGAAGGATCCAGAAATCAAAAAATTACAGAATCTACGAAATAAATACCGTTTTGAAGCTCATAAATCACGTGATTCGTCAATTTGGGAAACTTTCAGACAAAATAAACGAGATATCAAAAAAGCCATCAGACATGCTAAATCAGAATTCTATCGTAATGCACTTTCTAAAAAGAAACCAAAAGAAGTTTGGAAAATTATACACACTGTCTTACACCCTCCAGCTAAACGTTGCGTATTTAGTCCTTCTGAGTTGAAAAATTATTTTGTTGATATTGCGGGGAAAATATTGAACAAAGAGCCAACACATCCATCAAAGATACTTGAGTTCATAGAGAGCTTACCAAATAGTAACAGGGAAAATGGCGCACTATTTCAATTGCATCGAGTTACTTATGAAGGCGTATTAAAAGAGCTAAAGGCACTACGTAATGACACATCTAGGGGCCCAGATGGCATTCCTGTTCGCTATATAAAGTTGGTCCAAGATTCATTAGCTTCCCCTCTAACTCATATCATCAACGCATTTATTGAAACCAATAATTTTCCTTCAAGTTGGAAACGTGCACGGATAGTTCCCATAAATAAAGTGCCTACTCCAGTCGAAAAATCAGACTTTCGTCCGATCGCTATTTTACCAGCTCTGTCAAAAATCTTTGAAAGACTGGTTTGTAGTCAAGTCGTTGAGTTTATTGAAAATACCCAATTGTACAAAGATACCGTTACCGGCTTCAGAAAAGGATATTCTACAGAATCAGCACTTTTGAAGCTGAGGGACGATATCAGGACAGCTATGAAATCTGGCGAATTGTCAATCATCGTGCTTATCGATTTCTCAAAGGCTTTTGACACAATCTCACACGAGACTCTGATACAAACCTTGCACAAATATGATTTTTCTAAAGCTTTTCTCCGGTGGACTCTGAGCTACCTAACTAACAGAAAGCAGTTTGTGCAGATTGACGAAAAAACATCTGAGGAAATGACAAATCTTTTCGGTGTACCTCAAGGCTCCATACTGGGACCCTTATTTTTTAATCTATACGTAAATGGCCTTCAAGATCAACTCCCATCCAAAACAATTCAATATGCCGATGACACAACGATTTATGCATCTTGTAAGCCTGATAAATTAGATGAAGCAGAGAGAAACTTGAATTCATCTCTTGAAAGTCTCGAAAAATGGGCCAATGATCACTCTCTGGCAATTGACGCTATGAAGTCAAAGCATATGATCTGTGCGTCTAAACATCTATACCACAGAAACAAACTGGACAAAAATCTGTCTCCTTGTTGTTAGGAAACGACAACCTTGTTTTGGATGAAAACCCGCGACTTCTTGGCGTACACTTGGATAAGAATCTAGATGGGACGAGCCATTTACAAGAATTGCTATCAAGTTGCTATGGGAAAATAGCTGTTTTAAGAAAACTGAAAAACTTTACAACTTTAAGGCTTCGTAAACAACTAATAGAGTCCCTGATATTTTCGAAAATAGACTTCAACGATTACGTCTATTCGCCATTAACTAACATACAACTAAACAGTCTTCAACGACTGCAAAAAGTAGCAGCAAGCTTTGTACTTGGTAGATACTGTTCAAGAGACGATATTACAAAATTGAAATGGCTACCAATTAAAGAAAGGAGAGAATTCAACTATCTCAAGCTAACACACAAAGCTATCCACTCTGACAACTGGCCAGATATAGTGTAGGTCCTTAGGTTGAAAGATTACCAAGATTGTGCAAACTGTGACAAAAGTGTGAAACTTTGCACACGTGTTCAGCATCGATATCTGATGAAATTTTTTAAGGGAGACACTCCAAAAAAGTCACGTGACGGATGACGTCACCATTTTTTTGTCAAAAATTTTCATCCTTGAAACCTGATATATTATATGTCATTCGAAAGAGAATTTGATGCTCTTTAAATTTGTCTTTAGAACAATAGGCCGGAAATGTACCAAATCCGAGTGATTCGCGTTCAAAACCACATAATTCATAAAAATGACGTCATGAAAGCGCGCGAAATCTTTTGCTGACGCCACTTTTCTTGCTATTTTTAAATAATGTGTATCGTTTGCAGTTCTTGCAATATGTTTCTCGCTTTTTCTCGTGAAAATATATTATTAAAGAAAATGTTAACGTGATGGCAAGTCGATCATTTGAAATTATTCCACCAGAAAGACTTCAATCAACTGCAGCAGTAGATTGGTCGCTCTGTTATTTGTGCCAAAAAGATGAAAACGTGGAGTTGCAATTTCCACATAATAACAAGGGTAAGTCAACAAATTCAGTTACATTAAAGTGCTTAACCTACATTTTTTTTTATTGAATTATTCTTAATCGGATTAGATATTCTTTTTGTATTTCCTATTTTCTACAGTATTCACTCACGCTGTGAATTTGTTTATTTTCTAGGCTTTCATCCTGAAAGGAATATGAACCATACCATTGCTAAAAATCTGTTCGACTTTCTTGAAATTGATGCCATACCAATTGCTCTCAAGAAACGTTTTGCAAGCTCTGCCTCACCAGAAGAATTATCTCAGATGTTGATGAAAGAGAAAGCGGGCTTCCACAAATCGTGTATTAGTACTTACAACAAACAGAAGCTGGAAAGGAAAAGGAAGAGCTACGAAAAGCAGAGCGCTGAAAATGACAACGATGATGGTGAAGAGCCTAGCAAGAAACTGACAAGACAAAACACAAAGCTGAGAAATTTTTCAGAACTATGCTTTTTCTGCGACGAGAATATTCCGCAGCAAAAACTACATGAATGCATGTCTTTATCAATCAGCAATCGGGTAAAGGCAATGGCAAACGCTCTTGGAGATACCAGGCTCTTGGCAAAGCTCATTGAAGGAGACATGATAGCAACAGAGGCAAAATATCACAGTAAATGCTTCTTGAATCTCTTCAACAGACATCGCAATCTTATGCGGCAAACAGAACAACCCAATAAAGAATATGATTTCATTGAAGGTATGAAAATGTTTTTGAGAGCGATTTTTATTTTAAGAGCTTTACTCCCGCCATTTTGTATGTTAACTGAAAATAATGTGATCTCTAAATATAAATAACTTTTTCCAGGAGTGGCTTTGACAGAAATAGCTGGGATGATTGAAGATGTGATCAATTCTGCAGAAAAATCACCCGTGTTCTTATTGAAAGATCTAGTCAAGATGTATAAAGATAAATTACTGCATCTTGGAGCAACTGAAGACTTCACTAAGAACCTGCACAGTACTAGATTTAAAGAGGCTGTTCTGAAACGTGTTGAAGGTTTGTGCGAGAAGAAACATGGAAAAAACGTTCTTTTGACTCTGGAGGAAGATGTTGGACATGCAGTATTTGAAGCATCGCAAAGTTCATCGTTTGACGAAGGAATAATTCTATGTAAAGCAGCAAAGATTATACGGAAGCATTTGTTCAGCAAAGAGGAAGTATTCGATGGAGATCTCACGAAGCAACGTCAAATTTCCTCCGTCCCGAAAGAGCTAATCCATCTAGTAAGCTTGATTTTGGAAGGGACATCCCAATATGACAAAATTTCTGGGAACACTCAAAAAATTGCAATTAATCTTTCTCAGCTTCTCCGATTCAATGCTGTTAAAAGTAAACGAAAGATGGGAGACTCCCACACACGACACTCTACGACAAATGAGCCACCATTGCCCGCAAAAATAGGTCTCCTGATACATGCAAAAACAAGAAAAAAGTCCATCGTCGACGATCTTGCAGCTGAAGGATTGAGCGTAACCTACAAGAGGGTTCAGCAAATTCAAGAGACCATTGGTCAGCAGCTCTGTGAGAAGTACGCCAATGAAGGAATCGTTTGTCCCCCAATACTACAGAGGAATCTCTTTACATTTGCTGCGATTGACAATGTTGACCACAACCCGTCATCGTCAACAGCAACATCTTCATTCCATGGTACAAGTATTACAATATTTCAGCAAGTCGAGGGTGCGATAATACAAGACCCATTCATCATGATCAAAAGTTGTAGCGATAAAGAAAACGCGGCTATTAAGCTCCCTGAATACTACAATGAAATCATACCATCAATGGGTGGAAAACCAGAACCACCAAGACAGGTAATCACGTCACAAGAAGAAGCACCAGATCCAAGATTATCATCAGACAACTTCGAGTGGCTACGTAATCTCGAGCAATTTCACTCCTCCAGTGATGATCTATCTGAGAGATTTTCGTTTTCAGCATACCACTCACAGAAAATGAAAGAACAGGAAATTGCATTCAAAACGCAATCAGCTCTTTTACCTGTTCTTCTTGAGTCGGTAAATTCTCCCGCTATGGTGCGACATTGCATGGATGTTATAAAGAAGTTGACATTACACCTAAACCCTTCTCAAAGCCGAATTATAATTACCGGTGACCAGCCTGTCTATGCCCTGGGTAAGCAGGTACAGTGGAATTATCCCGACCAGTTTCCTGACATCTTCTGGATGATGGGGCCGCTACACATAGAAATGGCGTTCCTGGATGCGATTGGAAACTGGCTTGATGGGTCTGGTTGGGTAGATGTTTTCGAGAGAGCAAAAATCAGTACAACAGGCCGCATAGAAAGTTTCTTGAATGGTAGAAGTAGTTAAGAGAACGCGATATGCTCATCAGGTGTCATTGGCATCTTTACTTCACCTATCGATGTTGGCATTTGAGAAACATAACACAACGCTTACTTACTCTGAATGGAAAGCCAACCATAGAGCAGAATCAGTCAATGCAGAGTACTGGTTTACAGCAATGGAGATGGAGTCACTGTATTTCATGCTTGTGAGATCCTTACGGATTGGAGACTTTGACTCTTTCTTGATTTGCTTGAAATTCATCCTTCCTTGGTTCTTCGCTCTAGACCATACACAATATTCTCGTTGGATGTCAGTGTTTGTCAATGATCTATCCGTTCTTGTAATGCAGCGAAATGGGATATACGATGTTTTCGTAAAGGGGTATTTTACAGTTCGTAAATCCAACCGAGTCTTTTCTAACATGGGTATAGATCAGGCCCATGAGCAAAACAATAAAATCCTTAAAGCAGATGGAGGTGTTATTGGAATTCTTGACAACCCAACTGCATTGTTAAAATGGGCCATATCCGGACCAGTCATAAGCCAAATGTTGAATGAAGAAAGAACGGACAATATTCCTGCACTGCACCATGAAGACACATCGAGCCATGAAAAACATTTTCGACAAGATAGAGATGCATTTATAGCTTCAATGCTAGACTATGGTAATCCATTTGAGGAAGAAGAGCAACAACTTGTCCACATCTCATCAAGACATATACTAGATGAAGTTGCTGCAAAATCTGTCAGGGAAGCGCAATCTATCGGCAAAGATCTACATGCTGCTTTTGTAACGGAAAGGCTAGAGAGTGGAAAGGTGTCCCTTTATGAGACGGTGAAGAGGAATAACTTAGCACTGTTCCGTCAAAAACATGTCATCAAGCTTTCCAAATCAAAGCAGAAGATTGTCAGCCTGAACTCTGAAAGACGATTATATGCGAATCTGTATGTAGCGTGTCAGTCAAGAGAAGGAGATTTGGATAACTTTTTTGCTCACGAAAATCATACCTTCCCAGTTTCAATTTCTGAATATGGTAAGCTCCGGAAGTGTACATCGAAATCTCATTTTCTTCAATGTGTTGAATCGATGGTCGAAGTCAAGTATGATGAACCGGAGGTGTTGATGAAAGTGATTGATGGAGCAGCATTTGTTCATATGAATCCGCCAAAAACGTCCTCAACTTACGGGAACTATTGTCAGGTGGAGCTATTTCGAAAGATCAGATATGCATCACGACACACTGAAAGATTGGATATCGTCTTTGATGTCTATCAAGAAAACAGTTTGAAGAGTCAAACCAGAGAAAACAGAGGTGAAGGAATCAGAGTATCCGTTCGAAAGGACACCCCGATCTGCAAAAATTTCCAAAAGTTTATGAGAAATGACAGGAACAAAACAGAGCTCTTCGAAATGATTTCTACAGCTGCCATCAACATCCCTGAAACGGAGAGTAAAATTGTTGCAACGATAGAAAATCAAGTGGTGGCAAATACTGTTCTTGACACGTCAAGGGTAGAACCCTGCAATCATGAAGAGGCAGATACTAGACTTCTTTTGCATGTGCTTGACGGAGCAGAGACGGGAATCAGGAAGATTTCTATTGTCACTGTTGATACAGATGTTGTAGTAATCGCACTTCGGCACTTTTTTGATCTGAATCTAGAAGAGTTGTGGATTGAATTTGGGACTGGTAGATCACGTCGATTTTTGCCCATTCATGAATGTGCCAACAAACTTGGTGAACGAATATGTGATGGATTAACATTATGGTTCTCGATCACTGGATGCGACACAGTATCGATGTTTAATGGGAAAGGGAAAAAAACTGCATGGAAAGCATGGCACTCTTTTGACGATGGAGTGGATACATTTGCCAGGTAACTACGAATACAGTATTGTCTTGCATATGAGAAATGCAACCCAATTATAAAGGAATTGGTACAGATACACGTAAAAAGTCATTAGAACTGAAATCGAAAATGATGTTTCTTATATGTTGAAATGTTGGACACTACTGTATTTGATATAGTACTGTAGTAGAAAGTTTGAAATCGATGTTTCCTTGGTAAGTGTACCAGACATCATTTTTATGAAATACAACTAAGGATAGTTGAAAATAGCAATGTGCCCATCAGCAGCTGAATTTGTCTTTTAAACGCTGTAACTTCTTCGTTGTAAATCTCTGTTTTATTCTTTTCATTAAGGCTATCTTCAACCGAAGATTTGAATGAAGAAGCCATGTCAGTAATAGAGCGTTTCATCATTCTGATGTACGACCCAACAAGTTCAGCAAATGACATAAATGCATGCAGAAGAGAACTGTTCACAAAGAAAGGAAAAACTGTTGAACAAATTCCTCCAACCAAAGACGCTTTACGTCAGCATGTACGGAGGGCAATGTTTCAAAGCATGTAAGTCTCTTTTGGTGCTTTCTGCTTTGTTTTAAAGTCCATTAAGCGGATTTGAAATCTCCAAAACCGTCTTTTATTATATATATTATATACTTTTTCGCTAAAATATAAGCAAGAACGCGAAACTGGAAATTTTTCTTCAAACTCAGGCAAGCTGAAATGGCTTAAATTCATTTTGCGCGGGTTTTCGGATTTTTTGGAGCTGTTTTTCTCCAAAGGCAAGCCCTTACGTGCTTGAAACAAAGCTTAAATTAATGTTGATGTATTTGACACTGGCAAGACAAAATCTGATCTGATCACAATATAGCAATACCATAATGATACTAAATCATAGCTCTGCCTTGTTTTAGCACTTGGAATAATGCACTCATGAAAGAGAAACCGGTTTGTGAGCCAACAAACTGGGGATGGACGCCCTGTGATGGAAAGTTTGTGCCTTTGTGGATGACACAGCAAGAAGCATCAAGAGAATGCCAAGAATTGGTAAAATGCGGCTGCAAGAAGCTATGCACTGGTGGAAGATGTCGCTGCAAAAGAGCTGAGCTGCCTTGCGCAGAGCTTTGTCAATGCGGAGGGGGCTGTGACTTTTAGGTCATAAAATTTTATAGGTCATAAAAGTTGCTTTTTAAAATTGCCATATCAGTTCTTTCAATTTTTATTGAGAAAAACATAAAAAAACGCGAAAAAGTTGATTTCACTAGAATCTTGATGACGTCATTTCAGAGACTTAAATTGCAAATTACTCGAATCGAGTACATATTTCACCTGTTCTTCTAAAGTAAAGTTTAAAAAGCATCCAATTTCCTTTCGAATCATGTACAACAGAATAGGATTTGATGGAAAAAATGTTTTGTAGAAAAACGCTGACGTCATCAGTCACGTGACTTTTATGAAGTGTCTCCCTTAAAAATTTTCATCAGACATCAATACTGAGCACGTTGGCAAAGTTTCACACTTTTGTCACAATTTGCACAATGGTTTGGTTAATGCCCCCCACTAATATAAATAAATTGCAGATCAAAACAACGGGTAGAGTATTACGATACAGCGATGAGTTAAAACTTCAAACATCTCTAATCAATGGAACTTTCCAAGACGAAGCAAGTAAATACTTTAATAAACTTCCAAAAGAATTAAGAAACGCTAAAAATATCCCTGTATTCTGTTCAGCTTTAAGGAGACATTTATTTGCAAGGCTCGGAGATCAATGAAATGGACACCTTTTAAATATTTTTTATCAATTTTTTAAAAACATTTGATAATCTAGTGATCTTTGATTATTTACTTATTTATTTATTATCATTATTATTATTTTTTATCATTTACTTTTTAAAGAGATGAAGAGCCACAACTATTGTGGATAAGCTCGTTATCACCATGTATGTATGTATGTATGTATGTAACAAAGATAAAGCCTTGAAGGCTTTTAGAGGGAGAAGGAAACGATTTTATAACCGCTCAGTGAAGATACAAGTCCGTCAAGAAAGAACAAGAATTAGGCCCTGGTCCAGGGATATCCAAGCTAGAGTAGCACAAGAAGATGTATTAGTCTCAGCAAGTTTGAAGAAAAGGAAGCTTCTTAGCTTGATTTAGAACTTTCAGGGTCGCAAACCTTCTAGATTGTTAAATGAGGATGTTTTTCAGGAAAAACACTTTCCTGCCCATTCAGAAACTATGTTTGCTGACATTTTTCAAAGTTTTTCGTTGTCCAGATTGTAAACAAAGTTGGTCGAGTTTTGATATTGATCAAGTGAAAGTAATGGGTTTTGCTGCTTTTTGGTCTGTCTTTTCAAGTTATTGCCAAAAGCCTATATAGTTGAACACTATCTCAGTAATAGAGTTGATGTAACAGGGGGTTAAAATACCCCTTATGATTGAGTTTATGGGTGTGGGTGTTTGCAACAGTGCGATGATTGATTGGTAATTTGAAAATGAACCTACCAGAGTCTGGCTGTGAAAGTGCTTATCGTAAAACTAAAGCAAAGATAACCAAAGGGTGCAATAAGACGTGTGGGAATGTCACAAAGCAATCTTTTAGCTAGAACGTAAGAAGTATGCTGAGGTAGGAGTCATGCCGGATGAAGACAATATCCTCAGCATTGGTATTTCCTTTGATGAATCATGGCAAAGGGGCATTTGTCCCATAATGGAAATATTGTAGACATTAATCTTCTTCTAAAATGGATATTATCAGATGTTATTCGATAAATTCTACAGGTTATGTGCCCAGACACTGGCCTAGAGACGGCGCTGGAAAATAAATAAACAAGAAGAGAAATGACTTGAAAAGATTTAGGCCTGGACTTTCGAAGTCTGTATTTTGTTTACAGTTCGAAATGGCTTTGGCTGAGGACTTTGCATCGTTGAAAATTGATAAATTCAGGGGTGAAAATTTTCACCTGTGGAAATTTAAAATGCAAATGGTTTTTGAGGAACTAGATTTATTGGGAATTGTTAGTGGCAAGGAGGTAGAACCCGTAGTAGGAGACGGGACTACAGAGGGCCAAGTACAAAAATTCCAAAGGCGTGCAAGAAAGGCATTCGCAACTATTTGTTTATCGTTAGGGGATGAACAGTTATCACTCGTTCGTACTTCAAAGACAGCTAGAGAAGCCTGGAAGTAATTAGAAAATCACTATCAAGTGAAGTCGCTGGCAAATAAACTATTTCTGAGAAAGAAATATTTCACTGCGAGTATGGCCGAGGGAGACACAGTGATGGAGCACATAAATAAAATGAGATCGTTGGCAGGGCAGCTGAAGTCAGTGGGAGCACCGATCACGGAGGATGATCAAGTCGCTACATTACTATGTAGTCTCCAAGACTCGCATAATAATCTTATAATAGCCCTGGAGTCTCGGGCAGATCATTTAACTATGGAATTCTTGGTGGCAAGACTGCTAAATGAAGAAAGTAAACGCAGTGAAAATTCATCAGTTGCTGAAGCTACAGAAAAGGCTATGGTTTCATTCAAAGGGAAATCACGTGATCACTCTGGTTATAAAAGTCAGTCGGTCAAACCTGGTGGGGCTAAGAAAAAAGGGAAATGCTTCAATTGTGGTTTGCAAGGACATTATGCAAAAGAGTGTAGAAAGCCTAAGAAAAATAAATTAGAGCACGCAAACACACTGCAGAGTACAGAAAGTGATGAAGAAAATCATATCTTGTTTTTGATAACTGAAAACAAAGAACAGGGGTCTAACTGGTACATAGACTCGGATGGCGAATGATAGAAATATCATGGATAAATATTGTGAATTTTCTTCACCAGAAGTCGTGCGTTTGGGTGATAATAGAGAAGTGAATGTTTATGGAAAAGGGTCGATATGGATTAAGATAAAAGCGGAAAAATCTTATAAACTTGCAGAACTGATTGATGTCTTATATGTGCCTTCTTAAGGAAAGAATCTATTTTCGGTTAGTGCAATTACAAGAAGAGGCTACACAGTTTCTTTTAAGAATGAAAATTGTGATAAATGACTCTGGAACTGTACTAGGATCAGGGAAAATGAAAGGAAAATTATTCGTTCTTGATGCATTTATTCAGCAAAAGCATGAGGCTATGGCTGCTTCTACTCAAGATACTTCTGAAGAGTTATGGCATAAAAGATATGGACATTTAGGCAGCAATAATCTGAATGTTTTGCAAAATAAGAACATGGTTGAAGGGATGCGCTACAAACCTGCAAATAATGAGAACAAGGAGCCTTTTGATGCTTGTTTGAAAGGAAAGCAAAGTAAAAATTCCTTTCCAAAGGAGCAAGCAACCAGGGCATTTGATTTATTGGAAAGCATCTACTCTGACGTTTGTGGTCCCATGAAATCTAAGAGTTTGGGGGCAATAGCTATTTTGTCACATTCATTGACGACAAATCTCAATATACAGCTATCTATTTCATGAAGAACAAAAGTGAAGTGTTCGAGAAATTCAAGGAGTACGAGGCAATGGTGACTAATGTTACAGGAAAACGAATCAAGATTTTACGTTCAGATAACGGAGGAGAGTATACGTCAAAGGCTTTCAATGATTATTTGAAAAGCAAAGCTATACAGAGACAGTTTTCAGTAGCCCGTACACCAGCGTAAACCGGTGTAGCCGAACGTATTAACAGGACGATGCAGGAAACTGCAAGATCAATGATTCATGGGCTGGATCGTCAGATAGTTACTGGGCAGAAGCTGTTTTAACTGCTGTGATTTTAAGGAATAGAAGTCCTACTAGAGCTGTCTATAACATCACTCCATATCAGTGCTTTAATGGAAACAAGCCAGATGTATAAAATTTTAAAATTTTTGGATGCACTGCGTATATGCATATTTCAGAGAATGAAGGAAAGAAATGGGACGCTAAATCAACAAATTGTATTTTGTTGGATATTGTATCAATAAGAAAGGCTATCGTCTCTGGAATCCTGTTACAAAACGTATTCACGAGTCAAAAAATGTGATATTTTTTGAAAATGACTTTGATGGTCTTGTTAATCCTTCAACGAAAAAGGAAGATAAACTCAACTCGGAAATCATTCTACCTTCTTCAAGCCAGTCAGATAAAATGGAGTCTTCTGATGATGGTTCTGACAATGAAGAAAGAGTTGTTAATCATGATGATGATTTAGGAGTAGATGAGGTTAATAATGAAGAAAGAGACATACCTCGTTGCTCAACCAGAAACAGGAGACCACCTGAAAGAGACAATGTTCTTACCGGAAATTGGTGGGAAATCGAAGAAGCCTTATTTACTTGTGCAGATAACATTCTCGGAGAGCCTAAGTCGATAAAATAAGCTATGAATTCTGAAGCTAAAAATGAATGGAAAAAAGCTTTGGATGATGAATATGCATCTTTAATGAAGCATGACACGTGGAACCTTGTAGAGCTTCCTGAAAATCGGAATGTTATTGATTCGAAATGGGTTTTTAAAACAAAGTACAATGCAGATGGCTCCATCGATCGCTATAAAGCTCGCTTAGTCGCGAGAGGCCTTACTCAAGAACGTGGTATAGACTTTGAAGAAACATTTTCTCCTGTTGCACGTTTAACTTCAATTAGAACATTACTTGCTATTGTAAATCAGTTGAACTTAGACCTTCACCAAATGGATGTTTCTACCACATTCTTGAATGGAGACTTAAAGAGGAAATCTATATGCGACAACCTGAGGGTTATATTCAAGATAACAACCCAAATCTCGTCTGTAAGTTAAACAAAAGTATCTACGGACTGAAACAAGCCTCCAGATGTTGGTTTGAAACGATCGATAAATTCTTGAAAGATTCTGATTATAAACAATCGAAAGCTGATTCGTGTTTGTATATCAAACAAGTGGGAGACAGTTACATATATATTGCATTATATGTTGACGATTTACTTCTTGCTTCAGACAATATTCAGTTGTTACAAGCAGAAAAGAAGTTGTTGCAGAGTCGGTTTCATATGAACGATCTTGGTGATGCAGAATATTGTTTGGGTATTCAGATTCAACGTGATAGAAATAATAATTCAATGTTGTTACATCAAACAAAGTATTCGACAAATTTACTGCAAAAATACGGCATGCAAGACTGTTAAGCTGTTTCTACACATCAAGATCCGAACACGCGGTTACTTAAAAACGATGGAGATCCAGTTAAGAAAGAAAAGTATCAGGCACTAATCGGCAGCTTGACATACGCTGTAATCAGTACAAGACCAAATCTTGCACAAGCACTTGGATCAGTTAATCATTTCTGTGCTAATCCTGGAGAGGATCATTGGATAGCTGCCAAACGAATCTTGCGATACATAAAAGCGACAGTGAATTATGGTATATACTTTGATGGCAAAGAGCAAAACGGGATTAATATGGAAGGATATGTTGATGCCGACTGGGGAGCCAAACCGAATGAGCGAAAATCGTAATCTGGATACATATTTCTTCTGTGTGGTAGGATAATCAGCTGGGTTAAGTAAAAAACAGCCTATCGTAACCTTGTCTTCAACGGAAGCGGAATATATAGCAGCCAGTTTATCATCTCAAGAAGCTTTATGGCTACGTTTATTGCTAAAAGATTAACATGCTGAGCGGCAAGATGCCACTGTGATAAATAAAGATAATCAGGGTGCTATCGTCTTATGCAAGAATCCGAAATATCATTCGAGAACAAAACATATTGATGTCAATTTCCATTTCATCAGAGAGAAGACGGATAATGGGGCGATTAAACTTGAATACTGCTGTTCAGAAGAAATGATAGCGGATGCGCTCACTAAACCTTTGGGAAAGGTGAAATTCCAGAAATTCAGAGACATGATGGGAGTGACAGGTGACATTTGACTATTTTTTTATTCAGTTTAGGTTAGACTATATATTTACTCTTTATTACGTGAGTATTATTTTTGAGTGGGAGTGTTGAAACTATAGAACAATAGAACGAAAATAATAGAAAATAGCTAAACGCTGATTGGTTAAATTAAGAACGTTCGATTTTATTTTTTGCACACATTTTTTGGTTGTTCGTTAAAAATGTAGATTAGATGTTGAAATGTCAATCTTTTGCTTGCGTTGTATTTTGACTTGCTTGGTTCATTTATCTCGCGGATGAAATGGATATTATCAGATGTTATTTGATAGATTCTACATATCCCTCTATATCTATCTATGAATCTATCTATCTATATTCCACGTAAATCTGTCTAAAAGAGGACACCCTTCCTGATGAATATTTTTCTTGTAAGCTGGTATACCGACCGTTTGGTCAACTTTTGATACCCTTGCAAAGTCGGAAGTCTGCAGCTTAATCTTAACTTGAAAAAAATTGATATCCAAATTCGACATTTTTGACAATTTATGGATATTTTGTATAACAGCGCCTGCCAACCGCCAACAACAACAACGGTCGCGCTTGACAGCGCTGTGATTATCAGCGAACTTTATATTTAAACCGCCTGAATTAGATATTGAGAAAATCTCAGTGTGCCATTTTTTATAATCTTATCTTATCTACGATTCAGATGCCTATGATTGCATGCATAAAGTGTGGAACGATGGTTGAAATTGATGTCACGGAAGATCATATTAAGGAGAATCATCCAAGTCAAACAAGGTACTTATTCAAAGTGGGACTAAAAGTACCCTTTTTTCGTACAAAAGTTTGAAAAATATTTACATTTCCTTTTGGATTCTAATCTTGAAAAGTTCCTCAACATTCAATATTTGATATATACTTTATTTTTTACGATAATTATATACTTTCTTAACTTTTTTAATGCAGTGAAACTTGGATGGACTATTTCCAGCCTATTGAGCGAAATTCAGAACCCTCTTATGTGGAGAACAATCACTGGTCGAGTCTCTCATCAATTGAATTACAATCACTCATCAACACAGGTCAAACAAGGCTATTGTCAATACATTCAATAGAGGAGGTGAGTTGGCAAATGACCCCACTACAGGCTGTTTTTTATAAGGACCTTGATATTTAAGTTTGTTATTTTAGGACCTCTTTTGACCATTTAGAAGTAATTTAAGGTTGTTTATAGGGTAACGGACATTGAGATTGTGGCAGATAAAACAAACATGTTTATTAGAAACTACTTAACTATATCTTTTCAATGAGTAACTCTTTTTGATAAGCAACCAGTGCCGGAATGACGCAAATAATAAGCAACTCCAGAGCTCGATGAAATAGACTAGGCAACTAAATACTCTAGCATACTAAATACTACAAAATAACTAGAGGCTGGAGGTTCAAAATATTTAGGCACCTTCAAGGGAATTGAAAAAAGGGTACACTTAACGCTCTATTAATCCCCAGGGGATTTATTTATTTTCAAAGTTTCTAGAGGGGGCTTAACAGAGAAAGGGTTTAGGAGAGCTTTTACAGTGAATGAAATTATTTGTGTTTACATAAAATTCAAAAAAAATAAACAAAGCAAAAAATAAAAGAAAAATGAGAATATGTTACTTAGTAATTAACCTCTTCCTAGTGTAGCATTCGGTTTTTCGACAAAGACATATATTTGTTGAAAGGGTGTATGCATGTTTCCACAGTTAAATAAAAATATAGGGTAAACCGGGATAATTTGGGACACCCCAGGGTAATTTGGGACATCACTTAAATCAAGCAAATTTTGCTATAATTATTGAAGTCTATCTTTAATGCTTCTATTTGTGTATTTATTAATCAGTTATCATGTATTTTTAGAAGGGAAAATAAGTTTTCAAGGTAGATGGAAAACTGAGATTTTGAAGGGCCTAAGTAAATTTCAAAAATATGTCTGCTTACATTGTTGCCATAGTTTTCACCGGAAAGGGGACTGGGAAGATAAACAGAACCTTGTTTAAATTGTTGTCATGACAGTTTAAATTGTTTACATTGTTGCCATGGCAGTTAAATATGGCAGTAAAATATGTGGTTTATTTACAATAAAATCTGAGAGTAGAAGTGAGTAAAGATGCCTAGAACATATGTAAGAAAAACTATAAGGAAATTTAGTCAAGAAAAGCTGGATGAAGTCGTTGCAGAATATGTTGGTGGTAGAATGAGTTTGAGAGATTTTGAAGCGAAGTATGGGGTGACAAAGTCAACAATTTCACGGTGAGCAAGTCAATCTAACAAGCCAAAATCGTTTGGACCAGGTAGACCAACGGCACTGTAATTTGAAACTGAAAAAATTCTTGTTGATGCGGTAAAGTATCTTGGGGAACTTTTTTGGCCTCTAGACATACAACAAATAAAATTTATAATTGAATCTTTTCTGAAGTGCACAGGTCAGAATGACATTTCCCCGAATAATGTTCCTGGAGATGACTGGGTTGCTGGCTTTGGAAAGAGATGGGCCAAAGAACTAAGTCTGCGACAACTTAAATATGTCACGTTTGCCAGAGCAAAAGGACTGACACAAAATGTCTTGGAAAACTTCTTCCAAATGTATGAAAAACTCCTTGATGACCTTGGAATAAAAGACATGCCGGAAAGAATTTACAACCTGGATGAAACTGGTTTATCTCTTGACCCAAAAAAGAGCAAAGCCTTTTATCATAGAGGATCAAAGAATGTGCTGCATGTTGTCCCTTCTGAAGGAAAAACAATGTACACAGTCCTTTTTTGTGAAAATGCTGCAGGAGAATATTTCCCACCTTATGTGATATACAAAGGATCTACCAGTAATATGTTTGATACGTGGATGAATGGTGGACCTCCAAACCCCTCTTACAACCTAACAAAAAGTGGATGGATGGAAGATTTTGTCTTTGAGGAATGGTTTAAGGGTGTTTTTGTCCTTCCTTCAGTGTCTGAAAAGCCAAAGCTAATAGTGGTGCTTTTTGATGGTCATGGGTCACACCTCACTCATGCAACAGCAATCCAGGGCAAGGAGAAAGATGTGGCTATTGTTTGTTTGCCTCCACATACATCCAGTGCACTTCAGCCTTTAGATGTTGGAGTTTACGGCCCAGCCAAAAAAGTATGGTACAGCATACTTCAGCAGTTTTACAGGGAGAGCAGACAGAAAACGGCGACGAAACCAGCTTTTCCAGCTCTGTTGAATCTCCTATACAGCAGAGCTTTCATTAGGAAGCCAAGTAATTTGGAAGCTGGTTTCAGGAAGGCAGGTTTATGCCCATTGAACAAAGATGCAATACCACAGGCTAAACTAGTCCTTTGCAGAACAACAGAAAGTGGTGACACAAGAGAAGATGCCCATTCGTCTTCTGATGCATCTGTTGAGCCATCTTTTGAGATTATATCGACACCATCCCAGAATGCCAAACCACCAATGGACAGCTCTACCCCAAAGACACCATCCAACATGAAACCAAGAAAAGCCATGCGAGCTGCAATATTACAAGCCATTCAGCCTGTACAAACAGACGCAACTGCACCAGCTTTAAATAATGCAGCAAAACGAAGAAAACGCGTCCAAAGAAACCATGGAGAAGTTTTAACTTACAAATAATCCGTGCAGCGGCTCAAAACTGAAGAAGAAAAAGACCCAGAGATCAAAGAAAGCAAAAGGCAAAGAGAATGTCAGAAAACAAAAAAGGCTGTTTGAGGAAGACCTCTGGTCTGTATGCAGCGAATATGAGCCCCCCATGCAACTCGGACGAGGAAGGTGACATGGATTGGGTGGGCTGTGAGAAATGCCATCGTTGGTACCATGTTGAATGTGTGGACAATTACAAACGACTATTATTGTTTTGCTGAAAAGGATTATACCTATCAATTATTTGTTTACCTTGAGGACCCTATTTATCATTTATTGTCAAATTGATTGTGAAGTTTATATTAGTTCCTAACTTAGCTCAGTTCATTGAGTTGTTAATAATGAAAATTGGTGAAAGTGGCACAAATTAGAAATGTCTCGATTTGGAAGATTTAGATTAGATAATTGCTATCTGTGTATCAGACTTTTTCTTTATATGCTAGTTTTACCAATATTTTTGTATTCTGCAATGAAATAGATGTTGTCCCAAATTACCCCAGACATCAAAATAGGTAAACAAAACAAAGGAATATATATTCAAGTTATAAAAACTGCGACCCTTAAATGTACATAAAATAGCAAAATAGTTTCAGAATCTGTCAACAGTCAGGAATAATTAATATAAAATGCATATTTTGTCCCAAATTACCCCGGTTTACCCTATTGTAGACATTTTTGTCCATGGGGCTCCTCTGCACATATTTGTGTGTGAAATCGGACTTATGGACCTCATTCAATGAAATGAGATTATGGGATAAAACTGCTGCCTTAACCTTTTGATCTCTTGTAGGGAGTTCCAGAGGCAATGGAAGAGCCAGTAAATCACCTTAGAGAGATGCTTCCTACTAAACCTGTGAGTGACCTAGAAGAGGCACTCTCCTCCAAAGCCACAATAGAATCTGCGTCGATCATGTCCTGATAAGAGACATTTGCGAGGAAAGCAATATCAACATGTTACATGGTGAGTTACTACTGTTTTGTTGTGTAGCTATTAGTAAATAATTGAAATCTGTGTTCATTGCTACATATATGAGTCTGTTTCAGTTTCTTTACATACTTGTATCCAGATGATTCAAAATACTTTATTGGCTACATTATTATCAAAGAGAGACTTAACTCTAGTCTCAGCCCTAAATGTTTCTTAATTGTTTCAGATTCCCATCCCTCAAAGTGGCTAAAACAGTTTTCTTTTTCAAAGAGCCTTGGGTTGATAACTGTTTTGGTCATTCCAGCCCTTGGCAGGTGGTTGCTTCTTGACTTGCTGCTTATTGAAAAAAAGAGTATGCCATTTTAAGTGTGCATTGAGCTGATTTATTATAAATCTTCAATTTTATTTAAAGGGGCAGTTTCTTTCTACTGATGAAATCAATGATCTAGTAGCAGACATGGAAACACGACTAACTGCAGTACCACAGGCTACCACAGGAAAAGTACCACCCTTCCGGATCAAGTTTCTTTGGGAATAAGGAGTTAATGCAGGAAGTCCCAGAAGGGAATTCTTTCAAATAATTGCCAACAAGATTTCAAGAATTGAGGTCCACCTTTTTTTAGGGAGATTGTAACAACTTGCAGCCATTAATGAAAGGAAGTACCCTTAGATTCGGTCATCTAAAACTAGCTGGGAGAATAATTACACATTTAACTGTTAATGGTTGAGTAGGTATGTAGGTCTTCAGATTTTTGAGCGACCTGCATGTAATTTCCTTTTAGAGAAGAGTGTTTCATCTCAAAAACAAACAGCTTCTGTCTAAGAGATGTTGCTCACATTCTTGTTTACTCTTTCTTTCCAATATCTATTTCTTCAAAGTAAGGGTGTTTAACTGACCTTTTGCAAGTAAAATGTAAAAGAAAACAGAACGTAGAACATTCTAGGCAATTGACTTCTTACGATAGTTTCAGCGTCATCTAGGTCCATCCAAAAGACCCAATACGTGTATCCTCATTTTGGCTTTTTGACGTAATTGCAATTGTCAGGTAGGAGCCTTCAAGACTATTAGGGAAATATTTCCAAAGAGACTAGGGTAAATAACAAGTGCTGGTCATAGAGAGCCGGAAAATATCATACCATTGTCGCAATGAGAGTCAGCAATGGTGATATCATATTTTACAAAAACAAAGGTTAATTTTGTAGTGATTTCTGTTGAAAAAGAAACACTGAGTGAAATAATTTTCGAAATACCAACTTTTAATTTGATCAAAAAAGTAGCTATAGTTGAATTACAAGATTTTATTTTCTTCGTGGCTTTCATAGGTCTGCTCAATCATACTGGGAAATCTCAATATGATAATGCAAAAGAAGGAGCTAGCTGCATAGACTTTTCAAACATGTGAGAAGGATTCTATAATGAAGTCATATTTCCATAGGATTCCCTTTTCTTGGCAAACCCAATCTACTGTTACCTTGTTACAGATAGCAAGGAAGAATGTCTACCATCATGGACCACTACAATGTTAACAGACATTGAAGCAAGAGCTATTATTCTGAAGGTACATTCAGAATAGACATATCTAGATACTTATTTTACCATGCTTTTATCTAGATATTTTTTCACGGTGTATGGTGGCCGAGAACCGCCATTTTGCATTTAATTGAAATTTTACAATTGATAACATTTTTACGTTTAATTTTATTATTCAATATATTTTTTTACATTCTATTATAAAAACATGTTTCATTTTGTAATTCGCTCTTAATCACTATTTAAAAAAATAAAAGAATTTGAAATTTATTTTAATTTATTTTCTTCTGTCCTCCACGTGGCCGAGAGCTGCCATTTCTATACAAATTCCCTATCATGGATGAGAATAGCCATAATTCTTTGAAACGAGACTGCTAGGTTTTTGGCGGAAAACAAGAAAAGCTCAAAAATTTGAAAGGAAATGGCCACGAGAATTTGTGGCATTTTCTTATGACTTAGAAATAAATATAGCCAACATTATCCATGCACGTAACTCATATTTTAAAGATATGCAATTGGCATGAAATGTAATGTTCTAGCTGGAGAACATGGGCCTAGCTGCAGCCGCATCGACAAATGACCTAATCTAAAGGCTATTCATGTCAGGTTCATGAAGAAAAAGCCAGTATAGATTGCTTCACTCGCAGTTGTTCAGTGTAAGCTATTCTCCTACTGCCCATTCCTCAACAAGGAGTGATATAAATTTGTCATGTAAAATAGCTATACCCCAGTCATTCTCTGTTACTCCAGAAAGTGAAAGGCTGATACACCTTTCAAAGTCCCTTGCCCAAAAAGCCTTCTTGTGACAAAGATGTTGAAGCTACGCAAAGGGAGAACCACCACCGAGAAGCCTCCAAATTTCAATTAAATGCAATATGGCGTTTCTCGGCCACCATAAAGGTGTTCACTTTCTTTTTTTAGATAGCAGATGTTGCCAATAGCAAAGGCTTCAACAATCTCTCATCAGCTCCTGAAGTGATTGACTACTCCCAGCAATATGGTTAGTCATAATGAATATTCATATACTATTTTCATGGTTCCCTGTAGTCATCCCTTGTGATATCAAATAAATGACTGGGTGACTTTGTGCAGAAGGATCTTTTTGGACCATGAGGCCTTTTGATGGATCTCTTTAATGGAACATAAAAGTCGTATAGATAAAAAAAGCTCTCTTCGTTAAAAAGTAACATAGTTGTGAGGCCCTGCCTAGTTGCCTATACAGGCTGTAAATTATCAAGATCAAGTGTCGAGTCTTGTACAGATCTTTGATTTTTTAATGAATTTCTAGAACAGAACAGTGCTATCTATCATTTGTCTGTGATGTCTACACAAAAATAACTTAATATGCAACATATAGAAAGCATGTTGGTCCAAATAAAGATTTTTGGAAATATTCCTACCAGGTTTACCTTGGACATGTCAGACACTCCAACTTCACCCTATACTCATCATATCCGATCTGCCAAGCAATAAGAATTAACTATTACAGATACAACCAAAAATATAAAAAAACTTTAATTGAATATATGTTACCTGTCTTATTTCCGGCTACTGCATCCTTTTTTAGGCTACAGTAGCCACGTAGATATTTTTCTTTCACTGACCTAGTTTGCAATGAAGGCAAAAGAAATGCAGCTAACTTTGAACATTTCCTTGGTTGTTTAGTGATGCATATCGCTATTTAGTTATGTCATTAATGTGCTTGAAAAGGCAGATTTTACGCGGATTTTTTTGTGATTTTCCAAGCAATATAATCTCGAATAATGTGAAATAAAACTCTTACATCTTGTTTCTGGTCTTATGCATCTGTTTGTCAGTTAAGGACCATACCTACAATCGAATCTCACAGGTGTCCTATTAGCCTCAGAGGATAGAGGAAGTCTATCCCATCCGTCAGACCTAGATGGCAAATGCCTGTTTATCCTTGAAATGTAAATATTGTGCAAACAAAACATGTGTAGCTCGTTGGAGGGGCTTAAGCCATTAATCTCAAGCCGATTGAACAGATCATAGAAGATGTAAATGCAACCAACAAAGAAATCTCTCCAGAGGCGCTCAATCATTTGATAGTGGACACTCTTGAGGGTGATGATGCTCCCCATATTTGCCCCGCGGAGGGATGGTTAAGCATGAATGCTGGTATATCCACATTCTCTCCACCCTTGTTGCTCCTCACTCTACTTGGCAAACCATATTCAGAAACGCCATTAAGCAATGCTCCAAGTGCAGTTTCGGCTCTGTTGTTACTGCTGCCTTTTAGAAACATAATTCTTCTAAAGTATCCTTCGATACCTCCATGAATTACAAGACGCCAACTAGAAAAGATGAAACATTGCAACAAAAAAGAATTAATCTTCAATGAATTTAGAACCGTACCTCTTTCATACTTTAGTGGCGTAAAGTTTTCTATGCTTGATATTGATATGCAATTGACTGAAATAGCCTCGCCCGGCCTTGAGACTGAACATTAGAAAATAATATATTCAGCAATTTACAGACCAAAAAAGGACATTTCAGTATAAGTTTTCAACTTCAAACATTCTCGTAACTTGAAGAGAAGCAGGCTTTGGAAAATCAATCGAGATAATTTGTGAGAATGAAAATGACCCAAGTAGGACTCGAACCCACGACCTCTAGATTTTATCTCTAGAACGCTACCACTGCGCGATCAAATCTAGAGGTCGTGAATTCGAGTCCTACTCGCGTGATTTTCATTCTCACAAATTATCTCGATTGATTCTCGTAACTCTCTGTCACTGACATAAAACGCAAAATTAAAAATTCAACAATAGTAAATTAATATACCGACAGGGGTAATGTACAAAATTTAAACGTTATAGTTCAGTTTATTTCACCAATTCACACTCTTCCCCGTTAGAGAAATGCTGTCTTCAACTCGAAATCTACCCCATTCATCCAAGTCAACGTGTAGACATGGTTCGTGCAATTTCATTCCGTAACATATTACATCAGTTCTCATAGAGCAGCAATTATAACAGAAGTTGCCACTAAACAGAGTAATATATGCTCCCATACTAGTAAAGTAACTTATGGCAATTCAATCCTTGTTCTGAGAAGCAAAGTTGTTAAATTCATTTTATATATAAACAAATAATGATAAAGAGTCTTTTTTCAATGAAGCAAAGTCTTTCTTTCGGTAATACTAATAGTTCATAAATTCAAACGAGTATATCCAAACGCTAGTAAAATCATTGTTACTGTCGGAATGTCGAATGCCAGGAGGGGTGCTGAATTATTGGTCCCACAAGCGTGGTCTCGGGATCATGTTAATATGTCCGCTTGGGTAGAACATAGGTGCAAAAGGATTTAGTCTGCGGCTACAAAGTTATCTTGGGTGAAAGCTTAGTTGAATATAATTCAGAACGAACTATTGTTGCTCTTGTGGTCAACCTAGCTGATGGTAGACTAAACGAGTCGGATTTCTCATCCTCGTTGGTCGTTTGTGCAATGTCTCATCAGTAATATCATCAATCGATGGGTGTTTGGTGGTAGATAATTGAACTTCTGATTCGGATAGCTGGTTCTTTAGCTCTACCTCGTACCTAACCATCTCAGGATCGAGATTTTCAACTAGTTGGATGCTAGGTGCAGTAGTAGGATCATCATCATACGATTCTTGTATTGTACAAGGTTCAAAAGTAGGAGTTTCATCATCTGATTCTTGCAGTTTACGAGTTTCGTCATCTGAGTCATCTGAATCATTGCTGGGATCTACTTCCTCTGCCGAATGTCATTTTTGATGAAATGGTTCAACTTTCTGTCACTTCTGTTCATTTTATTTGTTGGGTTTTCCTCAAGCGCTAAGTACTCGCAGTGCATTAACATTGTACACTGTAGTACTATAGTTTTTTCATTACCTTTTTCTGATTTGACTTAGTATACAGGATCTTCAGCAACGCGACAGATAACTTTGTAGATTGTATCCTCCAAATATGTTCTTGAAGAGCCACTCCAGTGAACTTTTTTTATTTGATGAACAGACCAATTCTGACCTGAAACGAACGAATCTGCAACCATATTTTGTGTATCTCTTACCGTTTTCTCACAATAAGCAATTGTATTACCCATATTGAATTGTTTTTGAAAAAGTTTTCGATGCTTTTCTGATTGACGTAACACGAGTTTTCGACACTAGAGAAATTTCTCGTTGTCAACTCTCGCTTTGGTCATTCTTAATGTGCGAAAGTGAACAGCTCTGACCGCTACTAAACTTCATTACCTCACCAAATGCAAAATGAGAGTTGCAGCAAGAACAGATCACCTAATTCGGGAAGGTTGGCTTCAATCTTCAAACAGTGTTCACATAGGCTGAGTCAACTCTTAACTTCTGTTACAAATAAACTGCAAACAGCTTATTGTGGACTTGAGGTCAAGAAGGGAGGATAGAGTTGAATGGTTTAGGCCATGGCCAGGGGCTAATCCAGACAGGCCTTGGAGCAGCAAACAGCAAACCATCAGAAGGAAAGAGAAACTGAGGATTTTTTTGCCAGACTCTAGACAATGACAATCAGAGATGTACCATGGTTAGTTCTTGTAAAATGCATTTCACTGAATGTATTATGAAGTCTATAATAAAGATTTTGCATAGACGAAAAAAAGCAATATCATTTTTCACAGGAAATGGCAGGACATACAGCAGGCAGAGAGCTAGGGGGTTCAGCCTCCATATATTTCCATAATAAAAAATTAATTTGAATTGATAATTTAGTAGCATATTCAAGGACGTAGAGGCGGCCCCAAGATTTTTCGAAAAAAGACTTGATGTTGTTACTTTACTTACAGAAATGGCCCCTGATGCTTTATGAATAATGTACCTTTGAAGTGTTGTACCCCCCCCCCCCCCCAAATAAAAATTTGAGATGCTTTCTAATTTCTCTGAGCTTACTAATTTAATTCAATTGAAAGTCTATGCCCTGCCTATTTTAGACTTGGTTGGAAGCATGTTGCAGAAAAGCATCTGTCCCTAGAAGATATATGTGATAAAATTTTGCCACCCTGCTTGAGGGGTTGTCAGGGGAGTGACCAGATTCCAGGCCTTTTATCAGGATGGGCACGAGAGACAACATACTTTTATTTTCTCATTAATGCTATTTTTATTTTGAAATACATATATTCTTATAATTCTCCATTTTAGGTTTCATACAGTCAATACAAGATAATGCTGCCAGAGATCAAGAGGGTAGTTTTCTCGAGAGGGTAGTTTTGATTTCATGAAGAACTTCAAACAAATATGAACTAGAGTTGGTAGAATTCTGGATGATTGTAGCCACTGGATTCAAGTTTATGGTTGTTGTTGACTTTATCCCCTGAAAGAAATTGAAATATTTTATCTATTGAGCACCATTACATTTATTATTGCATCTATTTATTGTTTCCTAGTGTTTTTAAATAGTTTAGAAGACCATAAACAAGAAATTGTGGTATATAGCCAGAAAAATCGGAAAAATAGTGAAACGAACACATGGATTACTTAAGCTTTTCGTCTGACACTCAACAGAGTAATACGTCAGAAAGAGAACGAAACGGAAGCCTAAATGATTTATATACCCAGATGTGGATCGAAATAGGCCAATCAGAAAAGAGGTGAATGATTGGTATGGTGTAGGAAAACCAATCAACACCCGAGATACAGTGAGCTGACCAATAAGACTACTTCAAGAGTCCCAAGGCAAAAACGAACTCCTTCTGTCTACACAATAGGGGGTCCCTGGTTTTTATGTAGACTGATTCCAAAATAGCTAAGTGAAAGGTAGATCTTGCTCTGCCAATTATTCGAAAGCAATTCTCACTGTAGGCTTTAGCACACTCTGGGTTTTCAAGCAAATGTTGACCTATAGCAGAGTCATGTTTTAGTGATCTTTTAGGTTTTGAGGCGCGAGATGGTTCTTCTCGTTGCACTAGAGTTTTGTTGCGTATGCTAGACGGCACGTGTTGTTTAACCCTATCACATAACCGCTGAGATGTGCGACCTACGTACCTGGCATCACACCGGCACGAGTATTTGTATACTACAAGGTTGTTTTGTGTGGTAGGCACACCATCTTTGCGGATAGATGGAATGATTTTTCTAGAGGAGAAGACGAGACGGGGGCTGACGGTGGCGTAGAACTTAGTTATGGCTTTCTTAATTTGTTTTTCAAACCGCATGGAGACGTTGTCGATGTAAGGCAATTTTGGATAAACAGGGCACTTTTGCGGACCAATGTTTTTGTCAGCCGAGAAACTTGTGATTTTATTACGAAAGCAAGCCGAAATGAGATCTTCTGGAAATCCATTGTTGATGAGGGTAGATTTTATTTTAGCCAATTCTAAATTGAGTTTTGGTTCGGAACAGATCATAAGTGCCCTGTGAACCAAGGTGTTGACTAAGTTGATTTTGATTTGTTTGGCACAAAAGGAATCCCAACGTGTATAAAGGCCGCTAAAAGTTGGTTTCCTGTCGACACTGGTAAGAAAACCAGATTCAGTTTTCTCCACAGAAACGTCAAGAAATGGCAAGGAGTTGTTTTCTTCCTTTTCAAAGGTGAATTTTAGAGACTGATGCAATGAGTTGAGTTTGGTAAGAAAAATATCACATTCAGACTCTTTTTCAAAAACCGAAAAGTGTCATCAACATAGCGAAAGTAAACAAGGGGCTTTTGATGGCAGTTAAAGAGTTTATGCTCATGGAAGACGACAAATATGTTCGTTAGCGCTGGTCCCAAAGGGCTGCCCATGGCAACACCGTCCTTTTGGCGGTACATCTTATTGTTGAAACTGAACTCCAGAGAGCTAGTTGCAGATTTCATCAATTCAATGAAAACCTCCTCAGGGAACGACGGCCTTTCAAGCTCACTTCGGTACAACGCGTCGGCACAAATCCTTATCGTTTCATCCAGAGGAACATTGGTAAATAAACTGCTGACGTCGAAAGAGCACAAAAAGTTTTAGTTGGGTTGAGTGCTAAGTTAGGGATGAATTTGGTGAAAGCGAACGAGTCTGAAATGCAATTTTCAGACCACAAATGGAGAACTGGTTCCAAAACCTCTGAAAGCCATTTCGCGAGTTCATGTTTAGCCGAGCCAACCATGGATTAAATAGGCCTAAGTGGGATACTTTGTTTGTGAGTTTTGGGGAGACCATATATTCGTGGACGCTGCGAGCCAGAGGGTCGAATCCTGTCATAAATTCCCCGAGCCAACTGTTTTTTGTTGACTAGTTCTAGAAGGCGTTTTTGGAGTTTCTGCTCTAGTCTAGCCGTTTTGTCAAACTGTTCGACGTCGCCAAGCTTTTCAAATTTATTAGTGTCGTTAAGGACATCACCCATTTTGGTAATGTAGTCTTTTTGATTCAAAATAACGACCCCGGATCCCTTATCTGGTTTTGTGATGAGGACATCCTTGTTATTCCGCAAAGAATTTAGAGCCTGAAAATGTTCCCTATGCATACGAAAATCGGTGAGATCGATGGGGGTGTCACAGTAAGCGTGAGCCAAAGGTGGGCTTTTAGTGAGCTGAGCTCGTTGTCCGAAACAGGATTGTGCCTAGCAAGTTGAGCAATTAGAATTTCAAATTCAGCGAAAGTTTCCTCTCTGTTGATATCACGGGGTGGGATGGAAAACTCTAAACCATGTTCTAATTCAAATTTTTCAGTATCAGGAGAGAGAGTAGTCCGAAAGATTTAATATGTGCTTTTTAGGATTGCTCAACAAGTGACCGAAACGTTTCCTAACAAGAAGGCCTACATTCCTATGATGTTTTTGCATAGTATGTTTTTCAGTCCGCTGATCAATTTCAGAAAGGTAGCGGGAGAACCGAACCATGTCAAAAAAGGAGAGAAACCTACGAACTTTTGACCATTGGCGTTGATACATGTTTCTTAATTGAAGAAGGCGTGTTTTGGCCTTGTGGATTTCATCCTTAATAAAAGCACGCTCAATGGTGGGGCTATGTCGAGCAAAAGACTTAGAAATACGAGCAGTGATAAACCTAGGGGCAACACGATTAGCCAAACATAGCTGATAAAATGAAATAGAGAACTTAACCGATCTCAGCTTACCTCTTAGTTTCACAGCGTTGTTGAGATCTCCAATCTCATCTTTGGTGTACCTTTGCCGAAAGTAATAGAACAGTCTTTGGATGGTACAGAACTTCAGTATAGCCAGAAAAATTGGAAACATAGTGACACGAACATATGGATTACTTAAGCTTTTCGTCTGACACTCAACAGAGTAATACGTCAGAAAGAGAACGAAACGGAAATCTAACTGATTTAGGCCAATCAGAAAAGAGGTGAATGATTGGTATGGTGTAGGAAAACTAATCAACATCGAGATACAGTGAGCTGACCAATAAGATTACTTTCTCCTTTTTCGACATGGTTCGGTTCTCCCGCTACCTTTCTGAAATTGATCAGCGGACTGGAAAACATACTATGCAAAAACATCATAGGAATGTAGGCCTTCTTATTTGGAAACGTTTCGGTCACTTGTTGAGCAATCCTAAAAAGCACATATTAAATCTTTCGGACTACTCTCTCTCTGATACTGAAAAATTTGTATTAGAACATGGTTTAGAGTTTTGCATCCCACCCCGTAATATCAACAGAGAGGAGACTTTCGCTGAATTTGAAATTCTAATTGCTCAACTTGCTAGGCACAATCCTGTTTCGGACAACAAGCTCAGCTCACTAAAAGCTCGCCTAAGCGATTTGGCTCACGCTTACTGTGGCACCCCCATCGACCTCACGGATTTTCGTATGCATAGGGAACATTTTCATAAAATCTTTGCGGAATAACAAGGATATTGTCATCACCAAACCAGATAAGGGATCCGGGGTCGTTATTTTGAATCAAAAAGACTACATTACCAAAATGGGTGATGTCCTTAACGACACTAATAAATTTGAAAAACTTGGCGACGTCGAACAGTTTGACAAAACGGCTAGACTAGAGCAGAAACTCCAAAAACGCCTTCTAGAACTAGTCAACAAAAAACAGTTGGCTCGGGGAATTTATGACAGGATTCGACCCACTGGCTCGCAGCGTCCACGAATGTATGGTCTCCCCAAAGCTCACAAACAAAGTATCCCACCAAGGCCTATTTTATCCATGGTTGGCTCGGCTGAACATGAACTTGCGAAATGGCTTTCAGAGGTTTTGGAACCAGTTCTCCATTTGTACTGTGAAAATTGCATTTCGGACTTGTTCACTTTCGCCAAATTCATCCAAAACTTAGAGCACAACCCCACTAAAACCTTTTGTCCTCTTTCAACGTCAGCAGTTTGTTTACCAATGTTCCTCTGGATGAAACGATAAGGATTTGTGCCGACGCGTTGTACCGACGTGAGCTTGAAAGGCCGTCGTTCCCTGAGGAGGTTTTCATTGAATTGATGAAATCTGCAACTAGCTCTGTGGAGTTCAGTTTCAACAATGAGATGTACTGCCAAAAGGACGGTGTTGCCATGGGCAGCCCTTTTGGACCAGCGCTAGCGAACATATTTGTCAGCTTCCATGAGCATAAACTCTTTAACTGCCATCAAAAGCCCCTTGTTTACTTTCGCTATGTTGATGACACTTTCGCGGTTTTTGAAAAAGAGTTTGAATGTGATATTTTTCTTGCCAAACTCAACTCATTGCATAAGTCTCTGAAATTCACCTTTGAAAAGGAGGAAAACAACTCCTTGCCATTTCTTGACGTTTCTGTGGAGAAAACTGAACCTGGTTTTCTTACCAGTGTCTACAGGAAACCAACTTTTAGCGGCCTTTATACACGTTGGGATTCCTTTAGTGCCAAACAAATCAAAATCAACTTAGTCAATACCTTGGTTCACCGGGCACTTATGATCTGTTCCGAACCAAAACTCAATTTAGAATTGGCTAAAATAAAATCTACCCTCATCAACAATGGATATCCAGAAGATCTCATTTCGGCTTGCTTTCGTAATAAAATGGCAGGTTTCTCGGCTGACAAAAAGATTAGTCCGCAAAAGTGCCCTGTTCATCTAAAATTGCCTTACATCGGCAACGTCTCCATGCGGTTTGAAAAACAAATTAAGAAAGCCATAACTAAGTTCTACGCCACCGTCAGCCCCCGTCTCCTCTTCTCCTCTAGAAAAATCATTCCATCTATCCGCAAGATAGTGTGCCTATCACACAAAACAACCTTGTAGTATACAAATACTCGTGCCGGTGTGATGCCAGGTACGTAGGTCGCACATCTCAGCGGTTATGTGATAGGGTTAAACAACACCTGCCGTCTAGCATACGCAACAAAACTCTAGTGCAACGAGAACAACCATCTCGCGCCTCAAAACCTAAAAGATCACTAAAACATGACTCTGCTATAGGTCAACATTTGCTTGAAAACCCAGAGTGTGCTAAAGCCTACAGTGAGAATTGCTTTCGAATAATTGGCAGAGCAAGATCTACCTTTCACTTAGCTATTTTGGAATCAGTCTACATAAAAACCAGGGACCCCCTATTGTGTAGACAGAAGGAGTTCGTTTTTGCCTTAGGACTCTTGAAGTAATCTTATTGGTCAGCTCACTGTATCTCGGGTGTTGATTGGTTTTCCTACACCATATCAATCATTCACCTCTTTTCTGATTGGCCTATTTCGATCCACATCTGGGTATATAAATCATTTAGGCTTCCGTTTCGTTCTCTTTCTGACGTATTACTCTGTTGAGTGTCAGACGAAAAGCTAAAGTAATCCATGTGTTCATTTCACTATGTTTCCGATTTTTCTGGCTATACTGAAGTTCTGTACCATCCAAAGACTGTTCTAATTGAGGTGTATTGACTTCATTTTTCATGATTTTCAAACACCAGCAAAGGAAAATAAGCAAGGGAAAATATGGCGAGAGAGAAACAGCTTAACAACAGTCAATAACACCAGATTAGATTAACCTTCCCCAAGATTGGGGTTTCAGTTGGCACCCTTGGACATTACAATGCTTAATTCATGAAAATAAAGAAAGGTCTCCCTCACTGTAGTGGCATAAGCACCAAGCCCCCAACTTTCAAACCAAAAATTATGCCCCTGTCACATGTCTTAGACATTTTGCTACTTTTCTTTTTAGATGTCTGATTTATCGCTAAATTCTTGTTGAATAGAAGCCATGAGAGCCAAGGTAGCTTCTTTCTAAGTCTAAAACCCTCCTTAAACTTATGAATTTTGACCCCTGCATGTAAAAGCTTCCTTTAAAAGAAGTCCCTTTTTCTTTTGCTCCTCCATTTTTAACACGCCTCTGGCCCTCACTTTCGGGTAATTTTTAAGTGGGGAATTACATTAAATCAACAGAATGAAATTAGACAAACTTAGGCCTACTCACCCATTTTTCCATTCCGAATGTGTCTCGGCTGTGAATGGCTGGATCAAACAACCCGAGTGTAAGCCAAATGTTGTAGCTTTTAAATCATTTGCAACCAAATTATGGAAGTAATTGTGAACACCAGCATAGCTCGACTTCAAACTACTAAATTCTGCAACTTTTACAGCGATACTGACGGACACGAAGAAAAGAGTTCATCTGTTCATTGCTTCCACTGCTTCTTCGACTCGCAAATCGAAACCTGGTGCAAGTTCTGCCAAACACCGAATCACAAAACGAAAAAAGTCGTTCTGCTCGACACTGCGGAACCATTGAAAAATGGGCGAGTTTTACGGCGAAAGTTCAATCTCAATTTGCCATACAAAATATGGGGTCCGTGTGACGTCACACGGACCCCATCTAATGAGAACTTTTTTTCGTTTTTTTTTCGGCAAGTTTCAACTTTGGAGGCTTATTGTGCGAAAACGGCTAGAGATACCAAAAAATAATTGCGAATTCGTTCGTTTCAGGTCAGAGTTAGTCAATCCATCAAATAAAAAAAGATCACTGGAGTGGCTCTTTAAGCTTTCCGGGTCAAACTCTTTTATCATGCTGTTGTTTAATACGATCTGGAGCTTCTGCTGAGTTTTGTCTCAGTGTATTGTAAGTGTCTTGCAATGCTTGTCTCCATTCTTCCACATATGCCTTGTAACTTCTTGGGTTATTTGACCGTGGAGTGTCGAACTACATGTCTACAAGTAATCTTGGACCATGGCCAAACAAGAGTTGAAATGGGGAATATCCAGTTTATTCACGGGGCAAACAGTTGTATGCGTGTACAAGTTTTGGTAAGTGATTTATGTTGGCCGATGGCTGCCAACTAAATGTTGCTTTATTTTTTGCTCAGCTTTGTTAATTATTTCGTTTTCAAATACAAATAAAAAAAATTCGTTATCAAAAAAATAAAATAAAGATAAAAATAATTGAAATAAAAACAAAAATAAAAAAAATATTTTGATTTAGAATCAAATTGATTTCACTGTAAAAAATTTAACCAAATGATTTTGAATTAAAAGCAAATCACTGTGGTCGAAATTTCTACTGAGCGGAGCACTGCCAAGTCCATCATCCTTTGCAAGTCCATGCCTCGATCCCATGCAATTCCCACCAAAATTGATTAAACAGCCAACAAAATGGCGAGCAGCATTATGGGAGAACAGCATTGTGGGAGAACGATGAAACTTTAAAGATAGCAATCAAGACATATGTCATGCAAGGCCTACAACGTAATGAAGCACCGGAGTTTTTAAAAAGAAATTTTGTACAATATCCTTGGAGCATGAGATCACTAGATCGACGCATGAGACACTCTGAGATTCATTATAAAGACAGTGGCGCAGATTATGGAGAAGTCAAGAAAGCTGTCAAGGAGGAACTTGCTGGTTCAGGAAAATTATTGGGGTATAGGGCTTTGCATAAAAAGATAAGGCAAAAGTATGATATTCTTGTGACCAGAGACAGGGTCTACGACATGATGTACAACATAGACCCAAGTGGCCTAGTTGCTTGTGGTGGAGTTGGAAGAAAGAAATCTACGAAAAAGAAAGGAAACTTCACATCACTCGGCACAAACTGGGTTCATTCACTCGATGGACATGACAAGCTAATGGGTTTCAAAAATTCAACCTTTCCTGTCGCCATCTATGGCTGTATGGATACTGCGAGCAGGAAACTACTTTGGCTCCGTGTCTGGATGAGTCATCATGATCCCCAGTTGATTGGCCGATGGTATTTAGAATGCTTGATGGAGTCTTTCGTCATGCAATCAATGATCAGAATTGATGAAGGACAGAGACTGGAACAATGGGTACCATACATACATTTTTACATCAGGCTCACACAGATATTAAAGATCCAACGAATAAATTTATTTACGGACCTTCAACTGCCAAACAGGTTTACGTTAACGCTAAAGCAGTTGCTTTAAAATTTAAACCTTTTTCATTCATTCATTTTCATCTGCTGGAAATCCCTGGCTTCATCATTTCTTTACAGGACAAAACTCTAAAACCAACCACCTTAACTGTATGTAATGAGACACCAGGCATATCTATTGATTGCTCTTCTCTATCAATATCAATTCATTGGTATATTTATTTTCTAGATAGAGCAATGCCCCGGGGTCACAGACAAAAAAGGGCCTCGAAAAAATTATATAGCGTTTTCAATCACGTTTCCTTTCCTCAGGGGGGCCTTGCCGTGGATCATTTATACTTTTGCCCCCGGGGCCTCAGATTTCTCTTGGCCACCTTGACTGTCACTGTACGAGAACTGTCCATTACAAAAACTCAATCGGGAATATTAGAGTAACTACGGTATCATATAATCAGTCATCTTTTGACGGGTGAAGAGGCTTCTTTCCCAAAATTCCTGCTACTAAAATATCAAAATCTTATGCCCTGACTTTGAAAATGAGGTCTTTCTCAAACTTTAAAATTTACAAAATCCCAATTCTCAGTGGCCTCCACAAGATATGGCCACAATTGCCCTTTTGAGATAAATTGGTATTGTAACTTAAGTTTTCAGTTTAAGAGTTAAAAGTTTTCAGTTGATTTTTGTTGAAATGAAGCTTTACAGATTACTAATAGTAAATATTTGATAATTTTTTATTTAGGAAACAACTGGCATTTATCATGGTGCCTTTAATTGAAAAAGAGTTGGATCTTTTCAAAGATACAATGTTACCAGATGGCATCCCAGAACATATTTCTAATTTTCCTGAGAGATATGGACTGCAGGAATGTGGTAAGAGTTGTATAAAAATAAATAAATATAAAAGAATACACATTCTTTTTGACACCTTTATTTATTCCTGGTTGGATAGTCAGTCACTTGCCTTTAAACTTGTCAGTCACTGGCCTTTAGATGACTTCTTTCTGAGTATCTAAAAGTCCTAACTTATGGATTGGGAAGTAACACAAGCCTAGGATGGATGGAGAAATATATAGATATAGGCTAGGGGTTGAATGTAGAAATGTATATTTTTTAAATTTCTACACTTCTATATATCTATATGCAAATCCAACAACCAGGTATGAATATACATACAGCAGTAGTGTAGTGGGCTAACGACAAAAGGAATGCTGAGAGAATTCTCCGATCAAAATGCAGACATAAATTCGTGAAAGGTGTAAAAGTTTAATTAAAATGTAAAAACACTGATTATTTTAAGAATTCCTCAGAACCCTTAATGGCAAGAAAGCAGTACTAATGCGGATATCAATTTTTGGCTGACCATGTCCCCGGGACAAACTCCTGGGACATGATTTAAAGGGAGGAATCCCCCGGGACAAAAAAGGCAGTTTGAATTATGGACATTTTTTGTTGTTATGAGCAACCAATGTAAAAGTTACTGTTTACACTTGGGACTTGAGGTACATTTCTGCTAATGAGTTGATATTGATATAATTGACTTTGTGCAGGCACTATCTTCATAAAACAAAACATCTCAAGTTTTACCCTAATCTCACTATTCCACCATTGCTTTATGGCTAATTATCTGTTCTGTTTTGCAGGATATGAGATAACAGAAGAGCAACTGAGAGAAGTTGCAATCCATTTAGAAGTCCTTTCTGTTGCTGACGACTATCTCACACCTGAATTTAAAGAAGAATACGAAAGAATAATTGATTACAATTTCATAGAACCAAACGATTATAAAACTGCATTTAACTACTTAAAAGAACATTTTCAACCAGCTCATGTAACTGAACCTGTGAATTGAACATAGATTAATTTCTTTGAAAGAAGGACTGTAAATGTCACTTGCTGCAACAGCAAGTCTTTTATTTATTTTTCCTTATCTGTCAAACCAGTGGTTCCAGATCTAAGAGTCTACAAAATACAGTGCATTTGTGATCATTAACAACGTTGTTGAAAGCAATTACAGAAAGATTTTTGGGGTACAAATGCCCCCATATCTTTTAAACGGCCCCCAATATGACTGAAAAACATCGAAATTCGGAATCTGCGCCCCTGAATTGTCAAAGTGCACCTGGTGGGATAATAAACTCCCTCTCTGGGTGGTGATTCTCCCCCTTCCACTACTGGACTATATTAACAGCATGCAAAAAGAAGGATTAAAAAGTTATAAAAATATTGCTGAGAATTTAATCTCAAATTTAAATACATTCAACAGCTTTACAAATCCTTCTTCACAAGAATAAAAGAAGAAACTTTGGCTGCAGACTTGATCGAGAATATAGCAAAATTTCACAAGATTTTTAAATATAAAAACATTCTGCTTTTTTTGCAATAAAGGAGAAGAAAATAGCATTCTTTGCAATGTTGGAGCACTGGGATTATGGCAAAGAGTAAGAGCTGCAGCCATTTTCTATGTGGCAACAAGCTTTTCGCCTAGCTTAGCAAGGGAGATCATGCAGCAACTGAGGCTTGATAGTCTAGAGAGCCTCTACCATAAAGTATGCAACGAGAAATCAAAGAGATCATCCTTAGATCGTTAAAAGAATGTAATCTATGGAATCGCACCGGATGTTATAATAGGCTCTATTTAAGACTGTTACACAGAAGAGGATTCTAACCTGGGTTCAAATCAGGTGACCTGAAGCGTCAGCAAAAGATTAGACAGGGCATCCAACTACAACAAGAACTACACTTAACAACAAAAATATTCTATTATTTGAATATGATAAATCAATTCCTGCATCTCTCCACAGCTATATAGTGATACTCCTAGGTAACTCCCTTCATTGCAGAAGATTACAATCATGTTGGCAATAAAGTTTAAATGTCAATCGCTCGTTCTGATTTGCTTCAATACATTTAAGATTGAAAGAAAACCTGGCAGAAAAGGCGTTAAAGAATAGATCTTATGAGACACCACTTCCATCATATGTTGGTTTAAAGGTACAATCTGTATCTCTGAAAAAGGATCTTATCGTTGATTTTGCACAGTGCGGCCGTAGTGTATCATATAAACACATGCAAAATTTCGAGTATTGTGTAACAAAGCAACTTTGCATTGAGAGCTTGACAAGAATTAATAAAGGGGGCTGCAAGAATCATGATGATAACCCTGCCAACATTCAATGGCGAGATGAAAAAATACTTCTCATTTTGGGACAGTTTTCAAAGTATGATTGACAAGACCCGTCATCGTTCGACAAATTCAACTATTCACAAGGTTCGTTAGAAGGTGTTGCAGCCAAGATCATAGAAGGACTTCCCATGCGTGAGATGATGTACAACTCCGCTATCAAACTCCTAAAGGAAAGGTTCGGCAACCCCCAGAAAATAATAAGCATGCATAAAGATCAACTGATCAAAATCAAACCATGTCACACAGAAAATGCTGCAATGCTCGGATCAGTATACGATCAAATCAACATTCAAGTTTGTGGATTTGAGGCTCTCGGATTCACGTCGGACAAATTTGGAAGCTTATTAATACCGATCATTATGGAAATCCTGCCCAATCAAATATCATTACAAATCGCAAGGAATACATCAAATACAATTTGGACGCTGAGCAAATTGATGGATTTGCTAAAACGAGAAGTGGAAGCTCAAGAGTTGAACGCTCAGATTTCAGTCACGGAAAAGCCAAAACCATCCCGTTTCCGAAAGGCAATTCGTCAACAATGCTCAAGTGACAGTGAAGTCCACATCGTCTCCCCACATGTGTCTTTGGCGATAATTGTCATAACTCTGCAGAATGCCGCAAGGTGCCATCTATAAATGCAAGAAAGGAAAGCGGAAACAGAAGCTGTTACAAATATCGTTACAGAGGCGAAAGTCGTTACAAGTAGCGTTATTGCGAGGAAAAAAAATCGGAGGAGTTCTGCTCCAAACTGCCAGAACATTCGCATTTCAAAACAGTGAAAACAACAAGGTAGCCGTTAGAATTTTATTTGATTTAGGTAGTCAGAGTAGCTATATAACCAAAGAATTACATGATAAGTTAAATTGTAAGGTAGAGGGCAGGGAAAGTTTGAATTTAAATACCTTTGGCGCAAGTAGATATCGTAAGCAAAGTTGCTCTCGCGTCAAGGTTAAAGTAGAAGCGTTAGATCATCAATTCAAGCCACCCAGTAATATGCTCCCCGTTACCATATAAGATTACGTAGAATCATTCTCGCATTTGCAAGATTTAGCTGACAATCCCGAAAATGTTGGTTGTAGTAGCGATAATATCGACATTTTAATCGGAGCAAATCATTATTACGATTTTGTACTAGGCGAAACCGTGCACTGTAGTTCTGGGCCCGTAGCCGTGAGTAGCAAGTTAGGCCGGCTCGTTTCAGGACCAACGGGTTCTGTTATGGATGTTGTAATGACCACGTTGTTTCAGGGTGATCAACATTTTTTCAGCCAATGGGTCATTGATCCATGGAACAGCCTTCTGGAGAAATGTGTTGCCGCCAAAACGGTTCTCAACTTTAAAATCGAACTTGATAAGCTGTGGAAGAGAGATAGACATGGGTATTTAATAGGCTATGCCTAATTCTAGCAAATAACCTAACAAGTAACAAGTAAGTAACAAGTAAGTAAGTCCTGAACTTCAAAAGCACTCTTCATGCCCAGTTAGGAATTCTTATGAATGCAATATTTTCTGAAGTCGTATGGGATCCATGATGATCGTGATGGAAAAAGTGGTTCATCAGAATCGTATTTGAAGAGAATAATAAACAGAGCCAAAAACGCTCATATAATGTTTCAACGTGAGAAAATGCTCAGCACTGCCATTGCAATATCAAGAGCAAAAACCCTCAAGCTAGAGATGGCTAAGGGAAGCTGTTCTACTCGTTTTTGGACCTCGCAATATGACGAATTCCTCAATGAAGTGTGGTTTTTTACAGGTTGTACCAATTATCTTCAGTTATATTTTGAATGTACATGAGATAGATTTTGGTGCTTCTTGGATTACTAGCAATGTGAAATGAATAACTAGTTTCTTTAACAAGACTGCACACCTGGATGCATCTTGAAATTGTTTTGCGACAGCATTGTTTGCCACATCTGCATTTGCATCATTTGCAGTTCATGAGCTCTGTCCAGTGCATTTTACTTTTTGAAGAATTCAATTAACTCTTTTGCATCATCCTTATCAATTACTCTATTAAGTGCTGTAATAGAGCCCTTGAACATGTCACTTTGGCTTCTTTGTGTTCTTCTTGACTGGAACAAAAATATGTTTGCTTTTTGTAATTATTGTGTCATCTTCTGTATGATTGCTTTCCTGTTCATCTGACTCATCTGCTGAAGGTTCAACCCCCATTTTCTGGGTTACAGGAGTCTCCTGATTGAACATAGTGAAATGATTTTTGAAACCAATTACCATAACCTTTTGCCGCAATCAAATTGTTGATTCCCGAAGCTGTGATTTGCAACATTGCAGCACGCTTGCATATTCCAACACAAAATTCAAACTTCGATCTTGTTTGGTCAACAGTAAAGAAAAAATAATATTCGTTTCTCTTAAACATTCTGTCCCAGTTTTTATAATCTTTGTGTAGACCTCAGTTGTTTGGGAATTTTTGTTGTTAGTGAAGATAAGTTTTTTCCTGTAATATTCACTTTTACAAACAACATCTATTAAATCATCAACCAGATCCTTTGTCCATGTTAGTCTTCTTTCCATCGTCTCTGGCTTCTTTTTAGGGACAGGTTGGACCTCTTCATCTTCACTATCTTCTGCCCCAATTGCAAAGGCAAATCCTCTCTGAACTCGAGGCGAGATTCTTATCACTAGCCTACGGCTGCTATTTCTTATCTCGTTCTCTTCATCACTTTCCTCATCATCTGACATCTGTGGAAAGTTACTGCTCTCCTGAATCTCAGTTCATCATCTGCATCCCTTGCTCATGGTTCATTTGACATGCGTTTTCTAAAATTTGCCACTTTTTTCCTTATTCGAATCAAGGAAGGATGAAGAAAGATGGCTGAAAAAAGCAAGAAATTTTGGAGCATTTTTTGTTGCACATGCGTAATTGCTCAAAATCCAAAAATTAATCCGGATATTTACAGATTCCCAATTTTATATTAGAATTCTCGTTTCATCTGATACCACTGAGTAACGGTGTTTGAAACAAAGTCGTGTTTACACTGTTTTATACGGCAGTGAGTATCGTATTAGACTGTTGTTGTTTGATTTCATTTCATACACCGGTTTTATACCCTAATTAATTGACACTTGATGTTGCTTAATTCAATTCTTTACAGAATAAAAACGGTCTACTGCTAGTCTCTGCAATTCCTGGTATAGGTTTTGAAACTTTAAGTCTCTATTCAAGGTACGAACATCCAAGTGGCAGTATTAAATCTTTTTGTCTTGTAAATTTTATGATTTTTTGTTTTTTCCTTTTTCAATCAGAGAGATTACTAACGCACCCCTGATGATTGACTAGGAGTCAATTCATTACTAGTTCTGTCATGACGAATATTTTTCAAGGATTGATACCATAGACCTGCTCGAGCTTTCTACAGGTTCTTTTTCCAGAGACACCATCTCACAAGATCAAGTTTCCATCGTTCATATCAAGGTACCACAATTCTTCCCTTAAAGAAAAAACCGCCCTTAAAGAAAAACTCACCCCTTTCGGATTAGTCTCCCTTTGCTCCAAATTACTTTGTCTTTTTGTGATTAATTTGATTTTTTGTGATTGATTTGATCATTTTGTGATTAATTTAATAACTTTTTGAAAGTTTCTGTATTATAATCAGTGATTTGCCCCTTGCTAAAGACATTAAAACCTGAACCTGCCAAGAAAGATTTAACCTTAGTCAAATTTGAAAGCCTCTATCGTGCAAGTGAACCAAATATCACTAACAGTGAACCAAATATCAGTCTATAGCATAAATAATCCAAAGGATCTAAAAACTAATAATACTCAAATCTAACAGGCATTCTAATCTCTTTTGTTTTCTATTTTCAAATGGGTCGGAAAGAATACAAATCCAGTTTCATAGGGAACAAGAAAATGCAATGTAAATAGTAACACAAAGTATGCCCTACGAAAATATCATTCACATACCACATAGAATCTCGGAAATTTTAACGCAATAAGATTTGTGCAGTCAATGTGATATAAAATTTCACACTTCTCACATTGTACCAATACCTCTTTGTTATCTCCACACTCCATGCATTCCCCACAGGAAACATTGCGCTTTTCCGTTAAGTCAACATTACTCCCTTCAAAGTTGCATTTTTTGCTTTTTTTAATCCTTTTGGATTACTTTTTTGGATTTTCTGGTGCATCCTCATGATTTTTTTAACATTTTCAATATCATTTGCTTTTCCTGGTTTTTCTTTTTCCTGGCACTTTACCTCTTTCAATAATTAATTCCGGTGTCCCTCTGCATTCATTGCAAAATATGTCATGTGCAATGGCAGGTTGATCTTTATTTCTACCTTTTTTATCCTTTTCTTTCATTCATGTATACCTTGATACACTATTGATAATGGGGAAAAGATCTTCGTGGAGACTGGACTTTGACATTGATTACACAGTTAATTCTGTTTCGATCTCTTTTTTTCGTCTTTAAAACGTTTCATGCACTAAACATTGCATCTTCATCGAGGTCGTATTTCTCTTCATACCTCTTCTGGGACAAGTAAATCTGCAACTTCCCTAGGATCCTCTCTATTTCTTCTAAAGACTTAAAAACCGGATGGTGTACATCTTTTGCATCTTGAATTCCACATGTTTGTCTGGTTTATTTAGCCCTTAACTTGGCAATTATCAAAATAGTTGAAGATAAAATTACTTTTTTCGTCAGTGCACTATTTTGTACATGTTTAATTATGTCAAGGCATTTTTTTTTAATTTTTTCAAGAAAACAGGGGGCTAGTATTTTTTGCTATGTGGCAACTTTGCCAAGAAATAATACAGAAGATTATAATGTAATATTTGAAAAAATATTTCAATTAAGCTAAAAAGACCCTACAGTTGATCAAAAATGTTAAGAATATCGATGGGTAGGAGGGGGAGATTTCTCACCTCTTATTTCGTTATTAATTCAGTCGGAGTCAAAAAATCTAGTTGTATAGAAATTCATGAAACATAGATTGAATACCAACAAAAGACACGTTCCATAGTCAATATCAAGTTTTAAGCTTTACAAATTTACAAATTTAAAGTTTAACAAAGCACCAGAATTGTTCATTCATAAAATATAACCAACATAACGTGTAGTGGAAACCTCTCAGACAAGAACTTGTTTTTCTTTACAAACAAGGTGGATAAAAAGGAGGGATGCTGCCTTTATTCTTTGAAAAGCAACACAAAATCAGCAGTTTCTAAAATCAATGTTTATAATTACAACATGCAATTATTCACCCTAGTACTTGAAAGTTGCATCAAATTGGATTTAGAATCAGAAATTTTTTTATTTGTTGCAAATAGGGAGCCCTTAGGGTGGGCTTTTCCGAAATCCTACATCTATCTCTGAAACAAACTGGAAATTCAATCAGAATTTGAGTAGAATAAGGTTCCCTGAGCAGGACTCAAACCTCTGAACCTCATGCATATTGATGATCTACAACTAAAGCTATCAAGCATAGATGAGCTTTATTCTTGATATGGTGCCATAATTATATAAATTTAAGAAAAACTATATAAAATATGTGGCCTTGTAGATCAACGATAAAGCATGGGATGTGTAAAGAAGAGGTTCAGAAGTTTGAGTCGTGGTCAGGCGAGTTTTTTACTCGAATTTTTGGAAAGACAGTCTGAAAATCTCACTTTCAAATGTCCCTGTTTGTAGGGTCTTACTAAGTAAATATATTATCACATTCATTACAGAAAACTCTGGAAAATCTACGTTTGCACAGTCTGCACCTTCCCTTCTGCAATTCTTGGAAAATTGGCCAGTGGCCAAACTGAATGAAGCGTACTGTATCTACGGGTGCTAGAATGGCAAGCTCTCTTCCTGGTTTTTCTTGGCTTTTTCTATTTTTGTCTCCCTACTTTGACAATGTTTTTTCGCCTTCTGCTCTTGAATCTTAGCCTTGCTGCTAATTCGCACACACGCACACAAATAAACCAAGCCAGTATGTTCATACATGAAATGTTCTCTGTAGTCCCATGAGATACAGCCCACTGAATGAATTGCAGCATGGAAGACATTCCAGAGAAAGATGAAAATGGCGAGATCTTGTGGTCATTAATCAAACATGCAAACAAATTTCATTCAATTTATGCAAGAGGGAATGGCCTATCTGAATATATGGGTTATGCCAAGGAAAAAAGCATGAAGGCACTTCCACCCAAGGTTTATGCAACAGCGAGGTTTTCAAGCAGATCGTTTGCACAATTTAAAAGTGTGTATGAAAGCCATGAAGCTCTTGCCAGTGTTTTCACAATGATTCGAGAAACAGATGACAATGAAGAGGAAATTAAATACTAAGTGAAGGGAAGAGATTTCTGTTTTAATCTCTGTGGTGTCACTGACGTGTTGAGCAAATTAAATGAAATAATGACGAAATCACAATCTCTTCATCAGTTTATTTGGTCTATTACGAAATGAAGAGCAAGGTAGAGGAGCAGCAGTTTGCGGGCGACGTTATACTACCAGAACAGATGTTTCCTAAGTTAGCAAAGCATTTTTCTGACCTGACAAAAAAAGAAGCAGAAGATTGCGATTTTAAAGACTCACTCTCAACAAACAAAGCAGCCCCTTTATCTTATGGAGCCTTCCTTCCCTTCCTTGTTTAATAACATGGCACCTACGTAGTTACATGTTTTTCTGTGTAAGCAATTAAAAATTGCGCAGCTATGTAGCTTTCAGCAACGCAACAACAAGAAACGACGAGAGCTTGTCTTAGTGTAGGCCTAATCGTGTTTGCGATATGCATGCTGCAAAAACAGGACATCCACTAGCTCCATCACGCCAGATTAGATTAAAAGAGCCAGTTTACAACCAGTGGCAAAGTCTTTTAAAGAATAAATAAAGTGACAGTGAGTTTGCAGAATATTTACCTAAGCTTTTGCAGACAGAATCCGATCATCACAAGTTACTAACATCAGCTCCAAGAAAGGGACGATCACCACTTTTTTCATCGTTCGAAAAGCCTGTGGAACACTCGGGTGAGTTGGATTATTAATAGTACACCAGGTAATGTTGTTTTTGTTAAATGTTAAATCGCGATCGCAAAACTTTTTCTTCTGTCGCAGCTCGCTTAAAAAACAATGGCAACCGAATCCTTAAACATTCAAAGGAGGCCACTGTTTGTAAACACTAAATAGACCTTTCCCCTGAGTTGTATTTAACAAGCCATCAGCTGTTGATAATTTTCTATGGTGATCGTACGGAGTTCTGCACTTTATGTCAAAGTCTAAGCTGTTTACAGCGAAAAATCAACAAAATCATGGAAAGTCCTTCAACACTAGCCAACCAGCACATCCCTAGTTTTTTTCAAAACTCTTGAAGGCGGAATGGTGCTTCAGAACGAGGAGAAAACGAAGATTTGTCCCTGCCACATTTTGTCGATTCACTAAATACATTCTGGTTGGTGTTTGCTAACTGTTTGGTAATCAAATTCACAGTAGCATCATGGACAGCAATCTTTGAATATGAGTTTTGGAGGTTTTACTTAGGTTCAAAAACTCCGAAAGTGGAGTAAAAGATCAGAAATTTTTTACATAATTAATTTGCAACAGTACAGAAGCTCTTTATCGAGATTGTTTAAAAAGACCCTTACATTATACCTTCATATATCTATATGTTTAGAATAACTGTTCTAATAATATATTATCTGACATTGTTTGCACCAGTCTCAATTATATGACTGTACCCTCATAAAATCATTGTTTTGTATTTGAGGTGATCAATTGCTTTGCTTTATTTCGTCACAATGCCCTGTGCTTCATTTAAAATGAAAGTGCTTCAATGAGATGGTCATGTGGCCTGAAATTAGTGCAAATACAATAATTTTCATCGATCAGTGGACCAAAGAAATTGGTCATATAGGAACAAATGATCCAAAATTTGTTAAGGTCAACTCCCATAGATATTGGAAATACAGTGCCCATTTTTTGATTCTTGAAATTGCCCTCTCCACATGAATGCGAACTGCAGCAATCTGTCTTGTTTCAGTCTCCTCCTGGGCTGATAAATATTCTTTTCCTCTCAAGAATGAAGGTATGTTGAGGGTCACACCTTGTGGCAAGTCATTTTCAATGTCAAACCCCCTTGCCTGCCATGACTGCGTCTCTATCTTCAAGTAATTTATAAAGTTTGCTATGCTGGGTTGCCTTCTTGTCGCTTGTGCTGCCAGTATATAAATCTGCTACAAAGGACACAGTTCCTGCTGGGGTAATTCAAAGGAGCCCTTTGGCCATGTTATAATGTTTATTATTGCTATATGTTTTACTCTGTGATCTTATTGAAGAGGGCTTCTCAGTATAAATTTCCGTACAATCAATAATAACCCTTGTTGAAGGATATATTTCTTTGACGCTACTGGGCATTGTTTTGATGATAGAAGGCTTAGACGGCCAGATTGGATATGACCAAACTTGCTGTGAAGGAAGTCCAGCCTTGTTATCCAGATTCTTGAATACTGGGTTGTTGAAATTTTGGCTCTATATGCAATGTCCTCTTCAAGAAGGCCAAGTCGCAGCCTAACAAGAACTAGGAAAAATTCCTGCTCTGCTGACAAGCTTCTCTTGGGCCTCTTTTTGAATAGGCAGGTGGAGTAATTTATTTGCATTTGTGTCTGAGCCAACATGAATCAGGTTATTGACAGCAGACCCAAATGAGTCAAAGATAATCTTAAAAGTTCCATAGTCTGGTAACTCGGTGTAGAACTTAAACAGCTTTGGGTCATTCCTCAACTTATGCACTGAAAAGTCACCATGAGGATTTGTCTCTTAGTGGGTGTTCTTCTTTCTCAGCTCTTCATTGTCCACTTTCAGCTTTCTGTTTTCATGCTCAAGCAGGGTAATTCTTTCTTGCAAAAATTGTTCATCACTGCTTTGTTCTGGCTGCCGATTATGAGCCATTTCTGCTTCCCCTTCTTGGTGGTCCAACTCTTGCTCATAAGGTGCTGATGACTGGATGGCAAGGCTAATATTTTTAATCAACAATGTTGTAGGATCCTGTGACCTGTTCCTTGCCTTCGAAGTAGGCCTGTTTTTCTTTACTCCTTTCCCCTTATTTTTGGCACCATTGTTGGAACGTTGTTCATGTAGGTCTTGCGACCCCCAGTGAAATGTTTCAAACATACTCTGTGTCCTGGACCTGGAGTGAAATTTTGCCGAGAAATCATATGCAGCCATCTTTTTCTAAGTTCTTTCTTTTCCTTGCTTTTGTCATTGGAAATGGTGTAAAATGAAAGCTCTTTGTTTTTCTGGCTATTGCTGAAACGATCTGCCACACAGCAAGTTATCCCTCCAACAACCGGTGTGCATTTCCTTTCTTCACTGACGCCAGACAATTTAGGCCGCATCGGATTCTCACAGCTATTCAGGGACGAATCTCCGTTTTCTCCTCCTTCTGAAGCACCATTCCTCGTGCAAGAATTTTGAAAAAAACCAGGGATGTGCTGGTCGGCTAGTGTTGAAGGACTTTCCATGATTTCGTTGATTTTTTTGCTGTAAACAGTTTTAACTTTGACATAAAGTGTAGATCTCCGTACGATCACCATAGAAAAATATCAACAGCTGATCGCCTCTTAAATATAACAACCAGAATGTATTGCTCGCTCACAGGTGTGTGACGTAATCAGGTAAAGGTCTATTGACAACACTGGCTTTGTTGGTTGACAGTGGATCTTTCAAAGAATCGAGTTACTGCCAGGTTGGATGGTAACAGACCAAAGACAAGAGATAGACGAATCCCCAAACAGAAGAAAAAAGAGAAAAGTCATTGATTGGGAAGAAAGATTGCCAAATGATTGTAGGAATGATCTGATCCCATTGTGCGACACTATTGTCACCAAAATTGACTCAAAGGCTTGCTGCAAGTGTGACAGAAGCAGCATTTGTCCTTGGTAATTGTCTGCATGTGCCAGCTATGTTGTCTCTCCTACAAGAAAAGTAAAAAAAAATCACCTCTTTATAGCATAGAATAGTTTGAAAGATTAACTGGTATGTTTGCAGCCTTAGCCACATAAAGAAGCTTGCTGATAAAGAGCTAGAGTTGAATCTTCATTACTTTTTCCAATCAAATGCCAAAATCATGCAAAGATGTTGTTTTTCGAGTGGTCTGGGAAGATTTATTTGGCGGTAGAAATTTGTGGTTCCCGACCATTAAAGGTTTTCACGGGCAAGGTGAATTAAAACAATTCAATGTTATATTGGAGAATTCAGAACTTGAAGAGATATACCAGTTTATCTACGAGGATAAAGTTTGCACGACGAGGCTTGATTATCCGTCAGTGTTAGCAACACTTTACACAAATGAAGAGATGTACTCATTTGATGGTAGAGAGGTGTGCATAGCCATTGACATTGCCACGGCCATGAGTGGCTCAAAAGCAGCGGTTGAGTCCTATTATTATTTCATTAAATAGCAGAAGAAACCAGCTGCACTGTGTTTTAGGTGCAACGGCTTCCACCATCCGCATGCGAGCGCACCCGTTCCTATATTAATCAACTACATGAAGTAGCTCTTATCATGTGATTAATCCTGCATGATGTAACTACAACCATCCGGTTGACCCGGTTGAAACACTGATTGTTGATTAATCCTTTGATTTGTAAAACGAACCAGCCTGCCTATTGTATTATACCTGTTAATCTTCTCTTCTTGTTAAAAATCAGGTCGCCATCTTGTTTCGTATCCTTTCCCTGTAATTTAGTGATATTTTTATTTTTACTTGAATGTCGTTCTCAACTAAGAAAAGGGTTGAAACCGTCCGAGTTAACACGAAGATTACTTGTGTTAGATCTGGAAGGGTTTTGAAAGTCCCGCGTTACAAAGGAGGCAGAGCAAAAGATTCTCAAATTAAGGACTTGCGCCAAGCTGAAGGTGCTGGCAGTGATGGGCCTAGCCACATGGAGGATGAGGTGTCGGAAAATGAAAACTTGCGAGAACCAGTACCTGGTGAAAGGTCAAGAGTGATGACACATAGGTTCGATGGAGATGATCTACTACCACAGTGAGCATATTAGGCCTATACCATCAAAATTTAATTAAAAAGTTTAGAATAGAGCTAGAGCTGTACCTAATGCAGTTATAATTGATTTTTTTATTAAAGTTGGTTCACCACCTTTGAATATTTATATGAGTCCGTTCCATTAGGTGTTATTTGATCCATCTGTATAAATCATCATTGAATTTGTGATGAAAGTTTTCACAACTGGCAACTGGGAGAATTTTAGATTCAATTGTACAGTTGTGTTATTTCTACATTCCAGGAACTGTCAAAAGAATAGGTATTACCATAGTAAGATCAAAGAAGTTGAAAAATGGAAGGAGTTAAGGGTAGACATTGAGGAAGGATTTGTTGAAGGCTGTCATTTACCATTGGGTCAGACTTGCTATGCTTGTCATGAGAAGCCTTCTTGCGAAAATGGTGCAATGCTGGCAGATACAAGATGCTTAGATTGTGGCAATCGGGTGTTTATGTGCGAAGAATGCTGTTTGAATAAACATAAAAAGCAGAATAAATTTCATTATTTGGAAAAATGCGGAGTATGTAACAATATTTTTAATAATCGAAATCTAGAACCAGAAATAAACACATGACTGGATAGAACTAAATGGCTGATACGATAAAGCCAAATTTAGCCTGAACTATCTTTCACTAGCTGAAATTAAGTAAGGGTTTTAGAACATTCACACAATTGCCAAGAACCAAGACATGCAAAACAATAATACTGTAAATTCAAAGCAGAGCTCTGAAAATGGATGAAAACCACAAAGCTAAAAATAATTTTTAGATTCATATCTGACATTTTGCTCCTTCCAGTAACTGTCAAGAGAATAAGACCTAAACAAAAGAAAAATATAAAAAGGCACTTGATACATCTTTGATAGTGTGGGAACCCCAGGGCTCATAGCTCAGTTGGTATAGTCCCAGAGGAGATTGCTCACTCATATATTTCAAAACCTAAAAACTTACATCTTACACCAAAAAACTTTCTTTTGATTGATAAAATTTCTTTGATTTCTGACTACTTTGTCTAGATATTTCGAAAAACTTACTCTGGCAGGCACTTGCGATCGATTTCATTTTTCTCAATTATACAGCTCTGTGACTGAACCTCTTCTAGGATGGAACATTTGTGCCTTTGGATAGGCCCCTGATAGAGCTTGCAAGAAAGGAACATATCAGTCAATTGTGTAGAATTTCTTGCAGATCTGTGGATGTGATTGATCAAAGAGGTATTTTGTACACTATTTACAGTATAGTTCCTATAAGATTCACAATGCATAACATTTGCTGCAAAGCAGCACAATAGTCTTGCACAATAGTCTTGCACAATAGTCAATTCTACACAAATATCTGGTGTGTGCCATTTCTTGCAGACCTGTGAGTGTGATTGATCAAAGAGGTATTTTGTACCCTATTTACTGTATGCATGACATTGGTTTTTGTAACCCATGGGCAGGATTTTTAGTACAAACTTGTTTTCTTACTGCATATTTATTAACAAAAGACAGAAGAAACTATGTGCAGTCAAATTCATTTGTTCCGATATGTACTATTTGCAGTTCAAGGTTTTGTATTTTGTAATCTATGGTCAATAATTCACTAACAAAAATCTCTTTCTGTAAAGTCCTGAAACCATGTGCCAATTGAAGTCAGAAAAAACACATCCATCAAAACAAGAGGCAGATCCACAAATAAATACACACAAGTACAAATAAATACACAGCCCACTGCCATTCACATTTCAAAAGATTTTCCTGTCCTTGTTGAAAGACCTACAAAGCTGCCTTGCTGTATTCTTGCCACAAAAAGTTGGCAGCAAAGTCTACATTCCAGTTCACATTCAAAAGCCCCTGATGGCAGGACAAAAGTTATTGAAAATAGATAGACAAAAAACAAAGAGAATTAATTGCAAAGTTATTGTGCAAGACTATTGTGCTGCAAATTTGATATACTGTAGATAGTATGTATTTGCATCTGTAATGTATTTTGTTACAGGGAGTCAATTTGGCTGCATCATGGAGTTCTGTAACTGCAAACCTGACTGTTAATTCTTTATAAAACAAAGAATTTGGCCATCTACTCCAGTGTTTCCAAGATTTCGATTTAAATTTGAATTTATGGACCTTCTGGAGAGCTTTTTCATTCAGAGCAAAGTTTCAGTTAGTTCGTTTTGCTCTAGTATGCTCTAGTTTATATTTTTAGAATAATGGGGTACATCTTCTTGAAAGAATTACACTTGGTTTGCCAGCCTTCCACTCGTATGCCCATATCCCTTCCTGTCAGGTTTGTAAAGAATGTGACGAGTGGCCTCAAATCCTTCTATTGTGTTTTCCAGAAAGGAAATAGTAGGGTTTTCATTGCAAAATATTTATGTTTTTTTTTTAATTATAGAAGTTTACAAAATGTGATGTTAAGTAAGGGACTCCATGTAAAAGGAATCCAAGGAAACATTAAAAGTCATGGTAGATTGACTGATGAATCCATAGATGCCATAAAATCATTTTACGAGAAAAACTAAATAACTTGGCAAGCACCAGAACGAAAAATCTGTATTGTGACACGTGAAGTGCTGGCCAATGGAGAAACATCTAGAAAGACAGTTCAAGTAAGATACATGCTCATGTCACTGAAAGAGGCATATCACTGCTTCAGAGAAGAATTCAAAGACATTTCTATCGGGCTTTCAAAATTTTGCAGGATGAGACAATGACATGTAAAATTATTTGACCAAATACCACACAATGTCTGCGTCTGTGAATATCATGAAAACATTCGCTTGATTTTGTCTGTTTTGGAACGTCATACAGACTTGTCCTCAACATTTGATGAATTTGTTGATTTCTCAGAAAACGCCAAACTACTACAGCAAGATGAAATTCAATCTGCCCACTGGACTCACAACCAAGTCTCTTTTTTTACTGCCCAAGTATAGATTGACAAAAATATCAAAGAAAGTTTTGCCATTGTATCTGTAATCTTTGCAATCAATAGAAATCTTTGCATCAATATCAAGTATATTTCATCAGCTGGAATTGAGAAGGATTCAGCAATAAAGGACCCTATCTGGAGTTTGGCACTTGGTGTCCCAAACACTTTGAAGTTGCACTGTGTTCAAGCACATAATGCAAAAGTCTTAATGCCTCAGTTAACAGAAATTTCAAATTGTCAAAGTATCCTGATTCAGACTCAGTAATGGTTTTTAGCCACACCCTAGTATCATGGAAATGCCCGAAAAGCGAAAATGATAGAAACGTTTTATTGGGATTACTTTGCTCAGACTGATGAAAGAGCCTTCAAATTTTCAGCAACCTTTCTCAGTCTGAATTTTCGTTTTCTGAACCTCAAAGAAGCAAGTTATGTTATCCAGGCATAATGAAGATTTATTTTCAACATTTACGTGATAATAGATGCTCAATCTGAGCTTTGGCAAAGTAATTTCTCATGAAAATAAGCTCAATTGAGGTTCAGCAACTAGAGGACATATCTAAGCAAATATACTCCAAATTTGTAGGCTCTATCTCATGTAGTTTATATTTGGTATAATTTAGAACTTTGCTTGTTGACGAAAAGGTTAATTCTGAGAAAATGCAACTTAAACTTTATTTAGAAAGAAAAATTTTCAGATAGACAGTAAAGTATTTCAATCATGCCAGGACCATAGGTAACACCTTCTGATTCTAACGTTTTGTCCTGGAAGCCTTTTCTCTTTGCTCTCCTTTTTTCCTGATTTTTTTTGCTGCCGACGATGCTTGTCGTTCTGTATCCCTTAAATTCTGTGCGTCCATTTTTATAAAATTGCTGACAGGACAGCCACAAGCATCCATTATTTTGCCTATGCCTCTTAATCCTTCATTAAACATGTGAACTGCCATCCCAAATGAAATTCTCTAAGTGGCAGATCCAACAAACACTTCTTTTGGGCAAATAGACCACAATAGGTCATTGAAGGACTCATTTTGGTTTTATGTCAGACCTTCAAGACAGCGAGAAAGTGTTTTCAGGCATTGATAGATCCTTGAAAACTTCCTCAACCTTTTCGAAAACTTCCTCTAGGAGCCCACCTTTGTCTTTATATTTGTCAACACCGGTAGCTTGCTTTCATTGCCAGCCACACCAGCTGTCCTCCCCTTTAGGGCAATCATCATGCATCGGATTTTGAGCTGACAAGGCACAGTGTTTCAAGCTAGCATTTACTGCCTTTTCCATCTGTTGCGAATTCCCTTTATCTGATCTTATTGCAAGACCATAATAGTTCTGCAAATTGTTTTTAAGTTTGAAGGTCGTTCTTTCTTTACCCCAAAAAGGTTTGTTCTCTTTCAGCTTTTGCCGCCCAATTTACTTTTCATAGTGCGCAAGCGTGACACTACTCTTTTTTGCACATGGCCAACACATTCTTTTTTTGTTACGGCTTTGTCAAATTCATTGTACGGATCCATATTTGTTATTGTTGCAAACAGATCTTTTTATCTTATTTGCAAACAGTTTTACAGCTGTACTATTTTTCTGTATGTCTGTAACAGGTATATAGTTCTCCTCACAATAAAGTAGAATGAACACATTAGAAAACAGAAATGCTCTTCCGTGACTCTAAGTTTCGTGCTTACCTACTCTGCAGACAGACTATACAAATTTGCCTGTACAAACTATACAAACTCACCTTACTCACCCTAGACAGACTATACAAACTCACCTGTGCTTTAAAGAGAGGTAATTTTCAAATAAAAGCTGGTTTTCATAAATTGTAATTTATCGACAATGAATAATGATGAGTGTAAGCTTATGAAAACCAGGTTAATGATCGTCGATGAATTACAATTTAATGAAAACCAGGCTTTAGTTTACACCCTGTATTTTTCTAAGAAAGGCGAGATTTAAAAAGATAATAATTAAATGAAAAGAGCGTGACATTCGTAGAAGTCATTCGCCAGACAGGTGTTCAGCAAAAAAGGTGTGCCCGAAGCAAACATCAAACTTAAAAAAGAGGTGTCCATTGAAATGATCACAGAAGAAGCCATTGCAAAGAGATCATTCCAGTGACGATGATTTGTTTTGAAGTGAAAATTTGAGTGAAGTTTTGTAACATCTTATAAAATCGAAGCATGTCGCTAAAATGTTTTAGATTCTAATTATTTCGTCTACTGCATGATTTCCAGGGCTAAAAACAGAGCTTGCATTCCCAATAGGCCAGCCAACTCACTGCAGTTTAGAATATTTTGAACTTTGAAGCTTGCACCTCTTGCTCACTCAACAACAGTCAAACAAAAGAAGCAAATTTTGTTACGAAGGGCCTCATGTTAAAAAAGAGGCAATGGGCAACAAATAATTAAATTTTGTTTACTGCGCATGACTCCTGGCCCTACGAACGATGTACTAGTGAAAACAAAATGGATACGCGCTTGAGGTATGAGAAGCTTCTGAATACATATCTTGTGGCCTATCCTTCTTTGAAGAAGGCTGATGCGCACGCAAACGCTCAAAAACTACGGAATGAGGTAAAAGATGATGATGCTAAAATCAACAGAGAAATTCTGCGCTGAAAGTCAACAGCATCCACAGACAAAAGCAATAATATTAAATCGTTTTTCAATGCTGTTAAGAAAACTAAAAAGTCTACACAAGAAGAAGTTGAAAGTCCCAAACAAGATAATGCTGATGTTGGAATCACTGAAGAGGACAATAATCATGATAAACCAGATCAACCGAATGAAGAAAGCTTTTTTGGTAAAGTCCCGAAAACACTAGCGCAACAGAAAGTCAAAGAAGAAATCGCCTCCATGAACAAACAGCTGACAGCAATGATTCAAGTACGATAATCGGGCCTTTCTCTATAAGATGCGACCGCTATCACGAAGATGAAAATCAGATGATCTCTGCCAAAGAAAACAAATTGAAAAGACTCCAGAAAAAAGCAGAGCGACAACATAAACAAGGAGCTTTGATTAAGCAAGGCATTGAAGCGGTTGCCAGGGAAATAGTGAAGCAGCGACTGTACTGAAATCGTTCAATAGAGGGAAGATGGGAAAGCCAAGGATCGAGGTTGATAAACTAGAACTGTTGACCACCATTGTTAAAATTGTTGAAGCAAGTTCTGCAACTGATGAATAAATTGGTTCAAATGGGGATGAATTTGAGTAGATCTGCCACTTACCTAAGGCGGCGGCCACGACGTTCTGATTTGAATCAAGGAAAAGACACGTCCAAACAGTCCCTGTGAAACTTTTATGGCCTTAAAATAATTTGAGGAAGAAGAATGCAGATAGGATGTTTGCTAAAAGTTTCATTTATGACTTGCAAATTGTTTAGGCCTTCTACTGTTCTCTTTCTATCAAATGATGATATTCTATCTAATCTTTTGATTCGTCTTGAATATAAGGTGAAATTACTGGATCACAGCTTTGTTGTTGCACAACGTCATAAATTGATTCCCTCAGTGTATGGCGTGTGTTAAGTAACTCCCAAGGGAGAGGTATCGTATTCTGAAGAAACATTTATTCGGATCAGAAGTAGAAAGCATGACAGTTCAAATCCTTACACTCATGCCTATGACATGCGAGAGCTGTTCAAATGCAAGAAGATCAATCGAAAACCCATCCTGCTTCTTACAACTGATGGTGCATCCGACAAAGCCCCCAGATTCCCTAGCATCAGCTGTTTATTTTTTCAAGGAATTCGGGTTGGATATCTTTTTTCATGCTCTGAATGCGGCTGGCCTTTCAGCTTTCAATGCAGTGGAAAGAAGGATGAGTCGAATGTCTCATGATTTGGCCGGAGTTTTTCTTCCCAATGACTCGTTAGGGAATCATTTGGAAGTGGCAAAACAATTGATGAGGATCTCGAAAAAAGAAACTTTTTCAAGGCAGCAGAGGTCTTATCAGAAATCTGGTCAGCTACGGTCATCGATGGATATTGCCTCGACAGTCGAGGCATTCCACTGAATCAAGAGTTTGTTCCTACTGAGCCTTCTTCCATCTGGGTTTCAAAGCACGTCAGGCAAACTCGTTACTATTTACAACTTGTAAAGTGCCTTGACAGAAAGTGCTGCAATACGTTCAGAACTAATTGGATAAATGTTTTTCCTGACAGATTCTTACCATACCCTGCTGTTCACATGTATAGCGTCTCATTCAATCCTTTTTTGGGTCCTTAAAGGGTTTGAGACAACTGCAACCGCTGTGTCTGAGTGTTGTCTCTTTTCTATTGATAGAGAAGCCTAATAACTATAGTACACTCAGTTTGAAAAATCTCTTTTGCCATTCTATAGTTATGATAAAGAGTACCACATATGAATATACACGGGAAGTTTTATATTTCTGAATATCGAAACGTATTGCACATAAACAGTTATTTTGTATATTTCATTTTCTGTTTATTTTGCTGATGATATAATTAAAATGTTTTTGAATTCATGAGATGTAATATAACTTTATTTTGCAGATTGTATGGCCAATTGTTATCCGGACGAACAATTTGTCTTCTCCCAAAAATTCAAATCCATCTACAATGACTTCAATACTTATGTGAATGAGAAATCTGCTATAAACAGCACAATGGCCATGTGGATGCTTTGTATGGAGATGGTGCAAACTCTTCTTTTATTCATTAGGGAAATGAGTGAAAACGATTTGGAATTACACATATCGGCAGTGAGATCCATGCTTCCTTGGTTGTTTGTAGTAGATCGTATCAATTGTGCTAGATATGGTTCAGGCTAAATTCAGACCTCACTCTTAAGTCGCGTTAAATGTAATTGATTGAATTTAGAACAAGTTAAACTCGACGTTTGAATCCACTTGTCGAATTTGAGTTAAACTTAGGTTAAGTTTATGTTGCTCAGTTAGATTTAATAAGTCAAGTGCGACATGGATTCAGACGATGCTTTTAAGTGGAGTTAAATTAAATTCAAAATTGTTCTGGTCTGTAATTTACTGCGTGTCACGTGCTTGAGCATGCGCAATGTCAGCCCGGCAAATAGGCAAGTGGACAAGATGGCGGCGTTTCAGCGAGTAGAGCATTACGAGAACGATGATGAAAATTTATGGAGCGTGTCATATTTTACGAAAAGAACGAAACTTAATGAAGAAAGTGAGCAAGAAGGAGACACTAATTCTTCAGAAGAAGAACCAGAACCTACCACTGCACATCTTTTGAAAGTTGGGAACAAGAACAGGCCTAAAAAGAAAGCTGGCAGGAAATCCTAGTGGAGTGATGCATGCACTGACGATCTTGTGGACATTATTTGCGAAGAACAAATCTATCAAAATAAATTGATATTCACCAATGTAAAAACGGCTAGAAATAGCGGCTATTATCGAAAAATTCTGAATGAAAAAGCGTGGCCAGGAAAGGGGGGAAGAAATCTCTTTTGATGTAAAACAAATAAGAGAAACGTTTAAACGATGCATGTCTGAATGCAAGAAGGCCTCGCTACTTATGAAGACAGCTTCAGGTATCAAGAGGTTCCAAGAGGATAGGGGTTTTGGCAAATGGTTCAATTGCCTTTTACCACTAATCAAGACAGGAGCATCTTGTCAGCCTGAGCTGGCTTTGGAGCCCACTTCAGCAATAAAAAGAAGGAATGTTGAAATGCCAACATCTTCCTCTTCCAGTGCCAGTCCTATTCAAGATTTAGAAAAAGAGGACAGCGATGTAAACACGATCCCTGTGGAAGATGCAGACAAATCAATGTTTGTTCGAATAAAAAGAAACAAGAAAAGAAAGAATACAGCGGCTGGATCAGTTGAAGATTCAATTAAATTGCTTTTGGACAAGGTATCAACGAAACTCGATGAAGATCCCACTGAGAAGATGTTAGTATATTTCGAAAAGGAAAATGAGTTGGCCAGGCAACATGAAATGAAGCTATTTTCAATGATGTTTGGGAGACCACAATTTGTGGAAAACCAGACTCAGCCAGCAAGGTCATGCACACCAACACAAGGAAATTTGCAAGAATGACCAGGAGACTTTTCTTCTCTACTGCGCAACTTGATTGAAAATAGAAGTGATTCATACACACAACTGAGTTAAAAAGTTGACAGACAGTTTAAAACTTGAGTTTTCACTTGTTTCTCTCTAATAAATTTGTTTTTTAAAGCATCTCATATCTTCAAAGCAAGCTTGTTTGCATCCCTGATTCTTCTGCATTCGGTCATGTTTATCATGCCACGTACAACTTCTGATGATCTTCTTTCATTGCTTGTTTCATCCAACTGAAGGTCCTAGTTGCGTAGACCTACATCACCTTGATCAATGCAAATGTTATGAAGCACAACACATGCAAGAGTTACTGTCTTAACAGAGACAGCAGTGCTCTCAAACTTTTTGAATAGAATTCTCCATCTGCCTCTTAATTTACCAAAGGCCCCCTCTGTTACCATGCGGCCTCTGCTCAGTCGATAATTAAAATATTTCTGTTCGTTTGTTAATACGGCCTGCGAGTAAGGCTTCATAAGCCATGTATGGAAAGAGAGCCCTCAATCGCCAAGAATGAGTGGTGGTATTTCAACATCTCCCTCCTTGTGTGAAATAGAAGGAAATTTACTTTCATTCATATCAGCGTAAACATCAGTAGATTGAAAAATGATGCTATCATGCGAATTGCCAGGATATCCACAACTTGCCCAAATTACTCTGTATTTGGCATCCAGTAATGCCATTGATATTATGGAATAAACGTTTTTAAAGTTATGGTATTCCTTTGCAGCCTCAGCTCCCCCGGGTGGGCATCGAATGGGGATATGTGATCCATCTACTGCAGCAAATGAGAAAGGAAATTGCCATTCTTGGTCCATCAACATCATTGCATTCTCCAATTCCTGTTTAGTTCTTGGAAAATGCTTTGTGACAGCTTCTTCCCAAAAACATTCCACAATAGCTTTGCTAACTTCAATTACTATTTCACATGCTGTTGATTCTCCAATACCAGCCAATTCAGAGATGGTATAAAGGTAATCTCCTCTTGCCAAACGGTACAAACCAACAGCAAGCCTGCATTTTGGGGAAATGGGATCCTCAGCAACAGTTTCTTTCTGTATGAAATGTTGTATTTTCGCCAGAATGTAATCAAATGTCTTTCTTGTTACTCGAAATGTTTTTTGAACCTTTCTATGAATTTTACGTGTATGAATTTTTATGTATGAAATGTAGTTTTGTTTACTGCTGCTGTTAATTTGCATGCCATATACACAATTGCGAATGCCCTCTTTGCATTATATATGCCAAGTTCGAAACTTTGTTTATGTTGAGTTGAAAATATTTCTCATCATTGCCAGTTATTTTATATGGCCTCTTGTGTTTCGTATGATCATTTCATTTCACATGGTCTATTGCGCTATACATCATATGAAAGTTCATTTCAGCATTTTGTATTTTCCACTGTCAACACAAAGTGTAAATTTCGTATGACCTATTGCGCAATACGTCATAGAAAATGCAACTCCATTATGGTCTATTGCGTAATCATCACAGGGAAACAAAGCAATCGATCTGACAAGGAAATGCAAGCGGGCCTAGGCTAGGCCAGGCTTTACTTTACCCAGTGGGGGGCAGGAGAATAAATCGTCGGCGTTCTGCTAGAGAAATTTTGAGAGAGTGAGGAACAATCCAGATGAAGCCATTCGCGACTTCATAGAAGCAGTGAGTGCAGTTTTTGAACAGATTTCAAGAGGAAACTGGCACAACCTGGATTTTATTGATAATATCTCTCGCCAATTGGATGATGTCCAAAATGGCCTAAGACTCATGCTACATACATCAAATAATGACACACAGATAATTTTGCACCAGACCATTCAGGTAGTCAACGAAATCAAAGCTACTACAGATAGAATTATACAGATGCCAGAAAATAATGAGGTTGTGCCTAATCAACATCAGGGTGCACGAGGCAGGCCTAAATTTGAAATACCAGAGAATCAGCTCAAATTCTTAAGAGAGTTTGGTTTCACTTGGACTCAAGTGCAGAATCTTCTGGGAATTTCACGAAGTACACTTCTACGACGAAGGAATGAGCTGGGTATGAATTCAGGAGATGAAGGAGAGAGGTTTTCCGATATCAATGATGAACAACTAGTGGATGTAATGCAATTGGTTATGGATCTGAATCCAAACATTGGGCAAAGACGAATGATGGGCGCATTGCGAGGTCGAGGGCTCCATGTTCAACAGAGAAGAGTACCAGAGATGATGCGACTGTTAGATCCAATTGGTACTTCACTACGATGGTTTGGGTGCATATACCGCCGGAGCTACTCAGTGCCATGTCCAAATATAAACAATCATAAACTGATCCGTTGGCGCTTTGTCGTCCACGCTTGCATTGATGGATATTCACGACTGGTAATCTATCTTCGGTGTGCGGATAATAACAGGAGTTCAACAGTCCTAGCATTCTTTGAAAAGTCAACAGAGGTTTTTGGCCTCCCATCTCGTGTACGGTGTGACCATGGTTTAGAGAATGTGCAAGTGGCAGAATTCATGCTTTAAAGAAGAGGGTTGAACAGAGGAAGCGTAATAACAGGAAGCTCTGTTCATAATCAAAGGGTAGAGAGGCTTCATAGGGATGTCTATGAGGGAGTACTTTCGTTCTATGTTGCTGTTTTTGAATCTTTGGAATTTGAAAACCTGCTAAATCCACTCGATGAAGTACATTTATTTGCACTTCACTATGTATATGAAGAGAGAATAAATACATCTCTTTCACAATTCATAGAGGGATGGAATCATCATCCAATGAGGACTGCTGGCAATAGAAGCCCTTATGTGCAGTGGATAGAAGGAGTGGTGAGACTGAGAGATTCTGCTTACAGTGGTGTGAATAGTGTTTTCACTGAAACAGATCTTCAGGCATATGGTATTGATCCCGAAGGCCCAACTCCAGAAGAAAATGATTCTCAGGTATTCGTTCCTGAAATAGACTTAAGTTTTTCAGAGCAGGTGTTTCTTGAGCTTCGTGCCCACATTCCTGATCCTTCCTATGATGATGGACATTTTGGAACTACAATTTACACAGCTACAGCTCGATTTTTACAAGAAAATCTTTAAGAGAATCAGTAAAATAAATCAGCCAGGTTAAGTATCGCTTGCATTGTAGTCTAATTAAGCACAATATTGGCTGCAACAACGTCAGACACATACACAAATAATATCAGCAGGATTTAACTCTTTCCCATCCAGACCTGCGCAACAAAAAACGCCTCCATTTGCCCAATAGAAACCGCCTTTGTATAGAAGCGGCGTTGAAATTTCGTTTAAAATGTAAATAGAAGCCACCCTTGAATAGAAGCCGCACTTCGAGAATATCGATAAAAACAAAGTGTTTCATTACGACATATCATCTACTTTACAACATTCTATTGGTTAAATAGTCATTATCCAATACAAAAACCCTATTTCTTTATCAGATGGTGCATAAAACTCTTATAAATATCTTGAGCATTCTATTTTTGGCGATTTTGTTATTCCATTGTCGCTAAAATGAGTGGAAAATGACATGTGAATTTGCAAAACACTAAATCGTTCCGTAAATTTATCCCTTTATGATTAATAGAAGCCGCCCCTTACTAGAAGCCGCTTTGAATAGAAGCCGCAATTTTTGTCTTCTGATAATAATAGAAGCCGCGGCTTCTATTCAAGAAAATACGGTAGTTGCTTCACAGGCAGTGGTTGCTTTCACACTTTTTGAATGAACCCAGATATAAACTCGGAAGTCCTGTTGTTTAGTTAGGCTATATTTGCTGTATGTTTTAAAGAACGAACAAAAGGACAAAAAGACGCAAATATCCAACAGTAACAATAAAAAGTAAGAATAAAAATGCTTAACAACAATAAGAATTTTAATATAGTGAAATGTAATACTTAAAACTCAATGATGTGATTTGAGGGAAACGACCAAGGATTAAAATTATTAAATTCTTACTTTTGGTATAAATCATTAAATAATATTTATGATGGTGATCGTCATCATTAAAGTAAAACTAACAGAAAATACGACTACGAATAAAAAACGGCATTAAAAGGCCATTAAAACTCCTTAAAACTCCTAAAATCCATTAAAACTCATTAAAACTCATAAAGCCATGTTCAAAGGAAAAACTCGTAATTTTGGGCCCCTTCTAGCACGCGTGTAAGTGTCTGAAAAATTATTATCAACATTAAGCAGCTTAAATAATGTTTCCAAATTGTTAATCTTTTCTTTACTGTGAACTTTCGCGTTTCTATTTCTAAATCAAGAGTTATCGTTTGCTACCACTTCTCTGTTTTTTTTGCACCACCAACTCCTGACGACGAATAAAGGGCAATCCTCATAAATAGCAGAATCATAAAGATTCTAAATGCTTTAATAGCAAAGAAAGACTGGCGAGAGTGACATGAATTGCTAACTTGTAGAATATTCTCAAACATTGTAATTACGGAGGGCAAACAACTGTAGGCCTACCTTCCCTGTATTATAAGCATAATGTACCAAACGTAGCTCATCGATTAAGCGCCGAGGTGCTTAAGCATGTTATCGGAGTCGTAGATGCGACACTTACTCGACTGTGGCACTTAGCTTATTGACTGCAGCGCTTATTTCAAAGATAGTTAAGAACGTTAAATTTTTTGTAGTGTAAATTTCTTTGTTGGACTTTCAATGGAACGGTAAGAACGTGAAATATCCTCACTTTGATTTTTCCTACTACAAGCACAAGTGTTTAAGAGCTATCTACTGGTATTGTTATTTAATGTTCTGGTGTGTTGTCTATGAGAACCATTCCTAGTTTACATATTGTAAATACTTACATAAATGGTGCGTTGCTTATTTGACAGCAGCGCTTAAAAAATTATCTTGGGCAAAAGTGCGACGCTTATTTGACTGCGGAGCTTAATCGAGTAGCGGCGCTTAATCAGTCATATACGGTGTTCTCTGTACAGTACAGACCAGTACGGAGAATAGATTTCGTACCAGTTCGAGCTACATTTTAGATCAGCCCTATTTTGTTTGTCGAACTTCCTGTCTAAATAACAGTGTAGCTGTAATCATCACAGATAACTTTTTTTCAAACTAACACAAGGTAAATAAAGATAACCCCAACTGTGCATGTGTATTAGTTGGAACACAACTCTTGGGGTATCAGGCTTATAGCAAAACACAACATTTTAGCGAAATGTTTTCAAAATCTGGCAGTGCTTTTCAAATAAGCATGCAGTTATTAAGTCGTTTAAAAGTCAATTTAAAATGGTGTAATAAAACCGATCATCACATTAAACCAAAACCTTCGCAACCAAGAGTGATTGCTTGTACCATGAAACCAGAAAACTCACTGTACGACTTGTGCCAAACAGGAAGAAACAGCTTGTTGAAACAGACAGCAGCTTCTGGAAACAAGGAAATAAGCTTCTGGATACAGGAAATTTCCAGTAACACGAATATCCTAAAGACTTCGGATGCTCGGTGATTGGGGTCACACTTCGTGTTCTGTGGCGGAATTTACGGTGTAATTCGCTATCATAAATCACCTATCATAAAATTACCCTTTGCTTAAGCAAAATGGTTTGGCCGGTTTGCCAAATAGCCCAGTTTCTTGAGAAACAAATAAATGAGATTTAAAAAAACAAGGTGCTTTTGAATCATGTTATTTGTCTCAAGAAGCCTTATCCCCTAGAGTCAATTTACAAGTTGATGTCCGGGTTGGTGCCAGCAATAACATTGTTTGTCATTGTCAGACAACATCTAATCGTGCTAATCCATCCAGGCGCAACGGTATTTCTCTTTGGTTGGCTATATCTGTTTCCTAAGTTGGTCGTTATTAGCCTCATTAAACAAAATCTCTCGATCGGGAAGGTCGCGACGTCTACCTCCTGCCCTGTCCCTCTTTCTTTTGGTTTTTGAGTATTTTAGTTGTTGATAATTTTAATTGGACGTTGACCATTCGGTCTTCAACCCAGGTGAACCAGCCGGAATTTACGGTGTGATTCGGTATCACCGATCATAAAATTACCCTTTGCTCAAGCAACATGGGTTGGCCGGTTTGCCAAATAGCCCAGTTTCTTGAGAAACAAATAAATCTAATGTGAATAACTTTTTGATCTGGTAATTGCTTAATGCTCTTACACGAGGGGCCCTGTTCACTAGCAAGCACATCGCAAATAACATCTACTTCAACAGTCGTTGCAAAGTGCTCCTCACATGCAAGCTTGATGTTTTCAAGTGAGAAATTGTTTTCGTCTTCGAACGTGACAAATTCTCTTGCCCCATCCTCGTATATTTTTTGGCCTTCCCAATAACTTGGGAGGACAGCCTTTGCACAGTAAAATCCTGGCCTTTTGGTATTTTCTTCGTAACTTTTCCTACAGCTCCTGTTCTCTTAGCCTTAACGTTTTCTTTGAGCTTTTTCTATACTTCTGCCATGATGCCTGTACTTTAATCTTTAAATGTTCAGAAATAAGCATTGCGTTGGTTATGGTGGGAAAAGAAAATTGCATCAGTGGGTGCATGGGATCGAGGAATGGACCCGCAAAGGATGATGGACATGGCAGTGCTCGGCTCGGGAGAAATTTCGTTTTATTTTCAACCAAAGTAATTTGATTTTAATTTAAAATTTTTTGTAAAATTTTTCAGAAATCAATTTGATTTTAATTCAAAATTTTTTTGTTATGCTTGTTTTTATTTCAATTTTTTTTATCGTATTTTTTGATAACGAATTCTTTTTATTTGTATTTAAAAACGAAATAGAAAATAATAAAAAAAATTGAGCAAAGATAAAGCAAAATTTTGTCGGCAACCCTTGGCCACCATATTGATCTTTCCACTTTTTTCAAACTTTTCTGGCAAAGTTCTGAGCATACCGAGTAATGAGCTATTGAATATTTCTACCTTTCCATGGCCCTGGGGATGGTATAGTGTGGTTCGCGATTTTTCATTCAACACAAGCGTTCAAACTGGTCAAACAACTGATTCCGAAATTCACCTCCTTGATCATGAGGAATTCTTTGAGCAAATCCGAATCTCATTAAAAAGTCATTGAAAATCTGTTCAGCTGCTGTTTTCGCTGACTTGTTGCATGTTTGATATGCCTGCATATCTTGTGAAGTGATCAACAACCACAAGAATATACTGATATCCTACTGAACTTCGTTTGAGGCGATTGAAATTGATTGAAATGAGTTCAAATGGTGAATGTGTTAGATCTGGTTTTACTGGCTCTCGTTGATTGCAAAGTGGTTTCCGTTGTTTTAGACATGGAACATTTTTTTCTCACGTATACCTCAATGTCACTTTGCATGTGGGGCCAAAAGAATCTTTCTCTCGCAAGATTGACGACTTTTTCTGCTCCTATATGTCCCATCTCGTCATGGAGTTCCCTGAGTTGGATGTGGTTTTGGAAATACTGTCAAGAGAATAAGACCTAAACAAAAGAAAAATACAAAAAGGCACTTGATACATCTTTGATAGTGTGGGAACCCCAGGGCTCATAGCTCAGTTGGTATAGTCCCAGAGGAGATTGCTCACTCATATATACAAAGAGGTATTTTGTACCCTATTTACTCTATGCATGACATTGGTTTTTGTAGCCCATGGGCAGGATTTTTAGCACAAACTTGTTTTCTTACTGCATATTTATTAACAAAAGACAGAAGAAACTATGTGCAGTCAAATTCATTTGTTCCGATATGTACTATTTGCAGTTCAAGGTTTGGTATTTTGTAATCTATGGTCAATAATTCACTAACAAAAATCTCTTTCTGTAAAGTCCTGAAACCATGTGCCAATTGAAGTCAGAAAAAACACATCCATCAAAACAAGAGGCAGATCCACAAATAAAGACCTACAAAGCTGCCTTGCTGTATTCTTGCCACAAAAAGTTGGCAGCAAAGTCTACATTCCAGTTCACATTCAAAAGCCCCTGATGGCAGGACAAAAGTTATTGAAAATAGAAAGACAAAAAACAAAGAGAATTAATTGCAAAGTTATTGTGCAAGACTATTGTGCTGCAAATTTGATATACTGTAGATAGTATGTATTTGCATCTGTAATGTATTTTGTTACAGGGAGTCAATTTGGCTGCATCATGGAGTTCTGTAACTGCAAACCTGACTGTTAATTCTTTATTAAACAAAGAATTTGGCCATCCACTCCAGTGTTTCCAAGATTGCGATTTAAATTTGAATTTATGGACCTTCTGGAGAGCATTTTCATTCAGAGCAAAGTTTCAGTTAGTTCGTTTTGCTCTAGTATGCTCTAGTTTATATTTTTAGAACAATGGGGTACATCTTCTTGAAAGAATTACACTTGGTTTGCCAGCCTTCCACTCGTATGCTGATATCCTTTCCTGACAGGTTTGTAAAGAATGTGACGAGTGGCCTTAAATCCTTCTATTGTGTTTTCCAGAAAGGAAATAGTAGGGTTTTCATTGCAAAATATTTATGTTTTTTTTTAATTATAGAAGTTTACAAAATGTGATGTTAAGTAAGGGACTCCATGTAAAAGGAATCCAAGGAAACATTAAAAGTCATGGTAGATTGACTGATGAATCCATAGATGCCATAAAATCATTTTACGAGAAAAACTAAATAACTTGGCAAGCACCAGAACGAAAAATCTGTATTGTGACACGTGAAGTGCTGGCCAATGGAGAAACATCTAGAAAGACAGTTCAAGTAAGATACATGCTCATGTCACTGAAAGAGGCATATCACTGCTTCAGAGAAGAATTCAAAGACATTTCTATCGGGCTTTCAAAATTTTGCAGGATGAGACAATGACATGTAAAATTATTTGACCAAATACCACACAATGTCTGCGTCTGTGAATATCATGAAAACATTCGCTTGATTTTGTCTGTTTTGGAACGTCATACAGACTTGTCCTCAAAATTTGATGAATTTGTCAATCCAGTCACAATGATTTCTCCAAGCAGGACAACAATGATTCTATGTTGTCATGTGGTCCTGCAAGTTGATTTCTCAGAAAACGCCACACTACTACAGCAAGATGAAATTCAATCTGCCCACTGGACTCACAACCAAGTCACTATTTTTACTGCCCAAGTATGGATCGACAAAAATATCAAAGAAAGTTTTGCCATTGTATCTGGTAACCTACACCATACCAAAGAGGCTGTGTACAGTTTCATGTTATTCCTGTTAAGAAAGTGTTGTATCCTGAACTTTGATCGTGAAGAACGTTTATTTGTTTACATTGTTTACATTTGATTGCACGTGCTTGTTGTTGTTGTAGTTAGGGGCCTGGTACTTAAGGAGTGTTTTTTATGCAGTCCAGTCACTTGGCCTAACTGTAGAATTGAAGCAACTATGATGATTTGTGTTCCTGATATTTTGAGGTGTGTTTTCTTGTTTTAATCCTATTATTACCTAGTTGCAACAATTGGCGACGAGGAAAATTAAAAATGGCTGCGTTTGGTAATATTGAAGCATATGATGCAACGAGTGAACAGTGGTCCCATTATATTGAGAGATTAGAATTTTTTTTATTGCTAATGATATAGAAATGGACGACAAAAAGAAAGCAGTCATGTTAAGCGTGTGTGGGGCGGAAACATACAAACTGTTTAGAAGCTTGTGTGCCCCGGGAAACCCAACAGGAAAAACTTATCCTCAACTCAAAAATTTGATGAAGCAATATCTGAGTCCGACACCAAATATAATAGCTGAACGTTTTGCTTTTAATACACGTAATCGTAATCCTTCAGAGTCTGTTTCCAAGTATGTTGCAGAGCTACGACAACTTAGTCAGGATTGTCAATATGGAGATTCGATTAATGATATGTTAAGAGACCGACTGGTGTGTTGAATAAATGATTTGAGTATACAGAGGAAGTTATTATCTGAAGGGTCCGCATTAACTTTGGATAATGCTTTAAGAATAGCCCTTAGTATTGAGGCTGCGGCCCAGCAATCAGCAGCAATGCAATTGCAAATTTCAAATGACAAAAGGGCTGATGGTACTACAGTACATAGGGTATTTACAACACCAGGATCCAAGAGGCAGGAAAGTTGTTTTCGATGTGGCAATAAACACAATCCCTCATCCTGTCCGTTTAATGAGAAAAATTGCTTTTCATGTCGGAACAAGGGACACACTGCCCGCATGTGTAGGAGAAAGCCTAGATCATACAGTACATCAGGAGGCTCACATGAGCAGCATCAGGTTGAAGCAGAGCAAGACATCAATGAAGAGTCAAGTGTTCATGCTCCAAGTTATCCAGAGAAACCCAAAAAGAAAATGCAGCTGAAATGTACAACATTTACAGATGTGCCGTCCAACGAGAAAAACCGATATTGGTTAAAGTGGATATTAATCGTATACCTACTGAAATGGAAGTTGACACAGGGGCATCTGTAACAGTAATAGGAGAGTCAATGTTACAAAGAATGTTTGAGAATCATATGCCAAAGTTGGAGAACACCAATATAAAGTTGAGAACATACACCGGAGAATTCATTAAAGCAAAAGGGGTAGCGGAAGTTCAAGTTTGATATGAGGATCAGTCAGCGTCACTACCTATCACTCAGCTGAAAAGTTTTCTTGGAATGCTAAATTATTATCACCGGCATATTCCCAATATGGCAGAGGTTTTAGAGCCATTGCATTGTTTGCTTCGGAAAAATAGTTCATGGAAATGGAGTGAACAGCAGGATCGAGCATTTCAAAAGGCAAAAGAGCTACTTACCTCTTCAGCCCTCTTCAGCTCTTCTTGTACATTACGATCCGAACAAGCCAATACTTTTGTCATGTGATGCTTCACCGTATGGGCTTGGAGCAGTGTTGGCTCACCGCATGCCTGATGGCTCTGAACGACCAGTAGGATACGCTTCACGAACTCTATCTGCTGCAGAGAGAAACTACTCCCAAATTGAAAAGGAGGGGTTGGCCATTATTTATGCTGTCAAGAAGTTCTATCAATATTTGTATGGACGTCAATTTATAATCTACTCTGATCACAAGCCATTACTAGGATTACTTGGTGAGTCGTCACCGATTCCAAGTATGACAGCTGCGAGAATTCAACGATGGGCATTATTGTTGTCTTCCTACAATTATGTGTTACAATACCAAAGAGGTGCAGCCAATGCCAATGCTGATGGAATGAGTCGTTTGCCACGACGAGCCTTAGAAACAGAAGTATCAAAGGTTAGCAATGACATTATGATGGTCAACTTATGCAAAGCCCCAGTGACATCGGTTCAGGTGAAAGCTTATACAAGAAGGGATCCTGTTATGAGTAGAGTTGTAGATTTTGTATTGAATGGATGGCCTGAGGAATTTTGTGCTTCAGAAGAGTTGCGCCCTTATGCTACAAGAGCAAATGAGTTGGCAGTTGAAAATGGATGTTTGCTATGGGGGAGCAGAGTAGTTATTCCTTCCTCTCTTAGGGAGACTGTGCTGATTGAATTGCATCAAGTGCATTTGGGAACATCAAGAATAAAATCATTAGCTCGCGGTTATTGTTGGTGGCCATCTATGGATGCTGAAATTGAGCAATGTGTTAAGGCTTGTACAGATTGTTCGAATAGTCAGAATAACCCAAGTCTTGCACCATTACACCCATGGGAGAACACCACTAAGCCATGGGCCCGGCTTCATGTAGACTATGCAGGCCCATTTCTGGGAAAAATGTTTTTGGTTGTGGTGGACTCTTTCTCAAAATGGATAGATGCGTACCCAGTTACAACAGCTTCTTCCATATTAACCATTGAGAGATTAAGGTCTTCATTTGCTATACATGGCCTACCTGAAATTCTAGTGAGTGACAATGGTTCCTGTTTTACAAGCCAAGAGTTTAAAGATTTCATGAAAATGAATGGAATTCATCATGTTACCAGTGCCCCATATCATCCAGCTAGTAATGGTGCTGCAGAAAGGGCAGTACAAACATTCAAGTCAACATTAAAGAAGCTTGTAAAGAATTCAAAGGATTCTATTGAGACTCAAGTCAATCGCTTTCTATTTTCGTATCGAAATACACCACATACGAACACAGGTGTCAGCCCTGCAGATATCTTATTGAAGCGATTACCAAAGACAAGAATGTCCTTGTTGCGGCCTGATATGGAGAAAAGTACAATGAAATATAAAGAGAATATGATAGCTGATAGAGGAGGGAGTAAACTTCGAGAATTAAAAGTAGGTCAGAGTGTTATTGCACGAAATTATACAGGTGGACAGAAGTGGCTATATGGAGCAGTATCTGAAAGAACGGGCCCCGTGTCATACAAGATAAAAATAGATGGTGGTTTCATTCGTAGACATATCGACCAAATTCGTTTGCATCAATCTTTATCAGTAAATCCAGCAACAGACCTACCAAACTTTGAATCTCCAGTGGAACTTGCAATTCCAGCACATGAAAATCCTGTCATTCCACAGATTGAGCAGGGTACACAGCAACCTCTCAGCTTAGAGAGATCTTCTTCAATTCCAGAAAGCTTAGAGAGATCTTCTTCAATTCCATCACACACAGAGACAGCAAATTATGAACAGGAATCGGTTCGTCCAACTGTTCAAAAATCACCTGTACAGTTGCCAACAACTGGGTCTAGTTCTCCCGTTCGTATTACCACCACCGATGTGAATTCTTCTCCTAAATTCACCAAAGCTCAAGAAAGTGCACCAGCCTCAGGAGTAAGCAGTAGGCCAGTGAGATCGAGAAGGGCTCCAAGGTATCTGAAAGACTATGTTACAAAATAGACTTTCCTTGTACGAGAGGGAAAGCAGTGTTGTATCCTGAACTTTGATCGTGAAGAACGTTTATTTGTTTACATTGTTTACATTTGATTGCACGTGTTTGTTGTTGTTGTAGTTAGGGGCCTGGTACTTAAGGAGTGTTTTTTATGCAGTCCAGTCACTTGGCCTAACTGTAGAATTGAAGCAACTATGATGATTTGTGTTCCTGATATTTTGAGGTGTGTTTTCTTGTTTTAATCCTATTATTACCTAGTTGCAACAGAAAGATAACAGAGAAATACCAATCCATTAAAGTTATGAATGTTTTCAGTGATAGAGCTGCATCTCAGTTCAAGCAACGCTACTTGTTTTCCAATCTTTACGAACTGGAAAATGAGTTTTCCATGAAACTGATTTGGAATTTCTTTGCCACTTCTCATTGGAAGGGAGCCATAGATGGAATAGGTGGCACCGTTAAAAGATCAGTTTGAGGAGTAGTACGAGCAGGCACCACAGCTCCACTTGATGCTACATCTTATGCTGAGATTGCTGGCAATAGAAATCTTTGCATCAATATCAAGTATATTTCATCAGCTGAAATTGAGAAGGATTCAGCAATAAAGGCCCCTATCTGGAGTTTGGCACTTGGTGTCCCAGACACTTTGAAGTTGCACTGTGTTCAAGCACATAATGCAAAAGTCTTAAACGGCTAATATCACCATCTGTGAAATTCAACATGTTAGATATTAAAGATACGCTGAGTTTAGTAAAATTACTAAAAACTTAATATTTTGGCGTTAACTGTTCTTAAAAGCACCCCAAAATGGGGGTAGTTTGGAAAATTACCGCGCAGGAAAGAAGAATGGGTCGAGTGAGTTTTAGGCAGTCTTACGTCACATCAGGAATCTGCGCAGTACCCTTCTCGCGCATTATACTTTTTTGCATGCGCTTTTCAAAATGTCAGACACAGAGTCGGAGACAGGATCAGAAGGATCATCAAGCAATCCTTTAATCGAAGAAGAATATTTGGTGGAAGACAAAGATGGGGAGTACTCCTCGAGTACAACGGCCAGCACTGGGAGGCCTCAAATTGCATTGCCAGGCCCAGGTCAACAAAAGGTCGATGATCCCATTGCAGACGAGGAGTGGAGTAATAGGTATGAAGCTGAAACGGTAGAGGAGGAGAGACGAAATCTAGAATTAAGAAATCGTTTGAATGGCAAGACAGAAGTTCGTTTGTGGTAGGTAACTACATAATAGAATAGTCATAGATTTGTTTTTGTTGGAATAGACCGACCAAAGCAAATGCATTTAATGGGGAAAGTCATTTGATGTCATTAACCATAAAAAGAGAATATAACTGATGATATAGGCAAACATATAAAATAAACCCCGTGGCTACGGATACGGGAGTTACAGATAATTTAATACAACATTGACTATTTTTAAGTGTTTTAAGAACCAGCATTTTTTTAATGGCCAGTGTTGCAACTAGGAATTTTGGAGGGCAGGGGTTTTCAACTACAAAAAGGACAGAAAAGCAGCAGTTACAACCCCCACGACCCCTGCTTTTATGTATTTATCTTTATCTTTACATGTAAATGCATATCAATATTTTTTTAAATCTTACCACAGGTGCAGTTGTGAAAAGTGTAATGTTTCACTTTTGCCGAATGAAAAAGAATGCAAATGTTGCAGAGAGTTACAGGGCTGTCTCAAAGCAATAACTGATGAAGTTGCTCTGGAAGAATCTCCTTCTGAAGACATTAAGTGTATTACAGATCATCCTGCCTTTGTTCCAGTTATCTTGGAGAGATAGTCGTTAAGGCAAGCTGCTGACCGCTACACCACGAGAGATTTTCGAAAATATTATAAAAAAGGCGTTGAAAATGAGTAAGTTTTCTCTATACCTTATATGCTACTAATACATAGTGATTTTATATTATATACTACTATACATACTGCTAGGAGTAAGGCCCAGCCTTTAGCAGCTTATCATGTTAAATATTAACTCAACAAAATACTTTTTGCAGTTTGCATCATTGGTGAAAGATTTTTTGGATTCGAAATTAGGGGGCGTTCGGGTTCCCCCATAATTTCCGTTGGACAAGTAAGCATCTCTCAATTTAATGTTTTAATGCCTCCAGAGACATAAACATCCATTTTTGAATTCTGGCTTGCTCCTTTCAACATTAAACTGCAAATAAAAAATGTTTGGCTTTACATTTTCTATCCATCACCGCCATTATGAAATTAGCAAGCTGGCAGAAAATCGTCAACCTCATTACGGTCAGATAAGTAATGTCAACACAACTAATAAAGGGGTAGAGAAATGTATTTTAGAAGTGATTTGTGTCACCAAATAATACGGAATACAGTTTTTTTTAAATTTGATTGTTTTGTTTGACTGTTTCTTATTTTTAAACAATTTTTTCACCAACTCATGACCCCCCTACCCTTTAAAATCATGTTGAAAATGCATTTTTGGCCAAGGATTTTACGCTGGTAAGCGTTTGTTTATCTCAAACAGTTTTGGAGATAGCTAAGAAAATTCATCCAAATTTTAGCCTCGTATTTCTTCATGTTTCTTATAAAAAAGCATGGAAGGTTTTGTCTTCATTGTCATTGACCCAATACTTCATGTTCAACTCCTAATTTATGGCCAAATTTTCTCCTTAGTTTCCTACGAAGTGTTGCTTACCGCGAATTCACAAGGTTAGTGCATGGACGCGCCTGCATGTGCTTACAACAAAATCAGAGAGAAGTTCCCAAATACAGAGTATACAGGATTTGACCATGAAAAAGTAATTTAGAAGAAACTTTTTACGGTATATTATTGGCAACATGAAAAGGCAAACTTTAGAAATAATCTACCTATGATGCGAGTAAAATTACTCTCAATTACCAACTAATCATTGGAAATAATCAAAAAAATTAACAAGGATGGTTCTGATGTTTTGAGATTTTCTGACTCCAAAATAGTCCGGTTCCCCAATTTATAATAACATTTGGGGAATCAGATACACAGTTTCTTATAAGCAACTTTGGGTTTTGGAAATTCTCAACTTGCTTATTGGTTGCTAAATCATTTCAACTCATCTTCATTGATTATATCATAAGAGAAAAAAGAAAATAAATCTTTAAAATCTTAATCTTAAAAATAAATCAAGAAAGTGATATATTTTGACACCCACTCACAAAACAAATCTTTATATGATTTCAGGTCACATCTCTCGTTCTCACAATTGAACATCCAAATCTCATAATGTTTCAGCTCTTATAAATTTTTAAAGATTCCTATTAAAAATTGCATAGAAAGCCTCAACATTATGATAATGTTACTGACATTCTGATACACACTTTTTTATATAAGAATACCTAAAATTATGTCAAGGCTTGAAGTTTTCCATTGTTATTCTTAAATTTCCATTGTTTTTTTAACAATTTCAAGCCTCAATATTCTTATAAAAATTATTCTTATAATAAAAAAAGTGTGTAATGATTCTAAAATGAAACTTGTTTTCCATCACTTTCTAAGTCCTAGTTCTTTGATAGCTTCCTCGATCATTTCGATGCGTTTGTTGTTTTGACGTTGCCTGTCCAGTTCTTTTTGAACGGACTTGTTCTGATGGTCAGCTGGAAACCAAAAGAGATAAAATTCAAGATTCTCCCGTCGGTTCCAAGAGGAGCATTGTTGTTGCTTGGAACATAGGTGACATTCAGGCTTGTAATTTACTGTATGCATTTTTAAAAATCTCAAGATTTTGGAACCAAATCTCAAGGTTTTTTTTCGGGAAATTTTTGGGACCTCAAGATTTACGGGTTTCTGAGGTTGGAAGGTCTGTGCTTGCCCCCCCAATAATTTTTTCGATGCTATGGGGGCAGTCTGTGCTGAATCATTGCTAGCCCTCCCTAATAAGGGGGATAGGCCTAGTCTTTTTTATAGTCATAAACAAAAATAATCAGGAGGACTAACATAACTACCTGTTTGCTGCTGGTGCTTTCACTCCAAACCTTTTCTTTGGTTCTCGAACGGTGGGAGAAGCTGTTACTCCGATATTATCACTGGCCAAAATTCTTTTACTGAATGGTATTTCCATCCCGGAAACTGCGTCGAACGTTCGTTCAAAGTCTTCTTGCATGAAATGTTCAGAGCAAATGACAGAGTACTTTGAGTCCGTCCATTTTTTCTTGTTGGTGGCGCACAGGAAATCAGTCCACGTTTTCCTTCTTTTCCGAGCTTCTGGGTTGGAATCTCCATGGAAAGGTATCCTGTGGATAGAGATGCCCAGATTTTTGTCCTTGGTGTTTCCACAACTGCCAACAACGCATCTATCAGGCATAGTACCGTGCTTTACTTTCTCCGAAAATCTTCAACAATGCGCATTTGAAGTGGCCTAAAACTTCTTTGGCTGTTCGCTGTTATGTTTGTGTGACCTCTCTGCTCCACAAGCATGCATTGCGATGCACCTTCCAAATTCCTGATGTGACGTAAAAGCTCGGCCCAGTCTTGTTTTCTTTTGCGCGGTAATTTTGAAAATTTACCAAAAAAACTTGACTTTGGGGGTCTTTTTATGGCACTTAGGGTCAAAATATCAAAATTTAAACAACACCAGCAAACTCAGCGCAAAAAAGTCATTCTGGTAAAGCATATTTTGAAATTCGTGATATTAGCCCTTTAAGGCCTCAGTTAACAGATATTTCAAATTGTCAAACTATCCTGATTCAGACTCAGTAATAGTTTTTAGCCACACCCTAGTATCATGGAAATGCCCGAAAAGCGAAAATGATAGAAACATTTTATTGGGATTACTTTGCTCAGACTGATGAAAGAGCCTTCAAATTTTCAGCAACCATTCTCAGTCTGAATTTTCGTTTTCTGAACCTCAAAGAAGCAAGTTATGTTATCCAGGCATAATGAAGATTTATTTTTAACCTTTACGTGATAATAGATGCTCAATCTGAGCTCTGGCAAAATAATTTCTCATGAAAATAAGCTCAATTGAGGTTCAGCAACTAGAGGACATATCTAAGCAAATCTACTCTGAATTTGTAGGCTCTATCTCATGTAGTTTATATTTGGTATAATTTAGAACTTTGCTCGTTGACGAAAAGGTCAATTCTGAGAAAACGCAACTTAAACCAGGGGCGGATCCAGACTACGGCTACTACGGCTCAAGCCGTAGTCAGATTTTCAGACATAGCATTTTATATTTCTTATAATTATGGCTCTTAAATAAAAGCCTATGAGTATTTCATTATGATATTTATTTCTTTGTTTTGTTCCCTGGAACCTTATTTCTAAAGAAGCTCCATTTCTTCTTTTAAACAAAATCTCCGCGTAGTATCTGTTTTATGAAAACGGGGCAGACAAATCGTCTTTTGAATTTACTGTGGGGGAGCAGTACGGCTCAAGCGGCTCAAAAAGAGCGGGAGCCGTAGTGGGATTTCAAAAAGTTAAACGTTATCCAATGAGAGAAGAGAATTTGTGGCTCATTTTGGCGGGAGCCGTAGTGCACTACGGCTCGATTTGAAAAATTGAGTTATGCCCAATCAAAGGCAGAGTTGACTACGGCTCAAAATGAGCGGGACCCGTAGTGAGAGTTTGAAAAAGTTAAGCTTCAGCCAATCAGAGTGGAGTATTCGCAGCCAATTTACGCGGGAGCCGTAGTGAGCCGTAGTGAGCTGCAGTGAGAAGCCACAAGGAATTTGATATCAAAACATACGAATGTCGCAGCTTCGAAGCTCGGATCCAATACTGATAGTTGCAGATAAGTCTTGAATAAAACTCGCATTTCTAACCTATGTTTAGTGTACATATTATTTGATATATTTTTTTTATCATTAGCTACTCCTTTTTGACACTTAAAAACACGAACTCTGGGCATTTTCATTTAGGCCATAGTCCTACTCAAGGCCTTAGGAAATTGAAAGCAAAGGCCTTGAAGTTATTTCAAAGACGTAGAAGGTATGCTTGTTATTTTCAAAGCTACTACCCGTTTTATTTCTATTTTCAAAATAATATTTTTTTAATCACATACATTCTTTTTGGTGAGAAAGATTTCATGAGGGTGCACGTATTTTTTAAAATAAACTAGAGATGTTTGCCAGTACTGAAAGTTTCTTAAAAGTTTGAAATTATCGAATTTTTAGTACTCAGAGTTTTTTTGCAAGTTTCTCACGTATTTTTCCGTGCATTTTTCGTAACAATCTTCATGTTTACAACCCTGTCCGAAAAAAACATTTCAAAACTAGACTTTTTGAAGCTTGTCCACATTGTTTTGACAATAAAGTGCCTTAAAAGTGGTAATTTGATACAAGAAGCAAGTGGAAATAAAGTGAAATTACGTTTAAGATTCCTTTTTAAAACTAATAATTAGCTTCTTGAGGTATATTCTACCAGTACACGACTTTATTAAATTTTTTGACCATTCAAGGGTCTGGGTTTCTTATAATGAGTTCCTTGTAAAAGAAAACGTGTACGATACGAGTAGGAATCTGGCAGTGCATTATCTGAATGGTGTCAATGCTTCTTATTTATTCTTTCGGTGTTAGGAAAAATGAAATTCGATTGAGATTTAGTCCTCTTTTTAACAATAGAAATCGTTAAAAAGGAGAGTGTACTGCCTTGATTTTGGTGTTTTGTTCATTAAACAATTTATTTTTTGATTTATTATTACTTAACGGCTTGCATTATTAAAGTGTGCTAAACTATTGAATACCATTAAAAAATTGTTTATTAAGATCTAAAATCTAGAAAAGGAGCTTTATAAAAAGACTAGTCTTGATTGGAACATGGTTTTTATAGCATGAGCAGAGCGATTTGAAGCCCTCAGAAATTCCAAAACCTCAAGGCCTTTCCGGGGATCCGCCCCCTGGGCCATGCCCATTTTTACTTTGACCATTCGAGCCGTACTCAGAATTTTTCCTGGATCCGCCCCTGTAAACTTTATTTAGAAAGAAAAAATTTTCAGATAGACAGTTAAGTATTTCAAACATACCAGGACCATAGGTAACACCTTCTGATTCTAACGTTTTGTCCTGGAAGCCTCTTCTCTTTGCTCTCCTTTCTTCCTGATTTTTTTTACTGCCGACGATGCTTGTCGTTCTGCATCCCTTATATTCTGTGCGTTCATTTTTGTAAAATTGCTGACAGGACAAGCATCCATTATTTTGCCTATGCCTCTTAATCCTTCATTAAACATGAGGACTGCCATCAAAAATGAAATTCTCTGAGTGGCAGATCCAACAAACACTTCTTTTGGGCAAATAGACCACAATAGGTCATTGAAGGACTCATTTTGGTTTTATGTCAGACCGTCAAGACAGTGAGAAACTGTTGTCAGGCATTGATAGATCCTTGAAAACTTCCTCAACCTTTTCGAAAACTACCTCAGGGAGCCCACCTTTGTCTTTATATTTGTCTTCACCGGTAGCTTGATCTCATTGCCAGCCACACCAGCTGTCCTCCCCTTTAGGGTAATCATCATGCATCGGATTTTGAGCTGACAAGGCACAGTGTTTCAAGCTAGCATTTACTGTCTTTTCCATCTGTTGCGAATTCCCTTTATCTGATCTTATTGCAAGACCATAATAGTTCTGCAATTTGTTTATAAGTTTGAAGGTCATTCTTGCTTTACTCCGAAAAGGTTTGTTGTCTTTGAGCTTATGCCGCCCAATTTACTTTTCATAGTGCGCAAGCATGACACTACTCTTTTTTGCACATGGCCAACACATTCTTTTTTTGTTACAGCTTTGTCGAATTCATTGTACGGATACATATTTTTGTTATTGTGGCAAACAGATCTTTTTATTTTATTTGCAAACAGTGTTACAGCTGTACTATTTTTCTGTACGTCTGTAACAGGTATATAGTTCTCACTATAAAGTAGAATGAACACATTAGAAAACAGACATGTTCTTCCGTGACTCTAAGTTTTGTGCTTACCTACTTTGCAGACAGACTATACAAATTTGCCTATACAAACTATACAAACTCACCTTACTCACCTAACTCACCCTAGACAGACTATACAAACTCACCTGTGATTTAAAGAGAGGTAATTTTCAAATAAAAGCTGGTTTTCATAAATCGTAATTTATCGACGATGAATAATGATGAGTGTAAGCTTATGAAAACCGGGTTGATGATCGTCGATGAATTACAATTTAATGAAAACCAGGCTTTAGTTTACACCCTGTATCTTTCTAAAAGAGGCGATATTTAAAAAGATAATAGTTAAATGGAAAGAGCGTGACATTCGTAGAAGCCATTCGCCAGACAGGTGTTCAGCAAAAAAGGTGTGCCCGAATCAAACATCAAACTTAAAAAAGAGGTGTTCATTGAAATGATCACAGAAGAAGCCATTGCAAAGAGATCATTCCAGTTACGATGATTTGTTTTGAAGTGAAAATTTGAGTGAAGTTTTGTAACATCTTATAAAATCGAAGCATGTTTTGTCTACTGCATGATTTCCAGGGCTAAAAATAGAGCTTGCATTCCCAATAGGCCAGCCAATTCACTGCAGTTTAAAATATTTTGAATCTTTGAAGCTTGCACTGAGCTTGCATTTCTTGCTCACTCAACAACAGTCAAACAAAAGAAGCAAATTTTGTTACGAAGGGCCTCATGTTAAAAAAGAGTCCATGGGCAACGAATAATTAAATTTTGTTTACTGCGCATGACTCCTGGCCCTACGAATGATGTACTAGTGAAAACAAAATGGATATGCACTCAAGGTATGAGAAGCTTCTGAATACATATCTTGTGGCCTATCCTTCTTTGAAGAAGGCTGATGCGCACGCAAACGCTCAAAAACTATGGAATGAGGTTCTATGTAACAATTCTTAATACATGCGTTAATCCACATTGTTCTCTAGACACTTCAGATAAAAATTTGTTCTCATGCGTTTATCTACCTGAGGACATCAGGCTCTTTGGCAAAAGTAACTTCTACCTTGGGCTGAAATTCTCCATATGAAATAATTTCATCTAGGTTAGCATGGCTGTGAGCTCACGCTGGGCTGAAAACTTCCACATAAACAGGTCCTTCAAAAGCTGCCTATGACTAAAACACATCCTTACAATAATTAGCTATGACGTACCATTTATCAGACCACCTTTAAAAATGTCATGCCAATATTGAAGGATGGCAAGAAAATCGGAAACATAGCGAAACATAATAACCACTAAAGCTTTGTGTCTGACTCTCATCAGAGTATAGTACGTCAGAAAGAGAAGGAAAATGAAACCTCCTTTCTGATTGGCCATTTCAATCCATCTCTGGGTATAACAATTTGTTAGGTTTTCGTTCTCTTTCTGACGTACTACTCTGATGAGTGTCAGACGCAAAGCTTAAGTAGTTATTATGTTCGTGATTTCTCTTTCCATCCTAAAGTTCTGTACCGATCAAAGACTCAAATATAGAAGTTTTGTTTTTTTGAATAATTGAGCGGGCCATACTTTCATTTTATCTCAGCATTTCAGAATCTCTCCACATCATATAACAAATATGTCTCTATTGCAAGTTTTACACTCTAAAATTGTTAAAATGTCTTTCATCGCTCTTTTCATCTTAAGCTGATTCCTGTTTTATATAATTTGCCTTTGCCTGTTTTTAAAGCTGCATCTAGATATAGAATTTGCCTTCATTAATTTTGTCTTTTTCTTTCGTTGGTGTTCTATATAATGATAATTTTTCTAGGAGAACAATATAGTCTCTGATAACCAACCTAATGTTGCATTTGATTACAATGACAAAATTGAAAGCGTAAGTGCATATTGAATAATAAATTACAATAAAAAGACAGCCTGAATGAAAATATTTTTCGTTTAAGCTTTTCATCAAAAGGCGTCTTTCACGCAACAGCCATTGCCACATTAAACAAAATTTGGTAGACTTAACCTCATTTTCATACCCTGCAATTTAAGCTAAGCTTATAACGCAAGCTTTTGTTTCATGCTGCAATGGCCGCTGCGTAAAAGAGCCCACCAAGGAAGAACTGGTAAGGAAGAAGGAAGAACTGGCCCTTTCCAGCGATCCTTTTTCTAATTTTGGCAAAATCTGTTCTCTTGTATATTTAATTGTCTATTTGCCAAATAATTGGATGTTTGATTCAATATTGCAATTTTGGAATAAGCAGATCAGCGCACCAGGTACTACACACAAGAAACGATAATATATGATTTCATCTTTTGAATATATCTTTAAATGTTAAGAATGAGTAGCTAGCACCAATTGAGAGCTCATCGTCATCGTTGTTGTCGCAGTTGAGACAATGATTTTCAAATTTTCGTGTCAGAATTCCTGGCCCATCATTTCATTATCGAGCTTATGCTTTCTTAACCCTGTATCCCTCGCAATGATATCTGGGAATGAAAGCTTGTGATCTTTCCTTCTATCAAATTCAAAGGAGAGGAGAAAAAATAGCGGTATTTCCTGAAACATGGAACTTGTTCAAAACATTTTAAACCACCATGAAACCACGTACAATGATCTAAAACCATCTACAAAATCTAGCTTCGTTTTAAGTCACTTCTATTTCACAAGTATCAAAGCTGCAAATTGTTGTAGTTGACAGTTGGTTGTTTTAGATGGTTCCATATTCAAAAAGTCACAAAAAACATTAAAAGCTTTAAACACATTACTGAAACTCGCGGTAATGCGAATTCATAATGTGTCTGGAAAGCTGTTTGTTTGTTATAGGCATCCAAATAAGATCTTTATCTCTGATAGCTTTGAGCTCAAATACTGATCAAGATTTTTTAACGCAGAGATGATCACAAAGTTCTTCAGAAACCAATGCTGGAGAAATAGTTGTTTTTGCCCTTTTAAACACGTTTTCTGGATTATATATAGCACCTCATATATAGCACCTTATATATAGCACCTCAGATCTGTAAACTGAACTTTCTCATTTCAGCAGAGTACAGAATGGAAGGCTGTTGATAGCAGTGATGATGATATTTGTAACGATCCATGATATGAAGATAACGATTTTCAAAGCAGCACGGATTCTTCTGACTCCTTTGAATCAGATTTTTTAGACACTAGAGACATTTGCACGGCAACAACGAACAAGAGCACAAACAAAAGAAGGCCGTCTCTAACGAAGTCAAGGAAGGCATATACTGGCGAAAGTGTTTCCAGTTCAAACAAAGCAAGCCCTACAGCAAAACAAACGGTTGAAACCTCTGTGAAACCTAAAGGTATTATTATGCGATTTCACATTATCAATCAATGTTTATTTATGTCAATTTTTGCTATCATTACCTAGCAATAAAGTTGCCTAGTGGTAGAATACTTGCCATTGGGTCGGAAGGTCATGGATTCAAACCCTGCCAAATAATTTGAAAATGGTTCCCAATGCCTGTCTTTTTAGCAGGGATAGGAGATCTGCTCAACTGGAACTTTTAGAATAAGCATATACTTGTCCACCCCAGTTTTCCCAGAGGGCGATTTTCTAATTCACTGAAATCCGTTTAGAAAAATTGAAGGGTGGGGGAGGGGGTAAGGCACCCTGAACCCTTTGCTGAAAGACAAGTAAAGCAAGACCAGAAGTGACATAACATTGTGTGATATCCTATAGAAAATGTGGTTGTCATCATTACACCCTTATTGCAGTCGTATTTGCAGTCATATTGACGTCATTGTCAGTTTTCCATTGTTAGCATGAGAAATATACATGCAGAGCTAACAGAAACGGCTTGCAGAAAGGGTGCTGCCTCCATTCTCTGAGCTTCTGAAAGGCGTGGTCGACGAAAATTTCCAGCTCCGCCCCCAGCCCCCCGTCCAACCCAGTAGATTTGGGCTGGCGACCCCCTGCTTTTATCCAAAAAAGCTGATCAATCCTTTTAAATCCAATTTACATAGCTATGAATCTTCTGCAGCATGACTATAACCATGACTACTGTGAGCTAGCTTTTTGCACCAAGAGTCACTGGGTTACACCATTTGATCGCACTACAAGAGACCTTGTAGTGCGATCAAATTACTTTGTATAGTCGAATATCTTCTTTTTCCATCATAACAGTCTTTGATCAGAACAGAACTTCGAGATAGCAAAAAAAATCGGAACCACAGCGAAACATAATAACCACTACTGCTGATTTGACATTTTTGATACACCGTTGGTATAATAATTTGTTAGATTTCATTTTCTTTCTCTTTTTGACGCACTACTCTGATGAATGTGAAATGAAAGGCTATAGTGCTTTCATGCTATCCTTATTTTGTAATGTTTTGTTCTTATTATTTCGGTTTGATTTTATTCTAGTTACTGTACCTTTGTTCAAGAAGAGCGAGCATGGTGGCCAAGTATACCACAAAGCTCACAATCGCTTCTTTTGTGACAAGGAGTACCTTAAGATTTCAAGAGATTTGTTGACAGTACATAAAGATAAAACTGACGTGATGAAAATCATTGCAAAAGATGTCAAATTAAAAGAAAGTAATGAGAGAACACAAAAAGAGCTCGAGAGACTGAGACTGAAGGGTGACTTTTATCATAATGCTAAGGTACTGAAGTGTGGCGGACAGTTAAAAGTCTTGCGTCGTCCAATGAGTGTTGAATTGGCAGAATATCGCCAGTACATCCAATGCACACTTTGCTTGGGCTTTGTTCAGCGACATGAATTGTGGAGGCACGTTGCATAATGTGATTTTAATGATCACAAGAAAAAAGATGCCGATCCAGAAGAGCATGTTACAA